>CM021106.1:602262689-602862689 GCA_007115665.2 Sequoiadendron giganteum | reverse complement strand
GTCACAGCTGATTGGTACAATGAGGTAGTATACTCCGCCTCACTAGCAATACATTCAGATAGGACACTTTAGTGGGACAGCAGGTCTAGACGAGCTACAGATGTCTGTACGGCCACAGCTATCATCTATTGTTCATGAGCGTAGGCCCAGACAGCCTACTTTTATCACTAGGGAGGCACCACCGACTCCGGAGGCAGAACAACAGGGTCACCAGACAGAGTTTCAGCCACAACATGGTACATCAATAGCAGACGTGACCAGACTCTTCGGAGAATACTTGACTTTGGCTCCTGAGATTAGGCAGTCATTATCATTTCATGAGTTCATGGATGTACATAAGCCCAGGGGTGGAGGTAGATTTGAGCGCAGAGCTCACCAGTACCAGCCACCACCACAGGTGAATAGGGATCTTCAGCATGCAGTGAGCAAGATTGTCTTGCCTTATTTTGATGGCTCGGATAAGAGTTCAACGAGGTCTTGGGTACAAAAGTTAGACAATTACCTATTTTTGAGACCTGTGCAGGAGGACGAGGCCATTAAATTTGTCACACTACACCTTGATGGATTGGCGCATGATTGGTGGCATCACGACATGTACACATTGGGTCATCACCAGGTTACTACTTACCAGGAGTTCACGAACAGGCTCATAGAGCGATTTGATAAGAAGGATCCAGAACTTTACTTTAGAGAGCTAGCACAGCTCAGACAGACAAGTAGTCTAGACGCCTACATTGGTGAGTTCCAGAGGACTGCAATCATGGTGACAGGTATTTTTGAGAGAAGACTTGTCATTCTATTCACTGAGGTATTATATGAGCTGATGAGAGGTTGGGTCAAGGCATTTGATCCTCCCACCCTTCAGGAGGCAATGAGGAAGGCATGCAGTATGGAGCTTGCAGCACCTCGCAGCAAGTTCTCTTCAGGATCCACACCAAACTCAAGGCCGAACAGATCCTTTGATAGGGATAGACCCTTTGACAGGAAGAGAGACCCACCTGATCCGAGGAAACATAATGCCACCGATTGACAGAGAAACATTGAATGTTTTACGCAAGAAAAAGTTGTGTTTTTGGTGCAAGGCACCTTATGATGAAAAACATGCGTGCCCTCTTCGTCCTAAAGCCAAAAGTAACCAGATGGAGTGGTTTTATGAGGGTGAAGAGCAATCTGATCTGTCAGACCAGCAAGTTGATTCAAAGCATTCAGATGATGAAAGGTTTGAAAATGATGGTGGAAAAAAACTATAGGAGGCACACTTGAATAGTCTTCAGAGAGATGGTTCCTTTAGGCTACGTGGGCTCCTAGCTGTTCAGAAAGTTATAACTCTTCTTGACACAGGTGCAATGCACAACTTTATAGATGCACGTTTGGTTGAGAAGCGTGGCATACAGACGAAGGAGTTTGAGGGTATCCGAGTTAAGGTAGCTGACGGGTACACTCTTAAATGTGACAGGAAAATATCAGACCTTCCTATGTGGCTTAATAATTATGAATTCAAAGCTGAGTTTTATGTTGTCAATATGGGAGATATTGATGTAGTACTTGGCGTGGCATGGCTTCATGAGTTGGGAGAATTCACCCTCAATCTACAGGATATGGAAATGAAGTTTAAAGTCAATGGGAAGCCACATGTGATTAAAGCTATCAGGGATAGTAACTTGAGAGTTGTATCTTAGAGATGGATGGAGAGGCTCATTCATCATGATATGGTAGAGTGGGCTGCTGAATGTATGTTGATGCCTGCACAACAGGAGCAGCAAAAGCATGAGTACCATCGCAACATTCAGGAAATAAGGATTAAACACTCTAAAGTGTTTGACGATATTCCACTAGGTAGACCTCTAGACAGAGGGACTGAACACATTATAGAGTTGGAGGAGGGTGCAAAGCCCATTATGATCACACCATACAGACTTCCGAAGCGTCTCAAGGATGAGATAGAAAAAACAATTAGTGAGTTGTTGGCTATGGGGCATATTAGACCTAACAAATCACCTTTTGCTTCATCAGTTGTATTGGGGAAGAAAAAGGATGGGTCACTAAGGATGTGTATTGATTACCGCTAGCTTAATAAGAGAACGATTAATAACAAGTACCCTATACCTTGCATTGATGAGTTGATTGATGAGTTGCATGGTGCTATCTTCTTCACAAAGATTGATTTGAGATCTGGGTATCGTCAAATTCGGATGAGGAAGCAGGACATAGAGAAAACCGCTTTCAGGTGCCATTGCAGTCACTTCGAGTTCTTGGTTATGCCTTTCGGTCTAACCAACGCCCCTGCTACTTTTCTGGCTACAATGAACAGGGTTTTCAGTTCTCAGTTGCGGAGATATGTGTTGGTCTTTTTCGATGACATTTTGGTATACAGCAGGTCATGGGAGGAGCATTTAGCTCACTTGGATACAGTTTTGGGCATCTTGGCAGAGGAGTGTTTGTATGCCAAGGAGTCCAAGTGTGAGATGGGCATGGCTGAGTTGTTGTATCTTGGGCACATCATCAGTGCCAAGGGAGTTAGTATGGACCCTGAGAAGGTCCGAGCTATAGTAGAGTGGCCGGTTCCAGAGAACCTTACCCAGCTCAGAGGATTTATTGGGCTATGTGCATTTTACAGACGATTTGTTAGTGGGTTCTCACGTCACGTTGCACCCCTTACTGATTTTACAAAGAAAGGGGCATTTGCTTGGTCATCGCAGGCTCAGGAGTGCTTTGACAGGTTTAAGGTGATTATGACTTCATGTCCAGTGTTAGCACTACCAGACTTTACGAAGTCTTTTGACTTATTTTGTGATGCCTCAGGAGAGGGCATTGGTGCCGTATTGATGCAGGAGAGACACCCTATTGCCTTTGAGAGTCGGAAGCTTAGGGGTCCTGAGAGATTTTATAGCATTTATGACAAGGAGATGTTAGCCATTATGCACGCTTTGGCTAAGTTCAAGCAATATCTGGTGGGCAGCAAATTCTGTGTGCGTACAGATCACAATAGCCTAAAACATTTCCTTGGACAGTGAGACTTAAACGAAAAGCAACAAAAATGGGTCAGTAAACTGCAATCTTATGATTTTGATATCACCTTCATTAAGGGGAAGCAGAATGTTGTAGCTGACGCATTGTCTCGTAGACCTCAGTTGAATGCTATGGCACAGATCTGTGAGGATTGGAGGCACAGAGTTATGGCAGAGTATGCTAAGAACCAATGGGCTTCTAGCATAATGGAGGGGACAGAGCAGGATAGCAGATACACCTTTGTGAATGACTTGATCATTTACAAGGGGCAGATTTTCCTGGTTCTTGAATTAGAGTTGAAGGATATAGTTCTGAAAGCCTTTCATGATCTTCCTATGGCGGGCCATCCCGGTTATTTCAGAACATATAAGTTGGTACGGGAATGGTTTACTTGGAAAGGGCTAAAGACTGATGTTCTTCAGTATGTGCAAGAGTGCGTTGTTTGTCAGCAGAACAAACAAGAGCACAAATATCCGGTCGGCCTGCTTCAGCCACTTCCAATACCCGATAGGAAGTGGCAATGTCTATCAATGGATTTTATCACGGGCTTGCCGAAAGTCCAAGGGAAAGATTGTATTTACGTGGTTGTTGATCGATTGACAAAATATGCACACTTCTTTCTGATCAGCACTACATTCACAGCATCGCAGACTGCAGAGCTCTTTTTCAGAGAGGTATTCAGGTTACATGGTTTTCCTCGAACTATAGTCAACGATAGAGACAGTCAGTTCATGAGCAACTTTTGGCAGGAGTTGTTCAGACTTTGTGGGACCGAACTGACACCTAGTACCAGCTACCATCCACAGACAGATGGACAGACGAAGATCGTCAATAAGTGGGTGGAAGGATATCTGCGTAATTATATAGCTGGACAACAAAGAGCTTGGGTGAGGTGGATATACCTCTGTGAGTATTGTTATAACTCTACTCACCATATGACTATACAAATGACACCCTTTATGGCACTATATGGGTACGAGGCTGTAATGTCCCCTTCCTAGATAGTGCAGCTGGTTCAGAGGTTAGCCTATCATTCTGATCCTCGTAGGCTGATAGACATGTATAGAGGATCACTCGAGGCAGTATCCTACGTTCGGGAACCTTACTCCATCTATTGATTTAGGTTGGGCCTTTGCAGACTCTCACAGAGTGTTTTGCAGATACTTACTATTTTTAGTAAGTCAGGCAGACAGGGGTTACTATTTGTGGCAGGGCACCTTTTTCAGTTGGTCTCCTTAGTTTCGACCCAGTTGGATGATTTGATGAGCGTATAGTGATTATCGGAAGATTTGATAATTATTTAAAAGATTATTAAATTAACTTTATATTATAAAGTTACTTTAATGAAATATTAAAATGTTTATTAAAGGGCGAATTATAAAGTATTTAAATACTTTATAATAAAGGTGAAATGTTATAATTAAATAAGTATTCATTACTTATTTAAGTGGGATGCCTTTTATTAAATATAATGCCTAAGTCTAAAAGAGGCGAATTTATATCATTTAAATGAATTTAAATGATTTATGAGAAAGTTATACATTTCCTCGAAGACAAATCGAAATTATCCATGATCATTATTATTTGTCTTATTTTCTCTCTAAGAGCATTGGGGTTTGTGAAACAAGGGTTTCTGCAAACATTGATTTTGGAGAATGTTCCCTCTTCAGAATCTGGCATACTGAGGTTGTGAAATACCAGTTGAAGCTTGTCTATCAGCGTGGCTTTATCCAGAAGTCATACAGAGCTTACTATGGAGTTTTTATTCAATATTTTTGGGTTCTATTATTCACCAGGAAGAATCGGTCTTCAGAGATTATCAATGATTAGCATCTGGCGCACTTCCCAAGAGATGTACGGCTGCATTTAATGCTGCTGACAGGTCGTACCTTGCTGCAACAAGGACGCATTTTCTTCTCCAGTGGAAAACGCTTATCTTTCTTGCCTGCTGGTTCCTCCATATTGGGCGCCTAGGGGTTTGGAAGCATCTGCACACTTTTCGAGGTTGGAGAAGTGGATCTACAAGTCATAAACAAGTTCTTTAAATAATATCATATGTTTACTTCTTCTGTCTCCGGAATAATATTGTAGTTGTCCAATAATGATAATAAAATCATTTGCCATTGCTCTGGAAGTCATTTCATGTTTTACCATTAATTTATGAATTTATTGCTATTTATTTCTCAAAATCGCAAATCCTTAGTTGCTGCAAAAAACCACAAAAACATCAAAAATTCAGAAAACAAAACAAAAACACAGTAGTTTCAGTCAGTGATTGGGTTGAGAGACACCAGGTTTCTTACAGAGGCACCCAACCTTTTGGATTTGGTGCTGAGTGATAGCAGAGTGCCCAGCGTAGGTGATATGTTACAAGATTAGCAGGATATTATGAGGTCCCTCAGAGATAATATCCAGCGGGCACAGAATCAACAAAAGTAGTATGCTGATACGAAAAGGGTTGAGCGTTCCTTTGCAGTGGGTGACATGGTGTACCTCATGTTACAACCTTACCGTCAGTCCACTCTGCGGAAGAGTGGTGCAGAGAAGTTGAAACCTCGTTACTATGGTCCATTTCGAGTCATTAGGCGAGTGGGCGAGGTTGCATATGAGTTGGACTTACCAGTAGATAGCAGGGTTCACAACGTGTTTCACGTTTCTCGCCTGAAGGCATTGGGTCAGCATGTGATTCCCTCTCCAGTACTGCCACCCCTTGATGATGAGGGAAAATTGATTCTAGTACTTGAGGCAATCCTTGATGTTAGAGAGAGACACTTACGGAGGCGGGTGATAAGGGAATATCTAATAAAATGGAGACTTGCCGATTAAGGATGCTACATGGGAGTCAGAGGAGATTTTGCAGCACCCAGAGCTGATATTGCTTGAGGACAAGCAATTTCAGGGAGGGTGGACTGTAATGTCCCCTTCCTAGGCAATGCAGTTGATTTAGGGGTTAGCCTATCATTCAGACCCTTGTAGGCTGACAGTTGTGTTTAGAGGGTTACTTGGGCAGTTATCCGGCATTCGGGAACCTTACTCCATCAGTTGATTCAGGTTTGGGCCTTTGCAGACTCTCACAGAGTGTTTTTCAGATACTTACTATTTATAGTAAGTCAGACAGACAAGGGTTACTATTTTTGGTAGGGCACCTAGTTCAGTTGGTCAGCTTAGTCTTGACCCAGCTGGATAATTTGATGAGCAAGCAGTGATTATTGGAGCATTTAATAATTATTAAAAATTATTAATTTGACTTTATAATATAAAGTCACTTTAACGAAATATTAAAGTAATTATTTAATGGCAAATTATAAAGTATTGATACTTTATAGTAAAGGGGCGAATAATATTTAACGAGTGTCTAATTACTCATTAATAAAGGGACACCATTGTTTAATGAAATTGCCTAAGTCTAAAAGAGGCATATTTATTTTATTAAATACAATTTAAACTGCTTTTTGGAAGGGGGTCGACTTTTTGAGAAGAAGTATTTATTTCACAAGGCAAATCGAATTCATTATTCATGATTATTCTAATTTGTCTATTTTTCTCTCTGAGAGCATTGGGGTTTGTGAAACAAGGGTTTCTGCAGATCATTGGGTTTTGGAGAACATTCCCTCTTCAGAAGACATACTAAGACTGTGCAATACCAGTTGAAGATTGTTAGTTGAGTGGCTTCATTCAGAAGTCATACAGAGCTTACAGTGGAGTTCTTATTCAGAGTTATTGATCAAATTATCTCCAGCAGTGAATCTTCTCATTGGTAGTGGTTTATCCAGCTTCTGACATGAATACCAAGGTGGTACGAATTTCTTATTTGCTGGTACAGGCCGTACTTTTCATATAGGCAAAAATGCCTTGCCTTTTTGTCAGTTTCTTCCTCTAGTGGTGGTGCCTTGTTCTTCTGAGGTTCCTGTGACGATTATTCTGAGGGAGATCGGTCATGTCCCTGAAAATGTGACAATAAAGATAACAAAAACACATATTTAAAATTATTATTTCGATATCCTTATGATTATAATTGTCGCGAGACAATATTATAATTATAATTATATTGTCGATATTAAAATAACAAATGCTAACAATTCAAATATTACAATCAATATGATATATATATATATATATATATATATAATTACACTGTACAATTTGAATATTATTATAATTATAATTATGAGAAGATATTATAATTATTCTAAATAATATTATAAATACTAAAATATAAATAATGTTGGATAAATAATAAAATAAATGATCTTATACATGATTAAGTATATTTTTAAAAGCAATCATTAAATAAATGATAAACTACTAAAGGAGATTATAAACAATGAAAGTATGATTTTCATTTGGATAAACGAAGACATGTAATACTTTAGTATATAATATAGGGGACATTACATCATATAATATACCTTGAGTCTCTTAGGCACTGTATTATCCCGTATTCTGGAGAATTGATAACCAGTGATATTTTGTTATGAGGACGTCTAAAATCCCTTGAAGACGATATCAATTTAGGCGATTGTTATCCTGATATCGGGCATCCCTATAAAGCAGTGGCATTGTATAAAAGGAATAGGTAATCGAGTTTGTCTTTTACTGACTTTAGCATATGCAATTTTCATCAATCCTTTATCGCAACTTTAATATAGACTTCATCGTATGAGTGATAGAACCAATGGCTCATGATTGTCAACAAAGAGAATCTTCGGTTATAAACTCCATGTCAGCATGACCACCATCCAAATAAGTGTGTGTCCCAATAACCCCAAGGAGAAGAATAACGCAGTGACTTGGTGAAATGAATTCTATTATCCTCTGGCTGCGATAGTATGTCAAGCAGCGATTATAATTAGTAGATGATAATTAAGCCTAAGCTAAGAGCCGTGACCATTTGAATGGTCAACTTGATCCATAGTAGTGCGTCTCTTGTGGAGGAGACATGAACATATATATAGGTAATAAGATGTGAAGGGACGGGGGAATAGATAGAAAAGAGGATATAATTATATACTGAGCAGAGGGTCAGTTTTGGACATTCAGTCATCATATCAAAAGCAACGCATAAGCATGAGCAGAGACGGGATCCAGGCTGTATGATCACACGAGGAAATACTCAGAAGAGCAATCAAAAGTTGAAGTTTCTATTCCTATAGTAAACTGCAGGCTACAAAGGAACCTTTTAGATACAACGATCCCAATAAACAAAGGATCAATAGAAATATTCAAATATAAATAGCTTGAGGGGTGAGATGCATCAATTGTATCAACCTTTATATAAATACATATACCATTAGACCTCCCACATATTTGAACATACATATACAACTTCCTAACCATTTTCCCCTTAAGATCGGAAATCACATCAGATAGAAAGACTGTACTACTGTCTAGTAAAGCATATCATAATTAGAGAGGACTTAATAGTAAGGGGGAATTGTTGGAATAATAGAATAATATATTACATCATTAATAAATATTGTTATAATTATGTTAATAATAACATTCAAACAATATTATTAAGATAAAAGTAGTTATTAGTGGCTGATCAGTGTCCTCTCCTAAAATTGAATATTGTATTGTGTATGTTGCTCATCATTCAATAATAAAATTGCTCAGTGCTCATTTGCCTCCAAATTCAATTGTCTTGTGCCCTTTGCTAAATTCAATGTCTCTATATTGTTGTACCCTACTAGGCAAAGAAAGTATATTTGTGCTATAATACGTAGGGGTCAAAGAAAATGCTAGGAGACACGACAAGTTGGTCATTTTGTTCCATCTTTCAACTATAATTTTTTACACTCGTTTAAAAAATATTTATGAGGGGTCTCTCTTCTTAGCTGCTATTATGCCCCTTACTTTTTCTGTCAAGGAGTCAATTCCATCATCTATCTTGCCCAACACATGGCTAATCTATATTGATGAACCTGATAACATTTATGATGGGTTCAATCAAACTCAATAGATATTTCACACGGGCCTACCAATCATCATCTAGGACCAATGCTTTGACTTTTTGGGCCTTCTTTGTATTAGTCTACCTCTGTACATTCCAAAGGTTGTTGATTACCATGGTACTCAATGCCTCTCACAACTTCATAAGTCATCTTAAGACAATTGTGTGAGACATATTCAGTTCCAACATCCTTATATGGTGTAAAACAAATAAAACAAATCGAAAAAGCAAATGATGTAAGGAGTAAAATAAATTTTAAAAATGTAGATTAAAATTTTCAAGTTAAACTATCTTAAAGTAAAACAAAAATTAAAATTGTTGAAATTTCAGATGCTTACTGTCAACAACTCCATATGGACAAGGACTTGATGAAAAGCTTGTGACCAGTGTTGTCTGGAGACGCATCTCCTACCCCTTGAGATGATCTCGGAGATTGGTACCCATCTCCGATATTGGAGACATCCTTGGAAATGCCTCTAGCAGCTCGAAAACTTTACGTGTCGTCTCCCGAGTCTCCCAATGGAAAATTTGGCATCTCTTGTGAAACTTAAAAGCATACAAATTATAACGTGAAAACATAAAGTTTTGTCACACTTTGACACAATCGAAGACGTCCTTGGAAACGCCTCTAGCAACTCGAAAACTTGACGTGTCGTCTCCCGAGTCTCCCAATGGAAAATTTGGCATCTCTCGTGAAACTTAAAAGCATACAAATTATAACGTGAAAACATAAAGTTTTGTCACACTTTGACACAATGACATTTGTGTATTTAAACTTTAAACTTAATGTTCATTGTTAAAATTTACTATTGCTCTTGTTTTGAAAGTTCAATGTCATGATATATTCTATAAATTTTTAATTTATATTAGAAAAAGATGGCATCTCCAAGTACCCCAGTCTCCTATTTTCAAAAAAAGTCGTATCGGTATCGGTACCAATTTCCCATACCTGTACCTGGACCAATCTCCTGGCAACCTTGCTTGTGACATATGATGATTAGTCACAAACATTTGAATTTCATTTTATTAGCTTTCATGTAGATTTTATTTGTCCACACAATTTGTATGTCAATTTTTTGCATCATCAAATTGAGTGAGTGGACAACCAATGTTACAAGACTTAGACTTAGCAAGTTGATTTCTGACTTTGACTCAGACTTGGACTTGGCATTCGGACTTGACAAAGACTTGGAAAATTGAAAAACCCGAGAAATTCAGAGATTTCTAAGGATTTAAAATTGTTTTGTGCACCCTTTAATCAATAAACCTTAAAGCCACAATAACCTCATCAAATAGAAACTACTTTGATCACATACACAAACATACATCGATCACATAAGTATAAACACAAATTTTAGCTGAAGGAAATAACAGTAGTAACACAATTAGGTATATAAATATTGTCAAATGTATACAATAGTCATGGAATATGAAATCCATGGCATCAAAAGTTCCAAACAAATATCAAAACAAAAGTTAGAAGTCTATGGCTCAAAGGAGCTTGCATCACTCAACCCTCTTGTGTAGGTGTCTAAGATAGGTCCTGGATGACGATGTAACCATGATCTCTACCCGTGTCTCAGTGACACCCATGCCAAAATCCAAGGTGTCTGCTCTTGCTCTATCCTCCTCGGCCATGGCTACTACCTTTGCCTCTCTATCCACTTGGTCAACCCAATCAAGGTCCTCATCACTAAAGACATGATTCTCAGCCTCAGTGGTCCAATTTGATTGTGGATGAAACTCCTCTAACATGATGGGTGATAAGTCAATGCCCAAAATCTATCTATGGTGAAGGTGGAGATTGTAATAAATATAAACTAGATCATTCAACCTTTGCACTGAAAATCTATTGCGCTTCTTGGAGTGTATGTGCTGAAACATACTCCAATTGCACTCACAACTTGAAGCACTACATGGTTGGCTCAATACTCGAACTCCAATCCTCTGGAGATTTGGTATATTAGCACCAAATCTCTCTCACTATGCATCTGAGATGAGAAAAAGAAGAAAATCAATCTCATTGTCCAACTTTAAGTTTCAATATTTAATAATGATAGAAAAAAGGAAAAGTTTTAATTTTTAAACTTATATTATGCCCTTAATAAATTTTTACTTGGTTGCAATGTCAACCGAGTAGCCTTGCATATATTTCGTGCAAAGAGATCTCCTTGTGCAAGTCTAAAAATCTCAATCTTGGTGACTATTTGTGCTCCAACACGAGAATCAAGTGTCATCTGCTCTATGACTGTGTAGAGTCCACTCAAAACCTCCTCATTCGCCTTGAAATCAGGGCAGAATTTGAATGTCGAATCGAAGAAATATGTAATGTCCCCTTATTAAATTTAGGCTAGCTTGACCTAGAAACAGAAAATGCACAAGTTAGGATAAGGGATTTTGTATTTACCAATCAATTAACTTGTAAGTGAAACTTTCCTTTAGGACCTGCACAGATCATGCATAACAAACAAATACCACACAAATCATTGATCATGGTTAGATTAGACAATTCAAGTTGTACATATTAAGAATAAGGCAAATGCATCGCTATCCTAGTGTATTTAAATGAAAACATCACACTTATATAATCCTATTACTATGTATTGAATAGATTTTCGTTCTTCCCTCTTTCCTAACCCCAACGAAGGATGGTAGAATTACTGTGCCAAGGGTGCGTGAAACAGTCTCCAAGTGGACTCCCTCAAGGTTTCCTACCTATCTTGGGACCATCCATCAAGTGACCAAATTACTTCGCCTCTCCCTCCACAAACTCTCTATCCTCAAATGGGTATAGCGAAAGTGAGTATGCTCAAAAATCCATTCTTATATTAAAGAATCATAATTGATTTCAGGCTCAATAATTGCTGCAAGCATCATTATTGGATAATCGAACATAATAGATATATATGTATATTATTATCCCTGCTTGATTTACAATAATTACCATTACATGAATGTATATATATAGATAATTGCAGGCCATAGTGATGATAAGGTCTGCCACAAAAATAATAATTATAAATAACAAACATATAATAACTATATAGAATAATAATCATCAATAGCTAAAACATACAATCACTATATAAATCTGAATATGCTTACTATAAATAATCCCATGTTTCCTTGATTCAAAATGTATCCTTCTATTCTCTCTTTATTTCCTTCCTTTTTATTCCCTCTTCCTCTTTTCTCTCTACTATGTTATTTTATATACCTCATCCAATGCCCAAGGGAGGCATCTATTTGAACAGCCATGATTCCTCATAAGTCAGCCTTATCTACTTTAATAAATTAATCTCGTCCTTAACATATTATCGTTGCCTTTCATAATCTATTTTTTTTCTTTACAAACAAAGTCTGCTTTAATATTTTTAATCGCTGCTGTTTATTCTATCACTGCAGCTTGTTAAATGAACCGCTGCCCCTAATTCACATTATATGTTCACATATTAATATTCATTAATTTATAAATTGAATATAATGTTAATATATTTATTTTTATTTTTATTTTGTTTTATTTATTCATTTATGATTTTTATAATATAGTTATAAATTGAATTTATTATAAATATATCTATTTGTCCATATTATATTGTAATGATTATTGTTATAGTAATATTTAAATTATTTATATTTATATTTTAGTATTTATACTGTTGTTTATTTTATTTGTTTATTTATATTTCAATGCTTAGTTATTTTGGTGTTCTTTTCGGGAATATGACAGTCCACCCAACCCAAGATTGCTTGTCTTCAAACAATTACAACTCCAAACATCTTTTCACTTCAATAGTTACACCTTCTCAACTCAAGAAGCATTTTGACAAACAACATTAACATTTTCATAGTTTGAGCATAAAGTAAACACACTGATGAGCTCTACATGAATCATAAATTAAAGCAGAAAACCAAGTAGCTCAAGCAAGCAAGCAAGTAGCTCAAGCAAGCAAGCAACTAGCTCAAGCACATAGGCAAGTAGCTCAACCAGCCAAGCAAGTAGCTCAAGCAAGCAAGTAACCAGCTCAAGCACATAGACAAGTAGCTCAAGCACACAAGTAAGTAGCTCAAGCACATAGGCAACCAGCTCAAGTAGACAAGTAAGTAGCTCAAGCAAGTAGGCAACTAGCTCAAGCATGCAAGCAAGTAGCTCAAGCACTCAACCAAGTAGTTCAAGCATGCAACCAAGTAGTTCAAGCAAGCAAGCAACTAGCTCAAGCACACAGGCAAGTAGCTCAACCAAGCAAGCAAGTAGCTCAAGCAAGCAACCAACCAACTCAAGAAAGTAGCTCAAGCACACAGGTAAGTAGCTCAAGAACACATGCAACCAGCTCAAGTAGACAAGCAAGTAGCTCAAGTAGACAAGCAGGGAACTCAAGCATGCAAGCAAGTAGCTCAAGCATGTAACCAAGTAGCTCAAGCATAAACCAACTAGGTTAAGTAGCTTGACAAACAACATTTTCACAATTTTTTAAGCAAAAAGTAATCATAAACACAATGACGAGTTTCAATGACATAGCAACTATCTCTAACATTCACCACATACACAATGGCTAACTAGCATATCACACTGGCTGACACACACATATGTCCATAATGCATCCCAGATAGAAAGAATATCGGTGCATTGCGCAGTACATCGTGGGTCCTATCCTTCCCTCTGGTATGCATATGAGCACACAATATACACTTGAAGTCACAAAGTATATGCAAGGTATACACATAGTTGCATCAATACATGAAGGTCACAAAGTATACACACCGAAAGCATACACATGCATTAAGGAGGTTGAATAGTTAAGTCTAATCGGATGGTACTTAAAGTGCGAATGTCCTGCAGGATGGCAAGAATATGCTCTGATACCAATTGTAATGTCCCCTTATTAAAATTAGGCTAGCTTGACCAGAAAACATAAAATGCACAAGTTAGGATAAGGGATTTTATATTTACCAATCAATTAACTTGTAAGTGAAACTTTCTGTGATGTCCCCGAGTGGGCCCCTACCGGAAGGTAGCGAGGCCTGTCCTGGGATTGCCCCCTTAACGCGGGAAGGTGTCGTTCACTACTAGTCTGGGCTTTTGGTGCAACGGTTACTAACTTGGTATCAGAGCTGGAGGTCTCGAGGTCAAGACCCGCGGAGCGTGGTGGGTTGTGATGTCCCCGAGTGGGCCCCTACCGGAAGGTGGCGTAGGCCTGTCCGGGCGGTTTGTCCCAGCCACGTGTACGGGGTCCTCATCGGCGAGGCCTGTCCTAGGGTTGCCCCCTTAACGCGGGAAGGTGCCGTTCACTACTAGTCCGGGTTTTTGGTGCAACAGTTACTAACTCTGTACTGTACCAACACTCTGCTGATCTGTTTTCCACCGAGTGTCGTAGATCTGATTTTTTGTTTTGGTTTAATTTCTCTTTTTGTGCTTCTGAGTTTGTTTGCTAGTAACACTAAAATGGCACTAAAGAGCATATGCATAAAATGGGAAACTTCTAATGAACTAATCTACTGAAAATAACTCAAGTAATTACTCAATTTAAGAGCCAAAGATGCTTTCTTCATTACATAATAGATCACATAAAATAGATGGCTTACATCAGGTTTTAAAAGATACATCTTATGCCATAATTTTTACTTACAGCCATACAAGCACTGTGAATAGTGACTTGCTACAGTACCCACCCCTAAAGAAATGCACACAACTCTTGAATAACGAACTTCTCTCACCAAAGACCGGCATGGGAGGTCTTCTAGGACAAGGGCGCCCCCTTTAGGAAAGATAGCAGCCTCTAAGAAAAGGCGTCTTTTTTCCTTTTGCTGGTTGAAACCCTCAATAAAACGCAGCTGGCTGTAGCTTACAAAAAACAGTCCCAAAATGCTCCACAAGCGAACAGCTCTCATACAAATGTGAATGGAGTCTATGGCAGTCCAAACCCCTTTGAAAATGGCTCGAATAAACTGCAAACAGCAACTTGTGTCTCCAAAATGAAGCCACCAAAACTGATCAGCAACTTTAAGGTGGTGTTTCACACCTTCAAGCAGCTCCAAACGAAGAACCGAGCCCCACCAGGCTCACCCACTGCAAGAATTAAGGAAATCCTAGTCTCCTTCTTCCTCCAAAGCAACACTTCAAAGTTTCTTCAATCTAAAATCATTCATCCATGAGAAGGGTCGAACTTTTTCACTTGTTATTTATAATTTAACAAAGGAAACACTATTCATTAAAGTGAGCACTATTCACTTAAGTTATTTCTTTTTTCACTTTAGGCATGAATAGTAACTGCAAAATATAAAGTGACCCCTTCATTTTAAAGACACATGGTCTCTAGGTCGAGGATGGTGAAATAAAAGGTGAGTATCATTAATTTAAGCACAAGTATCGTGCCAAACGCCATAATTCACCTTGCCACCATACTCCGAAGATCCATACTGCAAACTGACAACCAAGTGCCCGTCCAAGAAACCCTCTATCTAGAACTATTAGCCTACGAGGGTCAGGAAAATAGGCTGATCCCCCAACTCTGATGCTCGTGAAAAAAGGGACATTACAGTCCACCCTCCCTGAAATTGCTTGTCCCCAAGCAATCTCTACTGCAAAGAAACCTCACTCCTCGGAAGGCCGAAAAGAAGAACTAAAAAATGTCCCATGCATCACTGACTAACTCCGGAAGCACCAACATAAATGTAACTGTGCTAAATATTCCTGGATCCTGTTGACGTGCTTTTATGACAACGCCAGCACAGAATAAAATGTCCAACGGTCACTCTATTCTCTCTTGATCAAAGTATTCCGCATGCTAAGATTGCGTGAAAGTTCATGCGTTCAACTCCAAGGTTCCTTTTATCGCGAATAGACTCAGTTGGTTGATGTGTATATGCTGGTTATTTCAAGGGGACTTACGTAGTTGTTCAATCATAGTGTAACAATGAATGATTTTGACGATATTGCTCTGATGTTCGAATCGATCGGGAAATACTGAATTAAAGTGAAAGGGATAGGAATCCTACAATCTATTTCCAAGGATGGAAGGCAAAACTAGCTTTAACAATCTCCAAACCAAACTTTGTATCGTCTCCCCCTTGGACAACTCTTACAAAGCTGATGCAATCTTCAAAGGATAGGTAGATATTCAGATCGAGATTCAACATGCACACCCCTTCACCATGAAGCAAGTGGACACACAAATCGCAACCGAAGTTAAGTGCTGAAATTCCAGTTGACCACGCAGGGCAGACTTACCGTCAGCAAGCCTGCTAGTGGTATGGATATAGGGAGATATGCTCAAACCAATGTTGCATTCCACAATTAACGCTACTTGCATGGAAACAAAATCTATTCTACTTTACTCTATTCGAATTGGAAAGACGAACAAGCCTTGCTAGCTACTCACAATAGAAGATAGAACCACCAAACAATGATAAATCTTTATATTATGAGAGTGTTCACAACAACTTCTTACAAAGTCTTCAATGGGAAAACTTCCTTTCCTCCTCAATCTAAGCTAACTTCTAAGCTAAATGCTATATACCTTCTATTCTCTAGCTCAACTCTATCTCTGATTCAATTCTAGTTCTAATGCATTACAAATGAGGGGGGATACCCCTTTTATAATAAACCTAGTCCAGTGGACGGTTCAAATCTGATTACAATAGAGGGCTCGGATTGAGCCACCCATGCCCTAATTAGGGTTTATGCCCTAAAAACCGCCACTGAGAGGAGTGGGGCAATGAATGTGCAGAATATTCTCCACTCCTCTGCAGGTCCACTACCTGCAATCAATGCACATCGTCCTCCTGCAGCAGATCGTCATCCAGAAGAGCGTTTCCTTTCTCCTTCTCGCTGGCTGCAAATCTGGTGAATCTGGCTAATACTTCCTCAACTTCCTGATCGGAGATAGGAGGAATGTGATCCAACTGAAACTCTAAAACTGCAACTGTTTGCCCATGCCGGGCACATGATTTCTTCCAGGCAACAAGGGCATCCTGGGTGTTCTGTATGATACTAGAGAACGTGGCAGTGTTCTCGAAATCATCCTGAGTGAAGGTTTTCACCTCAGAGAAGAATGGCGTCAATCTGTCCTTTAGTCCATCTGCAGTTATCTCTTCAGAAGTCAACCTCCTGGCAAAGATTGCCTCCAATGTGTTGAGAACTCCATCCAAGATGTTCGTCATGGCCTTCCTGACCCTGACCGAATCTGCTTGTGATGCATCATAGAATCCCCGGCCTGTGACTACTGAAGAATACCATCTGGCAAAGTCGTATCTATCTCCCTGCTGGATAACACCTCCCTCAACCAAAGTGTGTTGAGGTATGCTCATCAAAGCCCCTAGACGGAGAACAACTCTCGTCTGATAGATGCGAGCCTCACCCCAAGCATGGTTAACTGCCTCCACTCTAGCCATAATATCGGAAGCTTGCCCATAGGCATGTGCAAGATCTTCCATAAACTTTCTTGTCTCTGTACGCACACTGGCAACCCACGTGTCCGCCTGCTGTGCCATTCTCCTTAAATCTTCTAATCCACTGATTGACTCCCTGGAAAACTCAGCTGGGAGCTCGATTGCAGGATTTTCTTGCCTGCAGCTCTTCTGTTTGACTCGGCCATTCTGCAAAAAGGGTAAGATAGTCAGCAAACAAGATTTTTAAAATAAAATAATAACCATCATTGAGGGTGTCAGCAGATTTTTCTTTTAAATGACAAAGGCTGCAACACTTCTTGATGTTTTCAACTGCAAACCTCAACTATTGCCTGTTTACTTCAACGTTCTTAGAAATTTCCTTTGGGTTGCAGCAACACAATGCCCAATACTTGGAAATGTTTGCCCGCAACAATTTAACTTTAACAAATTTGAAACCTCCTCTTTGAAGTTCGCACTTTTCCTTCTAACTTAGCAACTTTCAGCAACTTAAAACTTTCTTCTCAAGTCGCACATAGGCACTCAGCAACTTCACTTTGGTAAATTCGAACCTCCTCACAATTGCAGCAATTTAGAAACTCACTTCTCAGCAACTTGAAATCTTGACAAGGTAGGTCGCCCTTCTCTAGCAAGTTGGTGACCTCAGCAATTCGTGCTTCAGCAACTCCAGTCCTTCAAGGATTCGAAATTCTCAACCTCCAGCTCTCTAAAAATTCGAAATCCTCAGCAACTTTCAGCTCTTCTCACAAATTCGAACTTCTCACTTTCAGCTCTCCAGCAACTTGCGAGAGAAATATGAAGAGAACTTCAAAACTTATAGCTTGGGCGAATTCCTGCAGAGGCTAAACCTAGTAAATATTTTGAATTCATTTTCCCTCTTTTTTCCAGTCGCAACACTTGTTGTCTGAAGCATCGGAATCTCAGACTTCTAGAATTATGAATTCATCACCTCTGCACAGGCCTGCCTCGTTGCGTTTGATTTCTTAAAATATTAAATCGTTTACTTCTTTGAACAATTTCGAAAAGTTTGGCTAAGGCATTCTGGCAAAATTATCAAGTTCAAACTCTTTAGCGAAATTTCTCATCCATTTTAGTCGTTTGCCTTAGAGAAATCTCACTAAATTTGCCTTAGGAATTTTATTAAAAATAGGTACTGGGCAAAATATCCATCGAAACGACGTGAGTGAGGCGTAGAATAACTCTGAATCACTTCCGAATTGTAAACGTTTAATACCCAGAAGAAAAATCTTCCCGGAATCCATTGTTTTCATGTGTATCCGGACGAAGGGGTACGTTGAATTTTTATTATTATTATTTTTTTTTTAAATAATAAAAAGGCTAATGTTTTCAATCTTGTCCTCCGGATGTCATCCACTCCTGCAATTTCGAGTTCCTTGGCCTTGGCAAATTATCTTGATTTTTCTTGAAGAATTTTCCTCTGAAGATTTTTATAACTCTGGCAACTGGCATCATCTTCTAGGCATATTGATTACTTTTCATTTTCCCTTAAGAAAATGCCTTAGGAATTTTAAATTTAATTTTATCTCTAGAGGGCGCACTTGAACATGTCATGAACTTCATTTTATTCCTTAGGCAATTCCACGCCTAGACATTTCTTAGCAATTTTCATGCTTCAATTTTTATTTTCAAGTTCTAACTCCATAGGCGCATTTCACATGGTGACCCTTCACCTTCCTCCAGCGCATTCCTCAAGTGTAGCTTCCACCTTCACCGTTTTACCTTTCATCCTTACCTTTTACTTGGGGCGCAAATGCCATGAAGAACTCTCACGCCTAGGGTGACTCTTCACCTCCTCTTGGCGCATATGGGGGTGTAGACTTCCTTGTTATCCTTGAACGCATTTCACCTTGATTAAAGAAAAAACGCCATCATCAAGTGTCCTTTCAACTTCCTATGGCGCATATGGGGGTGTTGGCTTCCTTGTTATCCTTGAGCGCATTTCACTCATGTAAAGGAACGCGCCTCTACCAAGTGGCTCTTCACCTCCCTTGGGCGCATATGTCATGGAGAGGAGGAATTTCTTTATCTTAGGCGCATATTGGCTAGTGAGGAGGAAAGTGCTATGCCTTAGTGAATTTTTTACATTTTGGTGACCTTTCAGCTCCTTTGGGCGCATTTAGGCCATGGAACTTCCATTCTAGGCGCATATTGGCTAGTGAGGAGGAAAGTGCTATGCCTTAGTGAATTTTTTACATTTTGGTGACCTTTCAGCTCCTTTGGGCGCATTTAGGCCATGGAACTTCCATTCTAGGCGCATTTGACCTGGTGAGGAGGAATTCCACGCCCAAGCTTGACCTTTCACCTCCTCTTGGCGCATTTGGCCCTGTAGACTTCCATTTAGGTGCATTTGAGGATGCCTCAGGAAATTTTGATGCCTTAGGGAAATTTCGATGCATTTTTGGTGACCTTTCACCTTCCCTGGGCGCATATAGCCCTTGCTCAAGGAAATCTCACACTTTGAAAATTTTGAAGCTTTCATTCCTCCTGGGCGCATATGAAGGTGTGTGCCTGTCAGCTATATTTGTAAAATTTCCAACGCCCCAACCCTATTCTGGCTTTCTATTTTTAGCAAATTCGGAGAAATTAGGGTTTCATTGATTTTCACCCTGTTCCGAGCTGGAAGTGGCATGGCTATGCCCTCGTTGACTTGTATCACCTCGTTTATACCCGATTTGGCACAGTACATGCTATTTTTAGCCATTCGCTATTTTTAGCAAACCCTAGAATTGACCAATTTTGTATCTCTGTTTGCTTTGAAATTTGTTCCACTTGTACTTGATGCTGAAAGAGACTCATTCACACATTTTTCCTGACGAGGACGTGCTATTTTTAGCCATGAGGTGACTTGCTAAAAATAGTAAGTATTCAGATCGTGTTCAAATTTTACCAGCCGGTAGCCTGAAGGATGCTGATTCTGGTGGCGTGCTTCGTTCTGTCATTTTTGCATTTTGCTTCATCTATTTTTAGACGTGGTAGGGGAAACCCTAATCTGATCTGCATGTGCTCCGATTTGTTCCCGGCTGTCCTTGATCGTGCCTGATCGCTGGACTGGAGTGGTGGGTAGCTGCTGGGATGATACGGCTATTTATAGTAAGTGCCTGGGAAGTGGTCACCCGGATGTCGGGCGAGTTTGCATGTCACAGTGCCCGTGGGATCTCAAAAAACCCAGAAAAACCCAGAAAACTGGTCAAAGTTTTGGCACTGGCTAAAAATAGTAAGTCCTTGAAAACTGACCCGATCCATCCGCATGTCATATCATTGCGAAGGCCTCGCAAAATCCACATGGAATATTTGGACATGTATTGAAAATTCTTGCATGCAAACCCTAAAAATAGCCTTGGGAGGCTGAACTCTGGAAGTCACCATCTCGCCTTGCATGCTACATCATTGCGAAGGTCTTGGAAAACCCAGATCAATTCCCCCGTCACTCGCCGGAGAATTGCTCGTTCAAATCCTGAAAATAGCCTCCGAAGGCTTATCTGCTAAAAATAGCCAGCTGTCGGAATCCATTCAAATTTCACGTGTAGGCATTCTGAAGCTGCTTGATTGTGGTGGAACTGACAGAATTCCAAAATCTCGATAAAATAGTCCCAAATTGAACACTTACTAAAAATAGTAAGTTGTCGGAATACAGTGAAAATTTAGTGGGACCCTGCTGGAAGTCTTCTGACTGCTGTACTAAGCTCAAATTTCAATTTTACAACTCAGTTTGACTTTTAATAAGCCTGACTAATGAAAACCCTAATTTCACAAACTTGAACAATACTTCAACCCAGGTCAAACGACGGGACATCCCCGGAAGGACCAGAGATAGAGAGAGAGACGCACTAACCAAAGCCAAAAGACCAGAATGGAGCAAAAATTAGGGGGTCCCCATCTGGGATGGGGTGATGTGTGAAAAAGGCCACAACAGATCCCAAACCTAAAATGAAGGTTTGTTGTGTTTACCTTCCTCCGACTTCCGTTGCAATCTACTGCCCCTAGCTTCATCATGCTGAGAGCAGTGAATTAACCCAATGGGACCCATTCAATATTAAGTACTAAACCTATTACCACCTAGATCCCAAAACAATTTGAACTCACATCCATCTGTCATGTAGAGATAAGAATATCTAGAAGCATCCGCTATGCCAAATCTCTCTCTATCCTTCGTTAAACACCCATGGATGCGATAACTAACCCAACCATCATGCCAATTGACATCATAGTCACTTTGTAACACTGTACCTGAATGTAATCCTTGTGACATTAAAGTAGCAACCCTTGTCGGATACATATTAGCATGGTGGATAACTGATTGTTGACCTTGCAAGTAATCCTCTGCAAACAACTGAGTCAAGTACTTGCAGCCTCTAACCCCGTCCTCTGAAGATGGCAAACTCCCATCCCACAATGGATGGTATAACCCTGGAGCCAATGCACATCGATGCATCATCAAGTCCTCCGCGTGTGGATCAAAAGAAACATGATGAGCACTCATCACTGTGTAGTTGCGATAGAATGCTCCAACCTCGGTGAATGGCTCATCACTAGCAATATTGGAATCAGGCAACTAATCACTCTAACTTTGAAGCATAACAAGCTGGCGTCCAAAATCAACTGCATGGGATGAGGTAACAGATTTGCTTCCAGGAGAGGGAAACAAATCCACATGAGAGCCATAATCCCAACCAGATGACACTTCGCAAGTCCCCTGTGGAGATGATGGAGTAGCGTCGTGTACTAACACACAGCTCTCTAGAGAATCCACTACAGCCACACAAGAGCTATCAGCTATCTGTTGGCGTTTCAATTAGCACCTCTGGAGTGCTTATTGGAAACGGACAGCTATTGCAAGTGTGTTAGTACATGCTCTTCGGATTATAGAGAGGAAGATCTCTCTTTGCTGATTTTATACTGTAAAAAAGGGGTGTACTAAGATTTCCTATCTTTTTTACTCAGCGGCAGGACACAAGGGTGCATAAACCAATGCGCCGTAGCTAAGCTTTTTCTCTGGTTTCCGCAGATCTTAACTACGACTAACTAACTTCTAGACTATCCTACCTCCTCAAGATAAACAGAGCATGAGGGCGTAGGAGCGAAATGGTATGGTTGGATCACTTGAATCCTCCATCTCAATGGAATATGGCCGAGGCTCTGAACCTTCGGATATATACCAAGATAGGGCTCGATACAAGCAAACACTCGTTACGGTAAACTGGATCTGAGACTTGCCAAGGAGGAGGAACCCCTATCCGAGGTATAGGCTTGGAAGCAGCTCACTGGAAACAACAAGGAACGATGGCCTTTCTAACAGGATTCCCGAGGAGGTGACGACACCTGTCCAAAGTCTAGGCTGCAAGAGAGATCATTAAACAACATCAAACGATAATGATCGATGACAAAATATCCAAGGAGGTGATGACACCTGTCCAAGGAGGAGATTGAAACAATGCACTATTTAAAAACAACACTCTGAATAACTCAAATAATTAGATCAATCAAGCTTGCAGCATCTGATTTATTTCTTCAAGGTTCTTCAAAGAATTACAAAGGTTGGGACAGCGAAGGCACAAAATCATGCACAATCACGATCAACCAACGAACTCTCATCCAAGAGTGAACAAATATAAACAAGCTAACTCTGGCAACAATGGCATAACAATTTTGCTAGCAAATAAAGGTTAAACAAATAAAGAACTTAAGGCTCTTATTTATAGAAACTCAAAGGAGTAGGCAACCCTAAAATCTCCTTGAGTTAACAAACAGTTCTTGCCAATCAGCAAGATTTATTTTTATGTCTAAAAGTAGGTGAGCAAACAGTTAACTGGAAATCTATATCAGTTAACTGAAACTAAACAAATGTCAAATTGAAAGTCTACCTCAGTTGACTGACACCTAACTAAAAGTGAACTTATGTTACAAATATGTCTCCAAATAGACATCCACCTTTTGAGGAGATTTGAGATCCACAAATCGTGGGAGTCAAATAGACATCCTAGATTAGTGGGATCTGACATGCATGATCTGTGGAGATTTGGAGTCAACTTGGAAAGGGGCATCAAGTTGACTTCAGTCATCATTAATGCTATTTGGAGGGTAGGATGTCCTTCCTTGGTGCTTTACACCTCCTCACCACTGGTCAACAAAGTCTCTATCCAGTCATTGACCTCTTCGGGCCCCGGGCAATTAATGCTTTTCAAGGTGACTATGTGGCATCTAAGCATTTCTTCACCCGTCGTAAGCTACTGCTGATAGATTATGCATTGGGCAGCTGCTTCATCTAATTGGATAGATATGGCTGCAATTTTGGCTAACTTGCAACCATTGGGATCTTCAAGGAATGAAGATCAAATGACATCTTGGAACTGTGTTTGTACCGTTTCAAATTCAACATATTCTCCTCCTTCTCGTTGATATTCTAACTCGGGTAAGGATATTAACAATGTTCTTGCGAAGTTGCTAATATTGGCGACAAAGCGTCTGTAATCAATCAGCTCCATTGAATTAGCATCGTAGGCTCTCACCTTGTATGCCACCTATTCTTTCCACTCAAAGAGATGGTGTTTGTTCTTAGTGGTTGTAACTGATTCATATGCCTATTGCAGATCAGCAACTGTCGCTTCCTCTCTCGGCCTCTCTTGAGCTGCCTTTACATCTGACTTGTGGATTTCTGATCTAAGTCCATGTGCCCTGTCTCTTAGCCGATATGCTTCTGTCAACACACACCGTCCTTTGACGACAAACTCATCCACTTGACGTCTCAAGTGTTTGTCGTATGTAATCAACTGATGATGGTTTCTTTCAGCTGAGAGATCCAACAGTCCTTGAGGCAAGGCCGAGGAGTTAGGAGTGTCATGTATCAAACTAGAAATGTACAACTTTAACTGACGGATTTCAGCCTTCAAGGCTGTTTTGTCTTGTCCATCTTTTGTCATCCTTTCTTTGACACTCGCTGAAGCAATTCCAAGAAGGTCTGCCTCCACCTGTCGAGTGGTCTTTCCAAGGTTCACCTTTGAAAGCGTGAAATCCTCAACCCTCACATTATGTATATCTTTGTCTTCAGGTGGGGCAGCAGTCTCTATGATAACCTCGTTCTCTGCATTCTTCTCTACATGTGTCTGCTTCTTCAACTTCTTTGCCGACATGTCTTGTGGGACATGATGGAATTCAGAGAAGTCAAGTTGATAAGGTCTCTCCCTTTTCCTCCCAAGCGAGCTTTCCAGCCAGATAGAATCTCGGCTAGCATCGCTGGGAGGAGGAACATAGGCCCCTTGAATGCTGGAAGAACGAGACTGTGCTGTGGCAATGCCCCCTGGTGGCGAGTCCAAATCAATAGGACTCTGCGACCTCTGCGATGGTGGTGAAGCTGGTGGCTCTGTTTCTATCACTGGCACCACTTCTGCTGCAACTTCTTCTACAATGGTTTCCATCTCTACAGCGATTATTTCAATCACTGGTTCTTGTGTAGTTGCAGCGGTCTCAACTGTCTCAGGTAAATTGGTGGTTGTCTCCACCTGTACCTCTTGCTGGCTTGTGCTAGCAATTCCTTTTCTCCCCCATGTGCTCCCTGACATCCGCATTCCTTCTGAGGAAAGCTCATCTTCTTCTGTCTAGGTTTCCTCCTAGACGTGGAAGGTAGTGTAAACTGAACCGCTGACGGCTCTGATCGGGGAAGTACTACCTTCCTTGTCCTTTTACTGTCCAGGTAGAGTTGACTGTGTCAAACTACTCTACCCGTTCTTTCCTCAATAGATGTACTCTCTTTTGTGTACCAGTCTACTTTGCCGAGTGGTTGTGCATCCACTAGACCCGTGAAGAAGGAAGAAAGAATGACTTCTTCTTCGTCCTCAGATAAGCCCTCGATGCCCTCTGACATGAATTCTGCAATCTGCGAGAGCTTGAATCTGCTATGGTTCCTTCTTCTCACTTCAAACTCATCCTCGCAGTTGACCCAAAAATCTTCCATGAAAGGTTCATGTGATGATCTTTGCTCAAGGTGAGCTGCGAAGATGCCTCTGGGGTCATAGGATGGCCTCCTGTCAATGAGGTACTTGAGATTAAATCTCACTATTTCCTGGCTTATCAACCTTGCATCGGTTGTAGTCTTGTATCTGTAGAGTCCCATCTGAAAAAGAAAGTTTGCAGCAGTCTTTTTCTTTATGCGAAGGTAAGAGTGAACCTCGGCCAATTGTCTCAGGAATTCCATGAACACTGCCCTATGTGAGGGGTAGCGTGGCATCATGGCGGGGTGGCCATTGTAGCCATACACGCGTATGTAGGTGAAAGTGGGGAATTGTATGAACCAATCCGCCCAGTCCACCATTGCTGCCTTAGCTGCTGGTGAAATACGCACGTGCATCTCATGGTCTAGCTCGTGCACGGTGTGCATAGTAAAAAGGTCATTTATCTTTTTGAAATGTCTTTCCGCTAGAGTGAACTCCAAGCGAGGAAAGTATTCTTGTACCTTTTGCACACCCAGGGTTCCCACAGTGTTTAATGTTCTGAAATCGCCTTGGAAGGCTGTCAGGTAGACCAGGTATGAACACATGTGGAAACGGTGCTCTTCTAGAAACCCGGTGAATTGTTGGTGGAGTGTGTCATTGATCAGGGAGGCCCAGTCATAGTGTTTTTCCTGCTGATTATTTTGCCAATAATGTAGAACATCCACGGCTGGAA
Source organism: Sequoiadendron giganteum (assembly GCA_007115665.2). NCBI lineage: Eukaryota > Viridiplantae > Streptophyta > Pinopsida > Cupressales > Cupressaceae > Sequoiadendron > Sequoiadendron giganteum. The sequence goes on along the minus strand of CM021106.1, from coordinate 602,836,642 downwards.
GGATTTACCCTCCTCTTGTCCAGTGACTCTGCTGAGTAGGGTGATTAGCACTCCTTACTCATCTTTGAATTCTTCTCTACCAACCAATCTGGGCAAGCTGGTTCTCTTTGTTTTCAGCCAATGTTTAGCCATTATAAGTGAACACTCATCCTTTGAAGCCTTGAATGCTTTTTCGCATTCTATCACTGATATGACCACCTTGGTAGGGCATGGTGGAATTGCAAAACAAGTCTCTATGTCCACCGGCTTCAAGTTGCAAATCACCCTCCCGTCTACTAACAGGATCTCTCGTGTTGTCGGGTTGTAATGCTTAGTGCAAGCAGTTACAAGCTCGATGCTTTGTAAGGTGATTGGAATAGATGCTGCTTGAAATAAACCGGATTCTTCGATGTTCTGCAATGTGATTTGATTCATGCCCTCCAAGTCCTCAGAATTGACCTCTGGATTTTTCTGCCATAAGTATGTGTTAGTCGTTTTCAGGTAATCATGGTATAAGACCGTTTTGGTCTTGTATTGCACCTGAGAGTATTGCATTCTGAAAACCTTGAATATTGACTGGGCACTTGACCCTATTCTGACACTTTTCTAGAACTGCTAAAAATAGCCTCGTCGGGGGTAGTTTTTACGAAAAATTCTGAAACATGGGTTTTGTTGAGAATGATTTTCTAAACAAACCCAGATCATCAGAAATTCGGAAAAATGAGTTTTTCTTTGACATGCAAGAGCCCTTTGGTAGCAGAGGCAGCAAGGATACCAGAAAGTGATTTTTCTCGGAAAAATCTGACACATGGGTTTTGTTCGTGCTTCAAAGCCAAACAAACCCAGTTTGTTTGTTTTTCAATATTATGACTTTTTTTAGAAACCCTAAAAAAATTTGGGGCAGCAGGGCTACTTTTTCTGGAAAAATCTACCATATGGGTTTTGTTGAAAAAGTTGTGCTGATCATACCCAGTTGGCCAGATCTGTGATAATGTGTCGTTTCCTGTGACATGCAAAAGAAATATAGACAGAAGATGGATTGGAAGTTATAAACTGCCACTTTGCAATAATCTGTCTCTGGAAGCAATCTTGGGAGAAGAATGCTTTTACTGCCAATGATCTTCAAAAATATTGAAGATCCGTTTAAAACCCTTGCCAGATCTTGAAAACGTGTTCTTGGGAGCTACTTGATGTTTTATCCTTCAACCTGCAAAAAGAATAATGAGGAAAGGGATGCCTAGCATGAATATAAGGAAATTAGGGTTAAGATCCACAAAGTATGGAAGATAACTCATCATTCAGGCCTGATTTGGAGTTCTAAAAGATGATTTCCACTGATTGTGGAGTGTTTGGTCTCTTTTTGGCTCCAAATTTGCTAACTCAAGTCAACATTTCTATTTGACTTCTTTTAGGCGTCCATTCTTGAAGTTGATCATTTTTTTGTTCATTTTGCAAGCTGAAGTGCTCCTGTTTGATCTTTGATTCAGGTTACTCAGTTGATCTCAGGCAGTGGCTGGCAGTTCTGTTGTTGAGGTGGGATCAACACGATGAGATATGCTTGAGAGGGATTAACTTAGAAAACTGAGTTAAGGTCTCTAGAAAGAAGGGCGCCTTTCCTTGAAAGGGGCGCTTTTGACAATGCCTTAGTCAATTTTCATTGACTGTTCTTCGTTTTGACCTTTTCAGACCCTCTTTGCTTTGATCTGACATTCCCGATGTTAGATGAATTAGATGACTCTGCTTGACGATGCATCGGGTAGTCGGTTCGATCTTGTTCAGGATGCCTGACTTCTCAGTTGAAGCTGGTAAGTTTTGGGCCTTCCAACTAAAGGGCACCTTTGGCCAGCAGGAGCACTTTTAGCTTTTGCTTGGTTTCATCTTGGCTGTGGACTGCCAGTCTTTGACCTCCTCCATCAGTTGATTGATTTGTTCGAAGTTCTTGCTGATAGTTTCGCTGACGAGATAGGTCATAGCTGAGAAGGTCATCCTGGGAGGCAGTGAAGATTTTGGCTGAATCTGGATGCCTTCAGGAAAGGGCGCCTTTCCTTGAGAGGGGTGCTTTTAGCCATGCCTTAGCCATTTTCTGGCTTATCTTTCCAGTTCTTCAATTTTGGCTTTTTCGGCTTGATCTCAACTTGTGATCGTTTGGCGTGTCTTATGGCCCTGTTGTCGGATTGATCACGTAGCTGGGAGGAAGCTGGAAAGATAACCTGTATAGAGTTGCTGCTTATGGATTCATCTGGTGCCTGCAACTAAGGGGTGCCCCTGGCTAGCAGGGGCGCTTTTACCTTGAAGCTCTCTGATTTGGCATTTCTGTCATCAATGGATCCTCCATACTTCGTTGATAGTTGGTCAATGATCCCTGAATCAAATGATCTTGCTGATTGTTTCGTTGTCGAGCCAGCATGAAAGTGAAGAGGATGACTGATTTGACAATGCCAAATGATTTAATTTGCCCTTTGAGATCCAAGGGCACCTTTCTTCAAGAGGGGCGCCTTTTCACCTTGTAGATTGTGTTTTGCCTTGGTAGAGAAAACGTCCATCTTCCAGACTTAGCCAAATTTTGGCCTTTTCCGTTTTGAGAATCTCCTTCGTTGAAACAGCATCTTTTCATCCTTTTTCGCTATAGCTTCTTGGTTGAAGCTTTTTAGGTTTAGCTTTCAGCACCTGGTAGTGGCCAATCTGCCATTAATGGCTGCGGAGCTCCTAACTTTGTTCCTAAAAAATAGAAATAGACCCACCAGAGTAAAACATGTATTTTGATAATTCTGACTTGATCAGTGTGATTGTGAAGGCAATTAATCCTATCATAATTATTTTTAATCATTTCCGGGAAGGTCCTATTTTTTAGGGTTTCCATAAAAATAGGGGTGTAAAACCCTAATTTTCATTTTTTCAGGATTTTAACCATAGGTTCCTTGACAGAAACCCACAAAGATTTCATATTTGGTTTGACCTAAAACATACTTTCGATGGCATTTTTACATTGTTTAGCTCAATTTAAGCAGAATGCCAAAAATTTCATTTTGGGTATAACACTATCGGACCTGCGTCATCTGTCATAGTACTGACCACCAGAGAGCCTGATGCAACATGTGGTTTTCTACTACTCTCAGTCAAAGTACTCAGCTCAACTAAGTCAATTGCCCCTGTATCCGGAATGGATGTTACCACATCCTCACTACAACCCGTAGATGTCAAATCATGACCAACTACCACTGTAGGAAACTGTACTGTAACTGCAGCTGGTGGAGACTGTGCCAAATTGAACTCCACGGTAAGCTCCTCCAACCGTGACGTTGACTCCCGAAAGGTCAACTGGGCGATGTGCAATGAGTCCATAGTCACCTCAAGCTCATGAGTGAGCTTGTCAACCTCTTCTTTTCTCTTCAGTGCATCATAGCAAATACCATCCCACTCGAGAAGATAGTTCCTATCAGCAAGTAATTTCAAATAATTATGTTTCATTAATCCAATAGCTTCTCGTAGTGTATGGAACTCTCTAAGGGAAAGACTGTTGTCACCGTGCTCATCTGACATAAGAGTACTCCAACCATAGGTTGCCAACATCTGTTGAGCAACATCAAAAAGCTCCAAGGCTGTAACAATCATATTATCACTAACCTTCAATTGCCCCATCAGATGGTGATGCCCCCGTGACTCATCATTTCCACCCAAATCTGCACTATAGTAAGAGGCTGAGTCCTCATCACTCACCACATGATCAGCAACATCATGTGTGCTATCCTCAATGCACACATCAACAACTAAGGTACTGCTGCTATGTACCTCAACGGATGGCTCATCGGGTAAGGTAGAAACTGCTGATATGACAGTATTTTCACACACTTCCTCTTCCAATGTAACTGTATCACCATCCAACTCACGATCTGGTGGTTCTATGTCAACACATGAATCATCAAACTTGTTCTCTAAGGCCTGATCTAGAAAATCAGACTCACCATGACATGAATCCACGCCAAATACTGCACCATTAGTACCCAATTCCTAAGTACTTTCATGTAACAACTCAATAGTAGCATTTTGCACATGTGTAGCCACCGTTGTTTCATGTTGTTGCAAGCTACGAGCTAATCTTCATTGTGAAAGCATGAGTTTTCGCTGGGTATTATTCAAGATGCTCTCAACCCTGATCCTAACTCCACCATACCAGAAGTGGTGAAGCAATACACTGGGACCCCTCCAAACGACAGTGCTAACTCTACCTCCACCTGGATCCCAACTCAGTAAACCATGCCAGTTCCAAACACTATGCTGATACACCTCAAGTATCATACTTGAGTAGCACGGATAAACTGAAAAACTATCAACCTCAACACCGTCTGACTTCAGCGGTGCCACTCGGATATACCCTTTCTCCAAATTGCAGCAAGTCTCCAAGTCTTGAATCGAATGATAATCAACATGGGAGAATAAAGAAGAGGACCTGCTAAACTTGGAATAGTCATCTGAAGTCAGAGACAAGTCATACCAGAGCTGACTAGAGCACTCCTTATTCCACCCACCTCTTTGTGCCATCAAAGTCATCGTCAAATCTTGTGTATGTGGTATGAAAATAAGTTGATGAGCATACCTCATGCTGCAATCGAGGTGAAACTCTCCTGACTGTGCTAATTGAGTGTTCACCAAAGAACCCTTAATGTCCTCAAGCTCTAGAGAGAGCTTCTTAGCTTCCTCTTCTTCCCTCATCAAGGAATCCGAATAGATCCCAACAAGGCTAAGTAGGGTGTCTCTGTCTGAAAGAAGGTTCAAATAATTCGTCTTTATTGTTTCCATACCTTCTTTGACAATCTGCAAAGCATCATGAGAAGATCCGGCTCCAGTCCCATCTTGTCTTCTCTCTGACTGGACTGCCCAAAGATGATCTTCAATTAATTTGTGCATCCTGTCATGATGAGATAATGCCGCAATAATCCCATCCTCCTTCACTTTCAACTTCGTCTCCAAGCTACGAACAACCTCCGCACCATATGATGAAGCCTCTAACTATTCTTGTTTACCCATGTCTAGAATCTTCACCAAGTTCTTCGATTGCCCAGGCTTACCAACCTCATCACTGTCATTAGAACAAAGTGCATCCCTTCTCTGTGTAAGGAGTCCTCTAAGGTTATCTATTCCCTTTTGTCTTGCTATGTTGATGAGATTGACTTTATCTTTTACCTTTTGAAGGTGTTGTCTCGCATTGGCAGTGATTAATCTAGCCTCCTTTGCTTTCTGCAACCATCCTTCGTTCAACTTTTCGGACCTCTTTACCTCTTCGCTGCCAAAATATACAAAACCAGCCCTCATATGCTTGATATATTCATGTCTACCAAATGGTGTAGTCAAAACACTAGTGGCTGCTCCACTAAGTAGAAAATCAATTTTCACATTCTCCTCAATATCTTGGGCCTTCAATGGACTTTCATATGTGTGAATAACATCCACCAAACCACAATCCGATTCCTTGTCATGATAGGTTGAAGTAATGCTAGACTCATATAATGAGGTATCACAAGAAATTTGACCTTCATGTTGCTGCTCTAATGTAATTGATTTAACTTCAACCAACTTTTGCTTTTCTTCAACCTTGACATCATCATGAAGTGTCATGTGATCCAAATCTTCCTCTTGGCAAATTTGTTTTATACTCTCCTTAGGATCATCAGTAGGCTGATCACTAACTGCTGCAAATTCATTGTAGAGATTTCTAGAAGTTTCTCCGATAGATGCCTCTTCTCTCTCCTTTTTCTTTTGTGATATAGACTTGAAGAAGGATAATTTGTACTGCTTTGAATTTGGGTTTGAAAGCATTTTATTCATCCTTTTTGAAATTTGTCTTGACTCCTTAGCTACGGTATCCAACTGCTTTAATATGGCATTGCATTGCTTCCCATGAGTAGTCATGAAGCACAACTAAAACCTTTGCAGCTCAAACTCACCCAACAGGTTGGCAGGAAACCGCTCGGATACCATTGTAGTGTACCAACACTCTGCTGATCTGTTTTCCACTGAGTTTCGTAGATCTGATTTTTTGTTTTGGTTTAATTTCTCTTTTTGTGCTTCTGAGTTTGTTTGCCAGTAACACTAAAATGACACTAAAGAGCATATGCATAAAATGGGAAACTTCTAATGAACTAATCTACTGAAAATAACTCAAGTAATTACTCAATTTAAGAGCCAAAGATGCTTTCTTCATTACATAATAGATCACATAAAATAGATGGCTTACATCAGATTTTAAAAGATACAACTTATGTCATAATTTTTACTTACAGCCATACAAGCACTGTGAATAGTGACTTGCTACAGTACCCGCCCCTAAAGAAATGCACACAACTTTTGAATAACGAATTTCTCCCACCAAAAACCGGCATGGGAGGTCTTTTAGGACAAGGGTGCCCCCTTTAGCAAAGATGGCAGCCTCTAAGAAAAGGCGTCTTTTTTCCTTTTGCTAGTTGAAACCCTCAATAAAACGCAGCTGGCTGTAGCTTACAAAAAACAGTCCCAAAATGCTCCACAAGCGAACAGCTCTCATACAAATGTGAATGGAGTCTATGGCAGTCCAAACCCCTTTGAAAATGGCTCGAATAAACTGCAAACAACAACTTGTGTCTCCAAAATGAAGCCACCAAAACTGATCAGCAACTTTAAGGTGGTGTTTCACACCCTCAAGCAGCTCCAAACGAAGAACCGAGCCCCACCAGGCTCACCCACTGCAAGAAATATGGAAATCCTAGTCTCCTTCTTCTTCCAAAGTGTAATGTCCCTTACCCGATTTGCCCTAGAGTTCATCTGTTGATTAGGTTTAAGAATTCTTCTTTTCCAAATGAATGTTCTCTTAATGCAATAACCCTAGATAAGAATCCTGTATTCACCATATTAACAACAAATTTGTTAGCATTAATATCTAGATATCAAAATATAAATATAATCACAAATCAATAATAAAGACATATGAGGAGTGGCATGGGTAGAGCCACCCAAAGCTATCCATCTAAGCCCAAGAGCACAAACATCCTCTCAGGACAACCCACCCCTTGGCTCCGAGTTGAACATCCAAACTAAGACCATTTCATACTCGGAGTGGCGTGCTTAGTGGAAACACTGGTACCTGCTTTCTCTACCCATTTTAGCACCTCAGAGGACACTTGACTTATTGGGGATAGTCGGGGGAACTGATAAGTGGCTCGGGCCTACCACCCCTCCAGGGCCGTAGCGGACTATGAGTGGAACCCCCACCCCTCCATGGCCCACCCAGGCCTGGGGATTGGGCGAACTATGAGTAGAATTTCCACCCCTCCAGGGACCATCCCTGCCTTGGGTTTCGGGGGCGGACTTAAGTGGGGTTTTTAGGCACCACTTCCCTCACACCCTTCCTCCCAATAAGCTTGCAAACACAAGGAAGACAATCTTTTAGCAATCAAATACATTTGCTTTTATTACTGATTCTTGAAGTCAATATCAACATCATTATCATCATCATAATATTAAAGAAAGCATTACGCCAATAATCAAACTAGCTATATTTATTTCTTATATTCAAAATATGTTAAATATTATTGTTAAGTGAATACATCATTTGAGTTGCTATATCTCTCCATGTTTCCTTACTCGCCTCCTCCAACCTTATACTGAATTGATCATAGGATGAGGACAATTCATAAATATACATAATCTACTCATGTTTATATTAAAGAGTCATCATTACTTATAAGTATCATTATTGCATAATCATGTATATATATATATATAATTATTCTTTTACTTATATCCATTTGTATTCATATAATTATTCCTTCCTTATTCATATATATTCTTTATTTATTGAATATTATTCATTAGAAAATTTATCTATATCTATACATATATACTTTTATGCCTATTAAATTAATTATATATATATATATATATATATATATATATATTAAATGACTATATTCCAATGCATAACAATCATTGTTGCTGTTGTTCTAAATTGCAAATTGTATTTCTCAATGTTTTCCCTCCCTTCCTTATTTTCCTTTCTTCTATTTATACCATTCAAGGTAGGTGACTCATGGGGGGAATGTATTGTTTGGTGAAAGAGGTGACTTTTCATAAAATACATCCCTTTGTTAGATTTAATTGCTGCCTTTATTATCACAATAATATCTATTTTTAAAATAATATATTATTACTATAATTATGATATTTCAGATTTCTATTTATTTTATTATTTTATTTTGATGTTTTATTGAACATATTTTAACATTAAAGTACAACAATAAAACAATTTGCTAATATCTTATTATTATTTTATTCTAATGTATTACAATTTTTTATGTGTAATGATTATAATATTTATTTATTATTATTATTTTTGATATTAAGTTATTTAATAATAGAATGTAATAACAATAATTTGCCTATATATTATTATTATATTTGTTATTTCATATTTATATATTTTTATATTGATATGATACACATTTATTTTATATTTTAATATTAATATTGCTATTTATTTTATTTATTAATTTATTTGTATTTTAACACTTGGTCTTTATAGTTCTGCTATTTCGGGGACATGACACAAAGCAACACTTCAAAGTTTCTTCAATCTAAAATCATTCATCCATGAGAAGGTTCGAACTTTCTCACTTGTTATTTATAATTTAACAAAGGAAACACTATTCATTAAAGTGAGCACTATTCACTTGAGTTATTTCTTTTTTCACTTTAGGCATGAATAGTAACTGCAAAATATAAAGTGACCCCTTCATTTTAAAGACACATGGTCCCTAGGTCGAGGATGGTGAAATAAAAGGTGAGTATCATTAATTTAAGCACAAGTATCGTGCCAAACGCCACAATTCACCCTGCCACCATACTTCGAAGATCCATATTGCAAACTGACGACGAAGTGCCCGTCCAAGAAACCCTCTATCCAGAACTATTAGCCTACGAGGGTCAGGAAAATAGGCTAATCTCCCAACTCTGATGCTCGTGAAAAAGGGGACATTACACTTTCCTTTAGGACTTGCACACATCATGCATAACAAACAAATACCACACAAATCCTTGATCATGGTTAGATTAGACAATTCAAGTTGTACATATTAAGAATAAGGCAAATGCATCACTATCCTTGTGTATTTAAATGAAAGCATCACACTTATATAATCCTATTACTATGTATTGAATAGATTTTCGTTCTTCCCTCTTTCCTAACCCCAGCGAAGGATGGTAGAATTACTGTGCCAAGGGTGCGTGAAACAGTCTCCAAGTGGACTCCCTCAAGGTTTCTTACCTATCTTGGGACCTTCCATCAAGTGACTGAATTACTCCGCCTCTCCCTCCACAAACTCCCTATCCTCAAATGGGTATTAGCGAAAGTGAGTATGCTCAAAAATCCATTCTTATATTAAAGAATCATAATTGCTTTCAGGCTCAATAATTGCTGCAAGCATCATTATTGGATAATCGAACATAATAGATATATATGCATATTATTATCCCTACTTGATTTACAATAATTACCGTTACATGAGTGTGTATATATATATATATATATATATATATAATTGTAGGCCATAGTGATGATAAGGTCTACCACAAAATAATAATTATAAATAACAAACATATAATAACTATATAGAATAATAATCATCAATAGCTAAAACATACAATCACTATATAAATCTGAATATGCTTACTATAAATAATCTCGTGTTTCCTTGATTCAAAATGTATCCTTCTATTCTTCCTTTATTTCCTTCCTTTTTATTCCCTCTTCCTCTTTTCTCTCTACTATGTTATTTTATATACCTCATTATACCTCATCCAATGCCCAAGGGAGGCATCTATTTGAAGAGCCACGATTCCTCATAAGTCAGCCTTATCTACTTTAATAAATTAATCTCGTCCTTAACATATTATCGTTGCCTTTCATAATCTTTTTGTTTTCTTTACAAACTAAGTCTGCCTTAATATTTTTAATCGCTGCTGTTTATTCTATCACTGCAGCTTGTTAAATGAACCGCTGCCCTTAATTCACATTATATGTTCACATATTAATATTCATTAATTTATAAATTGAATATATTGTTAATATATTTATTTTTATTTTGTTTTCGTTTTATTTATTCATTTATGATTTTTATAATATAGTTATAAATTGAATTTATTATAAATATATTTATTTGTCCATATTATATTGTAATGATTATTGTTATAGTAATATTTAAATTATTTATATTTATATTTTAGTATTTATACTTTTGTTTATTTTATTTGTTTATTTATATTGCAATGCTTAATTATTTTGGTGTTCTATTTCGGGAACATGACAAAATATGCAGCTGCGCATAGGGGCTTGTAAAGCTGGAGGTGCCATTGTCTATCAATGATCTCCCAAATGGGTCGATACTTATCATCAACTCCCCTATAAATGGATTTAATGGCCTCTTTGGCCTAATCCATTCCCTCATATATGTAGCCCATTGCGGGCTTCTCCCCGTCAGCAACTCGTAGGAGAACCACTAAAGGCTCTATGAATTGCAATTATTGTGAAACATTAGCATCATAGTCAACAAAAATAAGAAAACAAAATAAAAATAAGAATGAAAATATAATGGGGAAGTAAACTATTTACTAATTACATTTACCTTTACAATCTCTATAGTAGATACCCAAAAGCCTTGCTTATCAAAAATCCAATTTGCCACATCTTCCCTTGCATTGGTCTTAGCATATGATGAGGAAGTCCACTCCTGACTAACTAACATGCACCTCAAAGCTCCCTTTGACTGCAACAAGGATTGTAATGTGATGAAATTGGTAGCAAACCGGGTTATTCCAAGTTAAGCCAACTCCTTTTGCCTTGTGAATTGCCTCATTAGGTTGAGGACCCATGTGTGATTATATATGAATTTACAAATATTTTTTTCTATCTCCACACATACTTTGATCCATGCAATCTTGCCAAGATCTCCTGATCTGAGGTCAAGGTAATGAGCAACACAAGGAGTCCAAAATAATGATGGGTGTCTATTTATGAGTAGTCTACCTGCAGCAACATAATTTGCTGCATTATCTGTAACTACTTGTAACACATTATCCTCACCTACATTAGCCAAGACTCCCTCCAAAGATTCACAAAGGAATTCAACATTTTTGGTGTTTTTGGATGCATCAATAGATTTGATGAACACTGTGCCACCTAAGAGAGAAACAAAATCAATGATTTAATAAAACATAAATTAAAAATCTTGATTTTTAATCATTAAATCGATGCATTTAGGAAGTAAAATTACCAGAGGAAGAAACAAGAAAATTGAGCAATGTTTTGTTTCTTCTATTCATGCAACCATCTGTCATGATGGTGCAACCTTTCTTCCTCCATATGAGTTGTTGCTCCTTTATTGTGGCTTTCACATCAGCCACCTTTTGTGACAAAATGGGGCCCTTTATCTCCTCATCATTATGGACTTTGAACCCCGCCCTGCAAACAGTAATGGCATCAACCATGTTTTGCCAATAAGGAGACTTAACACAAATAAATTAACTAAAATAAGTATTGTAAAATGGGGAATTTAAATTTGAATTTAACATAGCTCTAAATATAAAAAATCAAGAGACAAAGAATCAACTATCAAGCTATAAATTTAAAACAAAACAAAAAAAGAATTACCTAGCTACATAGAATGGAATGTCGCAATATAACCAAAAGTCTCCAATTGTCCTTTTGGTTGCATCATGTTTATCTCTGTTCCAACCCATGCTCTCAAATGACGGTTGGGAACTTGGAGTAATGCGTGGCAAAATATATGAATCTAACCTAGATGCACAAACTCTAGGCCCACTACCACTGCCACTAGCACTAGCACTAGCACTAGCAACACCAGAAAATGGATGAAATGGAGGAATGGAAGAAGAAGAGTCTCCAACTACACCAATGGCTGCCATCTCCTCTCTTTGCCTCCCTTTTAGTTCTTTTTGCTCCTCAAAGTTTTCCAATTGAACTTGCACTTCACACATAACCTCAGGAGGGTCATTTGAGCATGGATGGTATTTCAATTTATCAATAACTCCCCCATGTATAGATGTTTTGCAATGAAAAGATGTTTCTTCTCCTTTCTTTTGCCTAGAGTAATAATGTCATGTTTCCAACCAGGGTCCTTTCTAACTGGAGTTTGAGACATTATCATAAAGACAATTTATAAACCTAAACAATGCTGCAATAACACATAAATAGAAAAAAATGACATTCATAGTTTACAATTAAACTAATATTAAAAAACCTAGGGTTTGCAACTATAAAACTATTTTTTTTACAAAAAAACCTAGAGTTTGTTCAACTAAAAACTTAAACACACCTAGGGTTTGTTCTTTGTTCCACTAAAACAAAATACAAAAAAGAAAGAAGAAATGTAGATGACAAATGAAATTTTGGTTAAAAAAAGACAAAAAATCTTCAAAATTCAAATTTACCTCTTAAATCTTTCTTGAAATCAATGGTGATCTCTTTTCAATCCTTTCTAAACTCCTCTAGATGCACCAAGAGTAGCTACAAAACTTCCCAAATGTGATTCAACCACCAATTTTTGCTCAATCTCCTTGCTAGTTTTCCTTCAATGCAAATAAATTTTGGTTTAAATCTCTCTTTTTTCCTTCTTCTTTGGCTTGAAAATGAAGTGAAGTGCCTTTTAGGGTGAAGGAGGCAAATATAAAACAAAAAAAATTAAGTTGAAGTTCCTTTTTATGTTTCTTTTCATGTTTTATTTTTGTGCTTGCCTGCAGCCAAGTCCCAGACTTGGGACTCGACAAGTTGGGTGAGTCTCCTAGACTCAGCAAGTCTATTGAGCACTTGGGGTCCAAGTCTCCTAGACTTGTCGAGTCTGGCTTGTTGTGGGGCTCATCAAGTTTGGGCGAGTCTTGTAACTCTGTGGACAACACATTGTGCTATGAATATGTATTATATCTTGCCTCAACCAACAATCTCCTAGCTCTACAATTCTTAGTATTGTCCATTATGAATTGGACAAAGTTTTGAGATCTCATCATCTCAAGGGACTCAGTGAAGATGTTGTGTTGGATTATTGTCATTGATGTCAAAAGATATTATTGGTTCATTATTGGAGCATGATTGCTAAAGAAAATTGAAGGCGAAGGGCCACTAATTGTCATTCAAGGAAGACCCTCATTAAAGAATTCTCTTTGAGAAATTTCTGGGAAGAAATAATATTATATGGAGGCCGACTATACCTTGCAAGTTGGAATTAAATTAATTATTTTTACCCACTTTGGGCCGTCCCATTTTGGTGCCCAAATTAGGAGTTTAAATTAAATAAAAATAATAGACAAATATGTACTTTTTTATGAGGCTGACCTTGCTAATCGCCAACATTGGGTAAATGGTAGTTAAAAATTAAAAATAAATTTGAAATCAAATTGGATTGACCCATGTCTAGTGCCCAAGATTGTGATAAATAGGTGCATATAAAATAAGCTAAGTTACCGGTCCAGGTTCGGGGATAGGTGTGGGTACGAGAACCCGGTACGTGGGTACGTGAAAAATTTTTTTAGAGGTTTGGGTACATATGGGTACGTGTGTATATATATATATATATAAATGTATTATATATACAAAAAAATAAGAGAAATATATAGAATTGTAAAACTAAATCATTTCATAGTATGATACTTGATCATTGATCAATGCCAAATGCCAAATATAAGTATTAAATGTCAATTGATAGTTGTATTTGATTGATTTGAAAGCAAATTGGGTACAAAATGGCATCCTCATGTGGAATGCGCTGATGTTGATATTCTTAAACAAAATGAAACTAGAAAATTGTTTTTGTAAAAATGAAAGTAAATACTACATTAATATATTTTACAAATTTACATCTTCCTCTTTCCCATGAAAATGAGGTGCGCTATGGAGTTTTGTATGGTTTTGGAAGCCTTAAATGCGATATTATAGATGAAGACTTGTAGGAAAATTATGGAAACTTGGACTTGGAGAGTACCTAGAAAATCAATTAAATTCAATAGGAGTTTGAGGGCAATGTCTCCAAGCGGGGTTGAGGGGCAGCGCCCCTCATGGGGGTTTGGGGGCAACGCCCCTCGCGGGGGTCTGGGGGTAGCGCCCCCAGCGGGGTCGAGGGGCAGTTTTAAGACCTTCAAAACCACAGAAACCGCAAAAAATATGAGGTAAAAATGAAATTTGTTTGAAAGCCTCATATTGGGCCGTTTTAGGGTTAGGAGACAAAATAATAATAAAAAAATTGTATTTTTTTTTAGGTTTGGGCCCACTTTTTAAGTGTTGGGCCATGGGTTCTTCCAGGTACGCCCGGGTACATGGCTGGTACTCCCAGGTCCACGAACCATTTGGCTGGGTTCGCCCTGGGTATGCATAGGGTGCGCGCCCAACCCTGTGAATTTAACAGGGTTGGGCACGCACCCTATGCGTACCCAAGGCGTATCCACAGGCGAACCCCTACCGGGTTCGTACCCGAACCGGGTTCGAGGCCTCTGGGTGTGAACCCGGTAACTTAGAAAATAAGAAGTTGCCAATGTTGTGAATGATCATGTCTTTTCATGAAATCACCCTCCTTGGAGAAGACGAGTTTGAGAGATGTTGTCAAGGCAAGCAATTCACGATTATCTATCCATACATGAGCAGATCTGAAGCAATCAAAATCAGACTATTAGAGCAGATCTGTGAAGCATAGTAGAGCAGACTTTTAAGCATATTGGAGCAGATCTAAATCAAAGTTATAAGCAGATCTGAAGGAGATTTGTGAGCAAATTGTTGAAGATTTGTATGAGCAGAATGTGAAGAAAGTTTCAGCAGATTTGAGAATAGATTTTGAGCAGATTTGTAATGGTTGGTGCCTCATCATAGAAGAGATTGGTGTCTCTTACTAAGTTGGTGCTTATTTGTGGGGATTGATGTCTCCAATGGGTTGGTTCCTACAAATATAAGTGGGGATTGATGTCTCTTGTAGGTCTGGTGCCTACAAAGTTTATAAGAAGAATATTATATAAGCAATATTTTTCTGTTGTCTCCCGAAAGGGTTTCAACGTAAATCTTGTGGTCTTGTGTTATTTATTGTTGATGTGGTGCAATTGATATTGTTGTGTTTGTTAATTGAAAAGTAAAGATTGGATTACACTGATTCACCCCCTATCAGTATAAGCGTGTGTTTTATCATGTTGGACTTGAAGTTTGAGTCTTTCTCTTGCCCCTCACAATCAACGGTGCTTAAAATCATTGCCCCTTTAGGGCACACTACAATAAAATTAGTCATGGGTCTACTTTTGAAATCTTTCTATCCATCAAATGCAATGGACACTCCTGTTTCAGCTCATAAATCCCTAATTAGTTGCAATGAAGTGTCTATGACTATGTTCCATGGCGTTTCGGGGACAGGGACGGGGGGACGGTAGGGCATGTGTTTCCGAGACGTTTCCTAGGGGGCCATTTTTAGGGGACGGCGATATACAAAATACATATATATATGTTTTTTTCAAAATTTATTAATATATTATAGAGAGAGAGAGGGAGAGAGAGAGAGATACGTCAATAACTTAATAATTGATAACAACAATATCAATATGTAAATAAATCGCGAGAGCAGTAGTATAACACCATAATAAATGTCATTAAACTTATTATTGTAGCCAATGATCCGGGTATGTTTTTATTTCATTGGGAATCAATATAAATTAGATTTTGAAGGAAATGTTTGCTGCTGTAATCAAATCAGACTTATATCAGACCTGTAATGCAATGTATTCAGACTTGATATAGTGCAAATAAAATCAGATTTGAGGTTGAATGTTTCATATTAGTTGATGTGATGATAGTAGTTATCATTTCTATGTTTTATGCAGATGATTTGGCATTAAAATTCAATCAAACACAAGCATAAACATTCAGAAATCAGAACTGTCACTTTGCATGCCAAGTGTTTGACAAAATGTCAAACATCCCATACTCAAAAATCACCTTAGGAAGGAGGACGAAATATTTAAAAAATCCAAATTTTAAATGTTTTTTAACCCAGGAAGCTCCCTGTCCGCGAGGGACGGCTAGTCGTCCCCGATACGACGAGGGACGTTTCCAACGTCCCCCATCCGCACCGAGGACGAGGAAATGTTCCCAAAGGGCAGGGGACGTTTCCTCCCCTTTCCTACTAGTTGGGTTGTTTCAGGGATAGCTGGGGGACATCCCCTTTGCGTCCCCCCATCCCGGGGACGGTAGGGGACAGGGACAGTGGGTTTTGGGGCAGGGGATGAGTCCCCGTGTAACACAGGTCTATGAACTTTCTTTCTTTGGCCAACATTGCGGTGCATATCATATCTAAGCTAAGACTTGTAGGTTGTGCGGGTGCCTCATTGATCCCTCTCATTGTTTCCAGCTAGTATGGTAATCTAACAAGGTTGAAAGGAAGCCCATCTATACAAATACAACATGCATTGTGCTCATTGGCATTGCCCCTCACCTCATTCTCATTAGTTCTCTAGTGGGAAGAGGGACTATCATTCTCTTGAGAGGATAGTGTCACAAGAAATGAATGTGTTGTAGGCACTATTAGAGTAGTGGAGGATAGGCTTGTAGATGGCTTGCGGGATCCTTTATTGGCCGAAGGATGAGATTTTGATCTTCTTGACTACAATATTTTCTCTCTTGATCTTTGAAATAAGAAAGAATTTGCCCCTTTGGCAACCCTTTTTTGGCTAGTCCACCACAAGCTTCAATTCCTTGGTTGGTAATTGCACACAAATGGGGTTTCACTTGACTATAGGAGCTCCTATACTCAACTTGGCACTTGTTGTGACCTTTTCACACATCACCCCATCCAAGATGGGGACCCCCTAATTTTTGCTCCATTCTGGTCTTTTGGCTTCGGTTCTCTCTGTCTCTGGTCTTTTGTCCTTCCGGGGGTATCCCGTTTGACCTCAGTTGAAGTAATTGACAAATGTAGGGTTTCTATCCTTTAGACCCGTTCGAGGTCAAGATTGAGTTACTTAGGTGAAATCTAAGTGCAGCAACACATTTAGAAAGCTCAAAGCAGAATCCCCCTGAAATCTCACTGAAATCCGACCACTTACTATTTTTAGTAAGTGCCTAATTCGAGGCTTGTTCCTCAGGATTTCGGGGTTCTAATGACTTCCGCACAATCAAGCAGCTTCAGAGTGCCTACACGTGAAATTTGAACAGATTCAGACAACTGGCTATTTTTAGCAGTTCAGCCTTCGGAGGCTATTTTCAAGGTTTAGACAAGCAATTCTCCGACGAATGACAGAAGAATTGATCTGGGTTTTCCAAGACCTTCGCGATGATGTAGCATGCAAGAGGAGATGGTGACTTTCAGAGTTCAGCCTTCCGAGGCTATTTTTAGGGTTTGCATGCAGGAATTTTCAATGCGTGTCCGGATATTCCATGTGGGTTTTGCGAGAGCTTCGCAATGACGTTACATGCAAACGGAACGAGTCAGTTTTGAGGGACTTACTATTTTTAGCCAGTGTCGGAACTTTGACCAGTTTTCTGGGTTTTTCTGGGTTTTTTGAGATCCCACGGGCACTGTGACATGCAAACTCGTCCGACATCCGGTTGACCACTTTCCAGACACTTACTATAGATAGGAGTGTCATCCCAGCAGCTACCTATTACTTCATTCCAGCGAGCAGAAAGGCAAACAGTAGAAATCAGGCGATCGGGGGCAGTCCATAACACATGCAAATCAAATTAGGGTTTCCCCTGCCACGTCTAAAAATAGATGAAGCGAAATGCAGAGATGTCAGAACGAAGCACGCCGCCATGATCAGCATCCTTCAAGCTACCTACTGGAAAATTTTGAGCAAAATCGGAGGACTTACTATTTTTAGCAAGTCAGGACATGGCTATAAATAGCAGGCCTGCGCCGGAAGTCGGTATGAACAAAGCACTCAAGTTATCATGATCAGATATAGCAAGTTTCAAGTCGAATGGAGCTACTGAAGCAGGCAACTTTGAAACTTACTAAAAATAGTAAGTGGCTAAAAATAGTATGTACTGTGCTAGATGAGGTATGAACAAGGTGACAAAAGTCAGTGAAGGCACAGCCACCCCCACTTCCAGTTCAGAATAGGGTGAAATACAAATAAACCCTAACTTCCTCGGGTTTACTGAAAATAGAAAGCCAGGGCATAAAAGGCGTTGGAAATTCATAAGAGGCAACTGTCATAGAAACACATGCTTATATGCACCAAGAAGATAAAAAGGGCATGAAAATCTCCAAGTGCAAGATTTCCTGAACAGAGGTCAAATGCACCCACATGGCAGAGACATAGAAATTCTTCTAAGGCATGAAGTTTCCTCCTCATCCCCCTAGATGCGCTCAAGGGAGGTGAAGAGTCACCATATAGGCAGAATTCCTTCTAACACTGTGAAATGCGCTTGGAAATGGAGGTTGCCTAGCCAAAATACGCCTAAGGGAGATGAAGGGTCACTAGATAGAGGCGCTTTCCTTTGTATGTATGAAATACACCCAACATGGAAGTCAACACCCTCATATGCGCCTAAGGGAGATGAAGAGCCACTTGATAGGCGTGGAATTTTCCTTCTAACACTAGCATATGCGCCTAAGGCAAGGAAGTACCATGGGTCAAATGCGCCCAAGGGAGATGAAGAGTCACCATGGGCGGAATTTCTTCTCACCCCCCAATATGCTCCCAACATGGAAGTCTACATGCTTATATGCACTAGAGGAAGGTGAAAGGTCACCTAAGGCGTGGGATTTCCCTCTCACATGGTGAAATGCGCTCAAGAAGTTCCCCTTCCCTATGGCAAATGCACTTAAGGTAACATGGTAAAAGGTGAAAGGTAAAAACGTTAGAGAGTTTGAAGAAGTGCGCTAGACATTGAGTAAATTCTCTCACACAAAGAGAAAAGCGCCAAGGGTAAAGGAAGCTTTCTCCTCAACATGTGAAATACGCTCGAAAGTGGAAGTCCACTATGTGAAATGCGCTCAGGGAAGGTGAAGGGTCACCATGCGCCAAGGAGGAAAGAAATGCTAAGGGTGGCATGATCTTAAAAGACTAAGGGTCAAGTATTTTCCTCTTCATTATGTGAAATGCGCCTAGTGTGTGGGGACTTGAAGAATGAAAATTGCTAAGTATGAGAGGAGAGTCTAGGCGTAGAATTGCCTAAGGAATGGAATGGAAGAATGACATGCCAAATACGCCCTTCAGAGGGTAGATGATGAAATTTAAATTTTAAAATAATTCCTAAGGCATTTTCTAAAAGGAGGAAATGAAGAGTACGTCTAGAGGATGATGCTAGAATTTTCAGAGTTACAAAAACCTTCAGAGGGAAAATTCTTCAGGGAAAAATCAAGAAAATTTGCCAAGGCAGAGAAGCTTGAAATTGTAGGAGTGGAAGACATCCGGAGGGGAAGAAATAAACATTAGCCATTTTTATTATTTTTAAATAATAAAAATTAAAAGAACCCCTTCGTTCGGATACACATGAAAACGATGGATTCTGGAAGAATTTCTCTTCTGGGTATTAAACATTCGCAATTCAGAGGTGATTCAGGCTTACTCCACGCCATGTCCACATCGTTTCGATGGATATTTTTCCCAATGCCTATTTTAAATAAAATTCCTAAGGCAAATTTGAGAAATTTCTCTAAGGCAAACGAATAAAATGGATGAGGAATTTCGCTAAGAAGCTTGAACTTGATAATTTTGCCAAGGAGAAAATGAGATGATATGCCTTAGCTAAACAATTTGAAATTGTTCAAGGGAATGAATATTTTAAAATCAAATGCAATGAGGCAGGCCTGTGCAGAGATGATGAATTCGTGATTCTAGAAGTTCGAGATTCCGATGCTTCAGACGACAAGTGTTACAACTGGAAAAGAGAGGGAAAATGAATTCAAAATATTTGCTAAGTTTAGCCTCTGCAAGAATTCGACCAAACTATAAGTTTTTGAGGTCTTCTTCATTTTTTTTCTCACAAGTTGCTGAAGAGCTGAAAGTTGCTAAGTGCGAATTTCTGAAGAGCTGAAGTTGCAAAGTTTCGAATTTCTAAGAGAGCTGGAGGTTGCTAATTTCGAATTTGTGAGAAGTACGAATTTGTTGAAAAGAGTGAAGTTGCTGAAGAGGTGCGACCTAGCTTGCTGAAGTCTCAAATTGCTGAGAGGTGCGAATTCCTTAGCTGCTGCAATTGCTGAGAAGGTTTGACTTTGTGAAGAAGTTTCATCCGATTGCTGAGAAGTTTGAAGTTAAGAGGGCTGCAGTTGCTGAAAGTTCACATTCGTGAAAACATTTACAAGTTGCTGAAAGTACATTTCTTCTAGAAGTGAAGTACGAATTTGAAAGAAGTCTCAAGATTTGCTGCAAATACAGATAATTTTACAGCTGAAGTAAACAAGGAAGTTGAGGCAGTCTTGGCTAGATTCATCAGATTTGCAGCCAGCGAGAAGGAGAAAGGAAGCGCCCTTCTGGACGATGACCTTCTGGAGGGAGGCGACATGCATTGATGGCTAGGTGTGGTGCATTCATGAGGAGTGGAGGGTGCATTCATTGCCCCACTCCTCTCGGTGGCGGTTTTTAAGGCAGAAACCCTAATTAGGGCATAGGTGGCTCAATTTGAGCCCTTTATTGTAATCAGATATGAACCGTCCACTAATTGGACTCATTATAAAAGGGGGCATCCCCCCTCATTTGTAAACAGTTAGAATTAGAATCAGAGATAGATCAGAGCTAGATAGAGATAGAGATTGATTCAAGTAGAGCTAGGAGGTAGCTTAGTTGGAAAGGAAAGAAATACTTTCCCTTTGAAAGTTTTTGCAAAAGATTGTTGTGTAAGACTCTCATGATATAAAGATTTCATTGATTGGTGACTTCATTTTGTGTTATGGGCAGTTGACGAGATTTTTTTGTCTTCCCAATTCAAATAGAGTAAAGTAAAGTAGAGTTGTTTTCATGCAAGTAGAGTTAATTGTGGAATGTGACATTAGTTCGGGCATATCTTCCCGTATCCATACCACTGGCGGACTTGCTGACGATAAGTCTGCTCCTGCGTGGTCGACTGGAATCTCAGCACTTAACTTCGATTGTGTTCAATGTGCCCACTTGCTTTGTTGTGGAGGGGTGTGCATGGTGAATCTCAGTTTGAACATCTCATCCATCCTTTGAAGATTGCACCAGCTTTGTCAGAGTTGTCTGAAGGGGAGACGAAACGAAGTTTGGTTTAAAGACTGTCAAAGCTAATCCTTGCATTCCACCCGTAGAAGTAGATTGTAGAATTCCTATCCCTACCTCCTTTAAATTCAGCATTTCCCGATCCATTCAAATACCAGAGCATCATAGTCAAAATCCTTCACTTGCTTGAACATATAAAGTTGAACGATTACGTAAGTCCCCTTGGAATACCCAGCATATTCACATCAACCAACTGAGTCTATTTGCATTAAAGGAACCTTGGAGTTGAACGCATGAACTTTCACACAATCTTAGCATGCGGAACACTTTGATCAAGAGAGAATAGAGTGACCGTTGAACATTTTATTCTGTGTTGATGTTGTCATAAAAAACACGTCAACAACACTCATTACATCTAACACAACCACCACCTTCACAAGTTGCTTAGTCATTGTCAAATGTTGTCAAAATGGTGATAATCATTCAATTTGAGAGCCCTAGGCCTAGTTGACCTTGGTCCATTGAGATATAACTACCAACCATTATAAAATATACTTGTACCTACACATTTTAAAATAAACAAATATTAGGAAAAATAAAAGATACAATAATGCAACCCTAGGTTACCATTACATGTTCATAAATTAAGAAAAAAATATATATAACCCTCAACTACCATTACTCATTAAAATATCAACGAGAAATTAAAACTTTAATAAATTGTTTTAATAAAGAGAAAAACTAAAAAAATCTTGCCTTGAATTATGATTCTCCTTGATACAAGCTCTTTGATTTTCTTCGCACTTATTTAATCCTCCTTGAGGTGTAGAAGTAGCACCTTCGTGATACCTGAACACTTACAAAGCTAGCAATCTTGAGTGATGAGTAGAAATGGAGTTTTAGGAAAGGAATGAGAGGTAGGAATGTGATTATGTTTGTGTTTTGTTTGTTGTTAGTATGTTAGTGACTTGAAAGTCTCTTTTTAGGGAGGGTTAGATTTAGTTTTGTTTACTTTTTGTTTTTAAATATGTTTTCTTTCAAACTTGGTTTTTGACTCATGTCCTCCCTAGGCTTGCCTAGGGAGTGGCTTAGGTACAAAGTAGACATACCTAGGTTGAATGGTTACAATTGGGGTCAAATCTTGTTCAGACCCAAACTAGATCTAGATTGGGAGTAGAACTCAACTTGAATCAATTTGGGTTCGGTAGAGTTTCTTGGTGAACCTAGTAATGTAGCCTCTTCCCAACATTTATTTGTAGCTCCTTGTCTATTAGTTGCAAAAAATTGTTAGTATTTGACAAATCTTATCTTGGAGTAACCATTTTAGTAGTATTTATGTGTCGCAAGGAATGTTAAAAGACTTGGCTAGAATCACCAAGAATTAGTGAGTCTTGAGGTTGGTGAAGCTAATTGAGGTTAGCAGACTCATGACTTAGGTGCCCAACGAATTTGGTTGGATTTGCCAAGATTGCCAAATTTGCCTAACCCAATGAGTCTTGTTGCTAAGACTCGATTGTGTAAGTTGAGCATTGGGAAAAAAGAATAATGGTTTATGATTCAATTGCAAAACTGTGCTCATTTGTAACTACAAGATGCCCTCAACACTAGTTTCTTAATTTGTGACTAGAATGCCAATTTGATTGGATCCTATCCTTTGTCAAAGATTGTAAATGCAATGTGTTCATGGGTTCTATTTGCAATTGCGAAAACATGATTTCACATAGGCAATAGACTACAATTGTGATTTCACATGGTTATAATTAGTATTTCCTTGTATAACTTTGTTCCATTGTCATGATTTTATATGTTCTGGGTTGTTCTTTGGTGTTCTTGTGATTTAGCATCATGCAACGGTCTACAATTTACAAAATTTATTTTCCTTCACACAACTTCCTACATGTCTTCCTTCACATAGGACAATCTTCAACTATTTTATTCATTGATACATGGGACCTATCATGGCAAATATTATGGCTGCATCATCATTGAGGACTTATCTTAGACAATTGTGCATGGCTTGATATACAACTACAAATGTTGAGATGAGTGAAGCATGCTCTTTGAGCCATAATTATACTTTAGTTTTGATATTTTGTTTTGATGCCATGAACTTCATAATCTATGAATTTTGTATACACTTGACAATATTTATATTAAATATATTTAAAAATGTTGTTTCATTGAGCTAAAATCCACTTTTGTACTTATGCAATTGATGTACACTTGTGTATGTGATCAAAAGTAGCTTCTATTTGATTATTTAATGTCTACAATTCTTTTATTTAAGGGTGATAATAAAAGTTCTAAATCCTAAAAAATCTCTATATTTTATGGTTTTTTCAGTTTGCTGAGTTTAAGCCTAGTTTGAGTGCCAAGTCAAAAATCAGCTTGCTGAGTTAAGAGTCTTGTAACCATGGAAGCAAGTTCTCTATTTCTTTTTCTCCTCATTTTAGTTTTTCAAGAATCAAGTAGTAACATTAGAGTGACAACAGCAAAAGTTGTTAAAAAGGCACATGGTAAATATGATTTTTTAGAAGTTATTTATGGTATTGTTTGAAAAAGTGTAAAAGGTGTTCAAAGAAGTATTAGGAGGTGAAATGCTTTGAAACAAACCAGAAGATTTGTATCATGAAAAAGCAGCAATTATTTATGTTTTTCGTAGTGTGTACTCGAGTTTTGGGGACGAGACGTCGGGACACAGTTTCAAGGATGGAAAAAGTTTTCCTAAATCATGGGGATGGTAGAGGGATGGTTACTAAAATAACACAATCAAAATTAAAGAAATTGAACTTTGAGAAAGTAAATACAATGTGTAGAATTTGTAATGAAAATCCATTCATATAAAAGAAATAAACAAATAAAAGATGAGGAAGGTTAGCGATAGGCCTAGATTTTTTTTTAATTAGCCTATATTTGGTTTCAATAGGTTTGTTGACGGGTGTTTTATGACCGCACCAACACAGAATAAAGTTTCCAATGGATACTCTATCCTCTCTTGATCAAAGTGTCCCGCATGCTAAGATTGCATGAAAGATCATGCATTCAACTCCAAGGTTCCTTATGCAAAGGGGATAGCCTCAGTTGGTTTGATATGAATATGCTGGGTATTCCAAGGGGACTTATGTAATTGTTCAACTTTTTGAAGCAGATGAAAGATTTGACTATGACGCTCTGATTTCTAGACTAACCGGGAAAATGTTGAATTTAAAAGGAATAAGGGTAGGGATTCTATAATCTACTCCTAAAGGTGGAATACGAGGATCAATTTTAACAAGCTTCGAACCAGACTTTGCTTCGCCTCCCTTCGGACAACTTCTACAAAATTGGTGGAATCTTCAAAGGATGAGAAAGGTGTTCAAATTATGACACAACATGCACATACCATCACAACGATGCATATGGACATATGAACCACAATCGAAGTTAAGTGCCAATATTCTAATTGACCACGCAGAGCGAACTCACCGTCAACGAGCCCACTAGTGGTATGGATGAAAGAAACTTGCTTAAGTCAAACCACGCATTCCACGGCTAACTCTTACTTGCGTGAAATAAAAGTCTATTTTACTCTATCTACTTGAATCGAAAAGACAAAAAAGCCTTGCCAACTACTCACAACGAAAGAGAGAGTCACCAATCAATGAAATTCTTTGTATTATGAGAGTCTTCCCTAACAACTTCTTACAAAAAACTTTCAAAGGGAAAGCTTTTCTTTCCTTTTCAAACTAAGCTAACTTCTAACTATTCACTATATGCTCTCTACTCTCTAGTTCAATCCTCTAGTGCCTAGCTCTTAATCTAATTGATTACAAATGAGAGGGGATGCCCCTTTTATAGTTGGCCCAGTCCAGTGGACGACTTAGATTCAATTACAAAGAAGGGCTTAGATCGAGCCACATATGCCCTAATTAGGGTTTTGCCCTAAAAATCGCCACAGAGAGGAGTGGGGTAATGAATGAACAAAAGATTCTCCACTCCTCTGCAAAAACCACCATGAGCAATTAATGCCCACTATCATCAGAAGATTCTCGTCCAAAAAGACTTTCTCACTGTTCTGCCTTTCAATTCTGTTGCGCTAGGAGGAGGGTAAAAGAGTCTCCAAGATTGTCTCCATAGATAATAAAATTTGATAGGATCTGGAGTTCGACTGCTCAGTTGTTCGCGTTCAACCCTCCCGTTGTCTTAATTCATGAACGCATTTTTTCCTTGTAATTTTCATATTTCTCCAGCCCACTGCCTTGGGCGCATTTAGCCTCTTTTGCATCACGTTCCTAATGCCTTAGACAAATCTTCACTGCCATTTCCCTTTTCCAAAGTTGTAACGTTGTCCAGCTTCATCACCTCAAGTCCTCACACTCTGGCTCCGGTGTTCATCCTTTTGTTCATTTCATGAGGTCCTCTTCAAGGGCGCATCCACCACCTTGTGCCTGGAGTTTGTGCCTTGGAAAAAATTTCACCTTGAGGACGCACTTGAATGCTTGATGTTCTAGCTTCATTTCATCTTCAAATTCTTCATGCCTTAGACAAATTTCATCTCTTCCTTGTGAGTGTATTTGACCCCTTGTTGTTTTATTTTCCCTTTCCTTAGACGATTTTATCTGTTTTATAAATTTCATCCACTGTAATCTAGGCGTTCATTTTGACATCCCAAGCCAAGGCTTTTTTTTTTGTAAAAACATTTCTTTTTATTTGCCTTAGAAAATTTATTTTCGCCTAGGAAATTCATCAACAGGCGCCAAGCTAAAATCTCTGCCGAAAGATCTTGAGTGAGGTGTGGAAAATTTTAAAGCATCTCCCAGTGGGAAATGTCCAATACCCAGAAGAAATTTCCCTTCAGAAGTCATAATTTCCATGTGTATCCAGACGAAGGGGTAAGTTTAATTTTTATTATTTTTGAAAAATAATAAAAATTTGCTAAGGTTTGTTCAACTTTTAATCTGGAGGCATTCCACGCCTGCAATCTTCATTTTTCTTGCCTTGACATGTTCCTTGATTTTCTGAAGAATTTCCCTTCTGCTCCTGGGCGTGTTTCGCCTAGCACTTGGAAAATTTTAACTTCACCTCTTCCTTAGGCGTACTTTCTAATTTCACCTTTTAATGCCTTAGAGAAAAATTCAAATTTTATTAGCTCACCCATGAAGGGCGCATTTCACCTATCATGCTTTCACCTTAATCCCCCTTAGGCATTTCCACGCCTAGACTTCTTTTACTTACCTCACAAACAAGGGTGCATCTAGGGGGGTGAGGAGGAAGTATCTTATACTTAGAAACTTTTTCAAAATCACGCCTTCCTTGTCTTTACCTTAGGCGCATTTCATGTAGTGTGTAGGAACTTGAGGGTGCATTTCATGTGTGCTAGAGGAACTTTAGGGCGCATTTCACCCTATGAGGGGGAATTTCTTGTGCCATGGGCGCATTTCCCCTAGTCAACTTCCACTTCTAATCCTTGAGGGCGCATTTCACATGTGTTAGAGGAACTTTAGAGTGCATTTCACCCTATGAGGGGGAATTTCAATACTTGAGGGGGCATTTCACTAGTGGTGAAGGAACTTGAGGGCGCATTTCACATGTGACGAGGAAAATTCCCATGCCTTAATCATATTTACCTTTGCCTTGTTCCTTCTTAGCGCATTTGCTATAGGGAGAAGGCACTTGAGGGCGCATTTGAGCATGTGAACTTCCATTTTCAACCTTGTGGGCGCATTTCACCATGCCACTTCCATATGAGGGCACATTTGAGGGTGTGTGAGGGAAATCCCTATGCCTTAGAATATTTTTGCCATGCCCTCTCTTCTTGTGGGCGCATTTCACATATGCTCAAGGAACTTGCATTTAGCTAGGGCGCATATAGCATGTGGTGAGGGAACTTGAGGGCGCATTTCACCCTATGAGGAGGATTTTTTTTTTACACTTAGCAATTTTATCAACACCACCTCATTCCCTGGGCGCATTTGAGGTAGGGTGAGGGAAATTTTAAACACTTAGAAAAAATTTTAAAGTCCTCACATGCCTACTTGGGCACATTTGAGCTCTTCTCCTGCCAGTTTTCAAATGCCTTTCAGCTATCTTGGCATCCTATTTTTAGTAAATTCGGAGAAGTGTGCCCTTTTCCATGCATTTTCACCTGTTCTAAACTGGAGCTGGCGTGATTAGGCCTCCTGTGACCCTGCTACCTTGTTTATACCTGTTGTCCACACTTGTCTGCTATTTTTAGCCCTCATGCTATTTTTAGCAAACCCTAAAATTGATTGACCTTTGCAGCTTTGTTTGACCTGAAATTTGCTCCACTTGACTCTGATGCTTTAAGTGACCTGTTCACTTCTACCCTCAGCACAAACATGTTATTTATAGCTGTGAAGTGACTTACTAAAAATAGTAAGTACTCGGATTGTGCTCAAATTTTGCCGGTAGGTTGCTTGGAAGATGCTGATCATGATGGTGTACTTCGTTTTGACAACTCTTGTGTTTTATCCCCCCATTTTGGGCATAAAGATGGAAACCCTAATTTTGACTTGTATGTGCTTCAGACGATTTTTGCCTGACTTGGTTCCCATTGCATATTGCTTTGCTTGTGAAACTAGAGTGCGGGGAGCTGCTCAAAGTGTACCTGGTAAAAATAGTAAGTGCTCGGAAAGTGACCAACCGACTGCTAGATGAGTTTGCATGTTAAACTGCCCGCGGGATCTCAAAAAACCCAGAAAACTGGTTAACATGCGGGCACTGGCTAAAAATAGTAAGTCCCTGGAAAGTGATCAATTCTGCCTACATGCCATATCACTGCGAAGCCCTCGAAAAACCCACGAGGAATATCCTAACATGCACTAAAAAATTTCGCATGCAAACCCTAAAAATAACCTTTCAAGGCTGTACTGCTGAAAGTCCTCATCTTGACTTGCATGTTATATCATCGTGAAGGTTTTGAAAAACCCAGATACATTCCCCAAACATGCATTTGAAAAGCATACATGCAAACCCTGAAAATGGCTCCTGAAGCCGGAACTGCTAAATATAGCAAGTTGTTAGAATCTGTCCAAATTTTACGTGCAGGCACCCTGAAGTTACCTGGATGTGCTGAAGCAGTCAAAATCCCTAAATTTTGAGGAAAAGACCTCAAATTAGGTACTTACTAAAAATAGTAAGTTGTCAGATTTCAGTAAAAATTCAGTGGGATCCTGCCTTGAGCCTTCTGATTGTAGTGTTGTGCTCAGATTTTGCTTTGATAACCTTATTTGACCTCAAACAAGTCTGAAGGATGAAAAACCCTAATTTCACAGACTTAGCCAACGTTTCAACCTAGGTCAAACGACGGGACATCTCCGGAAGGACAAAAGACCAGAGAGAGAGAAACCAAGTCAAAAGACCAGAATGGAGCAAAAATTAGGGGGTCCCCATCTGGAATGGGGTGATGTGTGAAAAGGTCACAACAAGGTTTAGGTTAGAGAATCTCTATTGCCACTCTAAAGATTCAATCAAATTTTTCAATGCTAGAATTTGTGGACATTTCCCTTATGAAGAAAAGTATTTCCTATATTTATGCAGATTTGTTAGTTTCCTAATTATTTTAGTGATGTGTAAACTTATGTATATGGTTATTTTTTTCTCTAGATTTCCAATTTTTAGGTTTTTAGAAGTTTTAAGCCTATGTGAACCTTCCCATCTTGTGTCCTACTTATGGAATTTTTCTTATCGTGTCAAGTTGTAAACCACAAGTCGGTTAGTTTCTTGTTCCTAAGCTAAGTTCTAAGTATAAAATTTGTCATTGGTCACTTGTAAGTTGTTTTTGAGTCCTTGTTGCCAGTAGTTTTCAATGTTGTAATCATTGATTTTGGCTAACATTAATGCAAGGCTTAAGAAAGAAGATTTTAGGCACACTAGATGAGGTGAATACATCATCTAAGATACAAGATAAGATAATGTAGTGTAGACATAGAGATGTGGAGCATAGAGCTTCTAGGGTATGCATTGATTAAGTAGAGGCTCCTAAGGGAAAATCTAGGCCAGGAAAGGCAAGCAAATCATCTCAATGTGCCTAGGGAAGAGGAAGCCATATTGGAGGGACAAAACCATGTGAAAATGACTCTAAGTGGCTCCTAGGGGGGCCATTATCATGTTGCAAGCCAATTATTTTTTGAAGTGCATGCACTTTTCAATGTCAACAAAGAATAGATCACTTAAGTGACCCAAGAAGCATTTTTTCATTGAGTTGGAAAATGTCATTGAAGAATTAGAATGCCAATGCGTTCTTTCAAAGTTGCAAAACCCAACATCAAAGTAGAATCAAAATGTAACAAAGTGAAAAATGAGTGACTAGGGGCACCATGGAGAGGTGTTTGTCACTTTTCCAAAATCAGAACATAACAAAAGTGAAAATGAGTGTTTGAGCACATGCCTAAAGAATGATTGCCACATTCTTAACATCAAAGCATAATATATGTGCAAATGAATGCTAAAGCACATGGCTAGAAGGGTGATGGTCATTTTGTCAACATCAAAACATAACAAAAATTCAAATGAAAGACTATAGGTACCTAGGGAGAGGTGATTGTTAATTTCTCAATTCCAAATTATATTAGAAGGTGCCAATAAGTGCTTGGGTGCCCATGGGCCTCCCATTGTCAAATTGTCAATTGCACATTAGAACAAAAGCGCATTTCCATGTGTAGGGGCACCCTCATGACTTGATTGTCAATTTCTCAAATCAGAAATATATCATAAGTGCACTAGTTCCCTTTGACACACCCCTACACCTCCCATTGTTAATTTGTCAACATGAAAATAGAAGATAAAGTGCTTGTAGGTGCCCTAGGCATGTCTAGGATGGATTGGATGTTAGGAAGCAAGATGAAAACACAAGAAAAGACCAAAAAGCACACCTTCATATGCCAAAGTCAAGGCTTCATCTTTAGATCCTCATGGGATATAGCTTCCATAGTCTCTAGTTGATTGTTGATGACATAGTCCTCGGGCTCTTTCACCATTGTCCAAGGATCAACACTTGTACATAATAGTGGATTGCACAAGTTTTTGAGAAAAGAATCAGACTGAATTCACTAAGATTAGTTATTAGTCTTTTAGGACTTCTTTAGAGGATTCATCATGTTCAAGATACAAAGCTTCATTGAAATCATCACCAAGAGTCAAGTGTTAGATTGACTAGTTATAACCTATGCTATTTTTGGCTATGTTACCAGATTCGCCTCTAGAACCCCTAGATCCTGGTTCGGTTTGGTCCTGGTTCAGATCCTAGGCTAATTCACCTATGGGTTTGACTAGGATCCTCCATTTTTGGGTCTAATTTGCCCAAGCAAAACCCAAGAGAACCCGAGCAAAACCCAGACAAAACCCGGGCAAACCAAGATAGAACCCGCGTGCCTAGGCATCCAAAAAGTGTTTTTTTGAGCATTCTTTTAATGTTTTATGGAGTTTGACTTTGACCCACGCCCAACGGAACCATAAAAGTGACCTCTAAGTCACTCTAAACACCTAAACTACCTCATTCTTATTCATTTGTTTTGCAAACAAGCATTTTCACTCCAAAAGATTGAGCTTTCATTTTTGCTTGTTGGATTGAAAGTGGACTGTGACACAACTTTCTTTTTTCAAAAATTGTTCTGCATCATTGAACTGAGAATTTATCACACATCTGTAGAGAGCCAGAGGAATACTACAAACTAAAACACATTACACTTTTGTTCTCACTAACTTGATGTACTCTCCAACATCTCTCTTCTCTCATGTGGAGAGTTAGAACTGCTTGGCCATGCCTTTGCATCATCAGGGAAGTTTTGCTCTTTTTGACAATGTCAAAAGCATGGCTGCATACAGATTAGGCAAAAGACGTTTCCTTTTAGATTAGCAATGAATGGAAGATTCAAAAAGTATCCTTGATATTACAAAAAGATATGTGTTTATACACTTCAATTGTGTAGTCACCCTTTGGTTCTTTCAAAGAAAAATCTGCCTATGCCACAGTTACACTGAACAGGTAAATCAAATTTTGTATTGTGGAGCTATATTAAGCTACCACACTCAAGACCAATGTAACAATGATACAAAATAATGTTTGAGATTGCAAGAAGACATCAAAGGTGTAATGTCTCCATTTTGGCAATACGCTCTTTTGTGACTGATAGCCTATTTCCGGAAACCCATAGGCTGATCAAAAGTGCAAATTAGGGTTTCCTATTTTATAGGAGGTTTTTGATGCATTCTTGAAGGTTTGCATGTATGAATTTTTGATACATGTCTGGTGGAGTTCTGGGTTTTCAGAAAGCTTCGCAGTGATATGTCATACAAAGGCATTGGGCAACTTTTCAAAGTTTACTACTTTTAGTAAGCTCTATTTTTAGCAGTGCTATCTTGGGCAGTAGCATCAGCAGTCAGTTCAGTTTCCATTTCAGGCAGTGCAGTTTGGAGCATATTTGGCTTTTAGCTTTTTGGTAAAATGATTTATTTAAGTCATTTAATTATTATAATGTGATTTTGACTCCTTGGCCTAGCACAATGACTTAATGTTGTTTTAAAAGGGGGGCCATGAGGGTGGACGCCTCATTAAGAGATATTTTAATATTTCAAATGTTAATTATCTCCTCATGTGTTTTGGACGCCAAAATGAAGGAAAAGTGAATTAAAAATTAAATAATTGCAAAAAAGGAGTTGGGCGCCCTTTTGGAGGAAAGATGGAAAGCCAACAGTCACCTCAAGTTCTATTTAAGAAGGCCTTTGCTCATTCATTTGGTATCCATTCTTTATGCTATTGTTATGTTGTTGAAATGACTTAATGAATTTGGCTTCAAGGAATGCATACCTCCTAGCGAAGAACCAATTTCGTGTTTGAAAGATAACACCTAGTTGGATTATGGTTGCTTCTCATCCAAACTAGCAGATTGTGCTTCAATGTTGGCAAATTTTGGTGACATTTTCAGTTTTTGTATTGCTGGTTATCATACAACTGAAGTAGATTTTGGTTTGCAGCTCTTAGACTGAATTTAATTTTGTTTTGGGTATTTGCTCATATCCTTTCTATGCTAGAGGCGACCCATCTTATGCATTTTCAGATTTTTATATGAAGTATTTGATTTTTCCTTGAGGTTTGCCCCTCTAGGAAAGTCGTACCTTGCAGGGTTTGCTTTGGAATTTGTGCACAATAAATATGCAAGCTTTTGATGTGGTTTCTTGATTGGGAATTAGGCGCCTTCCTCCTTAGAAGCATTTGCAATTTGTTTTAGGTCTTTCAAAGGAGTTTTGAAGAATTGGTGAGCATTTTGGTGTGTTGTATTTGCTGGTTGAAAATTACAGTTTGTTGGTTCATTATATCAGATCGATAATACTTCTGATTTTGGCTTGTAATTCAAATATTTGAGTAGATTGGAAGTTGGAGAAATCGTCTCCTTTCATTTAGTTTTGATTCTAAAGCAAAAACACTTGTAATTAGCAGATTTTTGGCATTGTAAGACTGTAAACAGTAGTACTGTTCCAGTTCTTTATTTGCTGCATTACTTGTGTTTACTTCCAAACATCATAACCTTTGGATGGTTTACCGCCAGTGTGGAGAAATAAATAATTGTAACTCTTATATCTCTCCCACTGCTTAAGTGGCGAATACCCACTGTTGAGTGGATGTCTGCTAATAGTAGATGAATTGTATTTCATTGTAATTATCTTCCCCCCACTAAACAAGTGGTAGTGTGGATCTCATATGGTCGGATCACCGCTTGCTTCAATTCAACATTGCTCTTCTTTTCAGTTTGGTTGTTAACGACCCCTTCCCATATACTATCACCTTGCCTCTCAAAGGATCTTGCAAACATTCTTGGCGAAGGTTACATTCAGTTTGATTATCTTTTGGAGCTAACGCTAACATTTGGTATAGTGTTGGTTTGTGTTGGTGAAAACATTGAGAAAAAAATAAGGGGCACATTTCAGTGATATCAGAGCCAAGATCCTACCATCCTATGAAAAATGGAGCTCAGTTTTCAGAAGAGTGACAGACAAATCAAATTCTACACAAGAGGTCAAAACTGAGTTCAAGTTCAATTTTCAGAAGTTCCGAAGATGTTACGTTTTCTGAAGTCCAAGAACTGTGAGAAGTCAGATGTGATTATGGCTTTTGAAGAGGAAATAAGTTTGGCAAGGTCACTTTCCATTGCAAGTGCAAGGCTGAATGAAGAATGTCAAACAAGAGGTGAAGATGTGAGTATATTGTTTGAGTTGGAATATCGTTTGAGCCAAGTCCCAACAATCTCCTACTAAATTATTGAGTAAGGCATTATCTCCTATAGTAACTGCTTTGATTCATCCCTATTGGATAGGGCATCCAAAGGAAGAAATAAGTTTGCTGGTTACTTCATGCTTTAGTGAAGTTATGAGGATTGTAGCACCATTGATGCCTTATGATGATGATCATGAAACTATGGAGAAGATCCTTCATAAGATTGTAAAAAGTTTCCAAGATCTTGATGAAACCGGTAGCAATCAATTTCCCAGAAGACTTGCTATCTTAAAGACATTTTCAGATCTTAGGACAAGTAACTTGCTAATAGATTTGGAAATGCAAAATCAGATTGATCACTTGATCTACTACCTTTTCTTATCCTCTTGGAGTGAACAAGAAGAGAGTGTTATAGCAGCAATAAAGAATATTCTTGTTCTCACTATTAAAGAAGTAAATGAAATTCAACCGAATGTCCAATTACTCTTTTTGGAAGCATATGAACGTAAAGAAAAGATTTCACCTATTGCTGAGAAGTTGCTAATGAATTGTGTAATCATTATGAGGAGAAATTGAAGCCCCTTTTGATGATGACAGTTCAGAATAATGTGGAGATTTCTTTCACCGAAGAAAAGAATGAAATTTGGCATCGTGTGGATTTGGTAGCAGAATTTCAGGAAAAATCTCAAATATGCATTTGACCAAGCATTCAACAGAAGAGTGCCATGAAGCAACTATAGTTTCAGAAGAGCTTGAAGACTATCAAATGGACTCACTTGAGTTTTCAGAAAAAGAACATGTTGAAATGGAGAGAGATGTACTTACAAAGAAGTTGTATGAAAAATAAGATTTCATTAATCAAGAGGAATGTATGGTAGACCTTTAGAATGATTTATTTGAAGGAAATGCAGCTAATGAAGAGTTTGAGGTTGCTGAAAATCTCAAAACAGCAACTAAGTTGGAGCATGTACATCATTTTGTTGATGATAATTCTGAATATGAGTGGGACTATCCCACGCTAAAATTACTTCAGAATGATTTTGGGGCAGATTTTGTTGAGATAGGTGTTCCTAATGATAAAGCTAATTATTGTTATAACTCCATTGTGTTTGACTTAGATCTCTCTAAAGGTGATGTATTGAAGAAACCAACCATTCATGGAGAGCTTGTTGGGCATATTTGTTCAGAACAAAATCAGATTTTCATGAGACCATGGGATCCAGGTGTTTTGACACTGAAATGCTTAGGGGAGCAAGCAATGGAAACTTTTGATGATTCATTGCTTGAAGATATTGCTGACAAGTCTTCTATTCGGGAGTTATGCAGTGAAAAGGTTGGAAAGGAAGTTGATTTTGAAAATCATGTCGATGAAAACAAATCAAAAAGGTTGATGATTGATGAGCAAAGCTTCTTTGCTGATTGTGATCAAGGGCCTAAAGAGCCGCAAGTTTTGAAGGATTAATTAATGGTTTCAGAAGAGAAAATTGTTAAAGTGTTATCAAGATTTGATAGCACACACAATTTAATTGAAGAACTCTACTAGAATTCTCAGTTTGAAGAGAGACAAAATGGAGTTAAGGACGAAGACACTCTTTCCAATATGCAATCCATCAAAGAAGCATTGGAATCAATAAAGACAGCTTATTTGCACTTGCTCTCAGATAGAGATAATGCTATTAAGTTTGCAGAGGAGACTTATGATGCCTATCAAGAGAAGGAGAAAGAGGCTGATAGGCTTTGCCTTGATCTTACCTTAGCTCATCATTCATTATGCAAAACAGAAAATCAATCACCTATTGCAACCACACTTAAGGAACAGGAAGCTAATACAAGGATTATGGAGATCAATCAAATAGTTGAAGGAATAAATGAACTCCATAATGATGAAACATTGCATAATACCAAGGTGATTCCATATGTTGATGGTGATTGAAAAGCAAATCAAGAGTGTGAACTCTTGAGTTGGGAAGAGACTTTGCCACAAGAAGGAATAGTTTGCAGCTATGAGATAGATGTTTTTACGTATAATGAATGTGGTATTCAGCATGCTACACTTTGTGGGTCGGCAACTAATGATGGGCATACACAAGTTGAAAAAGATGAGCTTGAATTCTATGAAGACCCCAATGAAAGGGATAAAGAAAATATTGTTGTGAACAACAGTCCATTATCTTCACGTGATTTGGTTAATCATAAGGTGAAAGATAATTTCTATGAGGGTGTGCCACGTTTTGTGAGTAGTAATCATCCAAGGCATTTTGATAATGAAAGCATAAGTGGATTCAAGGATGAAGTCTTCACATGGGAAGTGTGGACTCAAGGAGATTTCTTCATCGCTGGCTTCAAGGTGTCAATAAAACAAATCTTGGTAGCTGCTGGTAATTCCATTGCAGCAACAAAGAGTGAAGATTCCAGACTTATTACTCATGAAGTTTGGGAGAAAGATGGACCAAAACAGATTATTTACTTTCTTGACAATCCATCTCTTGGGTTGAGCGATGTTTTGGCTCATCCTAGTCCTTTGGGGGAATGGGAATTGAGGACAACATTTGTTTCGTGCTCCATTGATGTTGATGTTTTCATGGATGGGCTACATGGGTTTATCAAAGAAGACACTAACTTCTTGAGTTTGCATTTTGCTTTGATTAGCACTTGGAGAAATGTTGTGTACTCTTTCCAGTGCATTGGAGAACATTTTCAGTTGGGTATCCATGCTTGGAATCCTCAACGTGGGTTGATGAAGTTAATTACTTGTGGAAAGATGATGTCTTGGGGGAATGAGGATTTAATTTTCAGATTCTTTGATGTTGTCCCCATCTTCACCAACCATTTGATGGTTCGTTTTGCTCATCAATTGGTGGATTGGAGAGATATTTCGAATAAAGGATGGTTTAATGTTGGGTTGGAGTTCCTTGAGAAGATGTTTCCAGCCTTGGGCATGAGCAGTTGTGCTATTATGGATACTGATTTTCAGTGTTGCAGCAGCTGTTCAATTCCTTGCACGCTGATTTTCCTAAAATCAGACTTTAAGTGGTTCATTTCAGATTTCATGGGCAGCTGGTACACTCATTTTTTCTCTTCACAATCTTTTATCAATGATGGTTTTAGCCAAACCGGCGAACCGAACCCCCTAACCCGAACCTGAACCCAAACCAGTACTGGGACCAACTACTTAGATTTTAGTTGTTGCTATTTTTGAGATAGCTATTTCAAAAGAATATTCTGGAAGATATATTTTTACATTGGTTATTTTTGGACAACCTTCTAAAAGGTATATTTTATATGATGTTCTTTCTAGAAATCTGTTTTGAGATTTCGTGATTTAGGGTTCGGAATTTGTGGAAAAAAATGTATAATAAGTTGCTTTATGTGCAAGCAAACTATTCATAGTGTAGAAGTTCTAGTTAGCTTTTTTATTATATCTCATGCAAAACCTTGTAAAAACTTTCCAAAATTTTCACCAAGTTTCACTGAGTTTTTGGAACAAGTTTTTTGGGTGTGCAAAAAATTTCCAAAATTTTGGGGATGGTGGTGGGACAGCTACATATATAAATTTAAAGTTATTATATATACACCATAATTTTAATGAAATACAAAATTAAATGCAAGTAATAAAATTGAGAACACAATACAACAATTTATCAACGATAATTCAAATTGATAAGTGAAGAATGCCAATCAGATTTTATGGCGGTTCTCTTTCTATCTTCCCATCCCCATGATGTCCCTCCTTGCAGGAAGCGGTGGAAAATTGTAGGAGATAAATCTCTCTGCAACATTGTACATAAGTGATTTTAGTAATTAGATTTTTAGGAATTGACTTTGGTACATCTATTTTGCTGCTAATATTGTTGTTCAAAAATCTTATGAGAGATCTTCTGTATGTGTACTCAGATAGAATTGCTTTGTTGAAATTGTGGGCTTTGTATTGCATGTTCCTATGAAGTTGGTGATTGTGACTTTGTACTCGATTCCTTAATTTCTTTTACCAAATTGTGCTTATTTTGTTCGAATCAATTCAATCCTTTTGTTGTAGTCATACTTTTGGGTTTGTGCTTTTAGCTAGAAAGAGTGATTGTTTATCAGCTGCTATTAGTTGTTTGCTTTAAGTGAAAAGACCTTAATATCTTGTCTTGAGTAGTACACGTAATAAGCCTTATGCCCTTGCCCAAGAACTAAACGATGGGGAATTACTTATTTTTTTGCAATATATATTCAAATCCTAAGAGTTAAGTTGTATATATTGTAGAAAACTAGAGGTCATGTCCTTAGGTTCTAGGATTTTGTTTTATTTTTTGTTACAGGGAGCTTCCCCTTCTGTTTTGAAAAGAGGTTTACCCTCACATGCTGTTTCATTTTGTGTTGCACCAAGAGGTACAAATTAAAATGCTAACACATTGCACAACTTTCTAGCTTTTAAATATGACAACCATGAACTTTTTATGCTAATCTGTTACTGAATGGATTAGTTTGTCAATATTTGTTCCTGAACTTTCTCCAAGACCGGCCCCAATTGTCATTAGCCAGAATCTGAAGTTCTGTCTAATAATGAAGATAGTCTCTGCTCAAGTATGTTATCTAACCCACAGAATATTGGCCAACTTTATGTTATTCATATGTATTTCGAAGGTTTTAACTTTTATGACCTTATCATATTGAATTTACCTTAATGGGAATCTATGTGAAGATTAAGTATAATCTGATTTATTTACAAAATTTAACATGGCCATGAAATATTGCAGTTTTTAGTAAAGAAAGAGCGAGTACACACACCGCAAGCTGATCACTGCTTACCAGGGATAACTCGAGCAACAGTAAATGGATCTTGATTCTTATTTGCTTTCTTTTTTTATTATCATTGTTAGTTTTTGAAAATTTTGGCATTAAAGCTCTTAGGTTTGTTAAATGACTTACTTCATCTGTCCTTTTCTTCCCTCTTCCAATGGTTGGATTTCCAACAAACTAGGAATAGATTGTGATTTGTATAGGATTGTTTCAGGTTAAGTATTTACAATTCCTACATATGATGTGTACGAGAAATATTTCCATAACATGTTTTACTTCTATCCTGATGTAGGTGATTGATCTCGTGAAAAGTGAAGGAATATATCTAGAAGAGCGTCAAGTAAGCCTATCAGAATTCCATACTGCAGATGAGGTATCTCTTTCACTATTCTACTAACTTTTTGCTAAGTTGGGGTAAACTATTACTGGATTATTCACAATTGGCTATTTCTCTTTCAATTTTTGAAAGTGTTTGCTAATTCAAATAGAGTGTTGCTTAAAGTAAAATAAAACCTGCCATCAAGGGTACAATGCGGTGGTTGAGGGTTGTGGTTGTTTGGTTGACCACTTTGGTTCAAATTCCTAAGGGGTCAGATTGCTTGTGGGCCCTATGCCCTTGCTAAGCATCCATGCTCACAGATTTGGGTCTTGAAGTAAAGGTCATGCATGCTTGGTAACGAGATCCCTATTTGTGTCCATGGGGCCATGCTCCTAGAATTTATTATTTAATCAAAAAATAAAATAAAATCAAACCTGCTATTTAAAAAAAAAATCCTATAAAAATATAGGATCTCATGAAATATACCGGGCAATTTTTTTCAATTTTTTTCACAACTAAATTCACCCGTTAACGTTAATGAAATCTCAATCCAACTGAAGGGAACCCTCTCCTTTGATCAACCCAGATCCCAATGCGGGCAAGGTGAGAGCATACTCGAAAGGGGATCGTTAGCACAACTGAAATTTGTTGAAAAGAGTAATAGAAAGGAAATACAATCACTCTACCACTTATTCAGCGGGAGGACTGAAATTAAAGATGCAACTCGACCACTTATTCAGTGGGAGCATGTTGACGGCTCAGCCGATCAACAATATGATGAAGTGATGCATTATATTAAATAAATAGGCGGCAAGCCAGCCTCTTCCACTTGTTCAACGGATGATGCAAGAATTGAAACCTGAAACTACAGATTGAAATGAGGCCAGTCTCTTCCACAATCGTGGGAAATGGCAAACAGTTAAGAATGCTGACAATACTATTGTTCAACTTACAATATTAGAGAATTGTCTGTCACAAGATCAAAATCAAAGTATGTGGTGATGCAATAAAATGGAGAGACTCTCCTATACCTATCTTGACTTCTCAAACTCAAACCCCAGCTCAAAAACCCAAATTTAACAATCTGATTTTGATAGACCTGCATTGAAAGTACATAATCAACAACGCATAAATTTGCTAAAATGCTAGTAACTTACTCAAAACCTATCCAAATCACATGAGATAAGATGCAACAACTTCTAATATTGATGACGCCCAAGATGAAACCAAGAAACCACCCCAAACGATTCATATTTATTTTGCACGCAAATCAATGCATTTCCAAAATGGTACGGCCTTCAAGGAGGGGCGATTTTGCTTTATAAAATAAAATACTCAACAACAAAATCTGATATTTGGAAGAAGGGGTTGCCCTAGTTTGCTAAACACAAATAACAACTACCCATAACCAAAATAAAATCACTCAATGACTTCTTATTGAAAACAACTTTCAGCTACAGACAATCTAGCAACTCCAGAAATAATATAATCTCACAAAAAACTCTATCAATGTGTTCAATCTGCTCTCAAAGATCAAGAACAATCATTATCTCAACTAGTTGTTATCTTTCAAGCAAGAAGTTAAGCCAAGCTAGGGGTATGCATTCCCCAAAGCAATCAGTCACCATTCAGGCAGCAAAACTTTGCAATAAACTCAAGATGCCAACATGAAGAGAAGCAACTCCCTTTTATAACCTGCGAAGAGCACCCTAGAAGCTTCTAGAAGGTACACCAAAACCAAGGAGTCAACATAATTTGAATTTCCAAGTTGACTCATCCCTCTCACCAAGTTGGCGTCCCATTTCCTTTAATGAAATATTTCATTATTAAAATCAATTTACCTCCCTCAAGTTGGCGTCCCTTTTTTCTTTAGTCCACTTTATCATTTTTTTGAAAATATTTCACTTAACCCCTTGATGAGGCGTCCACCCATGAAGACCACCTTTTAAAACAACTTAAAAGTCATTAGGCTAGGCTAAGGGACATAATATTAAAATATAACATTATTAAAATAACTTATCTCTCTTGGAAAAGCATCTGAAAGCCAAATCAAACACTGCCAATTGAACTGCTTGAAGATGAAAGCCAAGAGTACTGATGCCAACAAGGTCACTACCAGAAATAGAATTTACTAAAAATAGTAAATTCAAGAAGTTGCTCAGAATAACATGCCAGCTATACCGTTGTGAAGCTCTCAGAAAACCCAAAAAGAATCCACAAACAGAACTTCGGAATTCCAAGGGCAATCTTCAAAAAAAGCTAAACAACCTCCACCAAAATAGGAAACCCTAATTTCCACTTCCGAGTAGCCTACGGGTCTCAGAAATAGGCTAACGGCCATCACCAAGATCACTGCTGAGAGGGGGACATTAGATCTCAAGAAAATTGGAAACCTCTTTCCAAACTTTTCTGCTAAATTATAGAAACATCAACGTGTGATGTTAATAAATGTTTTTCACATGTCACAATTCTCTAAAATGTATTGTAACTCATAGTTTATATGGTAAGTTGAAATTGATAGCAAGCTCACTGCTTAGTATTAGTAAATCAAAAGTGGGAATTCTTATCCTTTGCAAAATGGGACGGTTCATTAAATATTTATGTAAAAGTTTGGACTTGGTGTTTGTGCACATAGTTACTCCTTTTGCCACTGTTTTGTGGAAACTAACTCTATGATTATACTTTGCATCATTTTCTTATAGTCTTCTCATGCAAGGATTTGCTTTTACAACTATTTTCTTTGTTTCTACTTTTGAGTTCCATCGACTTAATTTGGCCATTTATGAACTTCAATAATGTTTCCTATGATATGTATATTTGTTATTTTCTTGATTTATGAAATACATCCTCTCTGCAGGTCTGGACAACTGGTACAATGGGAGAACTTACTCCGGTAAGCTAGTTTGTTTTCTCCCTTTTGTTAAGCTAGACAGGTATGTTTATGTTTCAAATTGTGACGGAAAAGATAGATCTTATCTGTATCCAACTTGGGGTCTTGTATTTTCTTGAAACAGGTATTGAAAATTGATGGCCGTACTATTGGAGATGGAAAAGTAGGGCCTGTAACTCTAAGATTACAACAAGTATACCTAAAGATGACCGATTCTGGAGTTCCAATACCTGAATAATGCAAAAATGGGGGACTCTCATGGATTGAGGTGTATGTAAGGAAGTTTTTGTTGTGTATGTTTTGTTATTGTTGTATAAATTATAATAAAAAGAGAGCATAAATAAAATAAAAATTGGCATTAGTCCTATGTTATGGTGTACACTTAGATATTGTGCTCATTTTATTTTCATGTTTGAAGAAAGTTGTTGATGGCCATGTTGTTAGATTCTATTATGTGATTTGGGCCTGACTTGAGACCATGTATATCATATTCAGAAATAATTTAGACAATCAATTGCTATACTTTTGTGTTCTCGTATGGTATGATGGTAATGTTCACAATGTGGAGCTTTATTATTTTTTGTATATTCTTATGTTTTATTTCTATTGCATTCCATATTGTTAAGCAGTTGTTAACCAACTTTATCATGATTTCAATTGTTCTGCCGAATCTAGTTGACAACAAAATCCTTTGCAGTTGATTTTTGTGGCACACTGTAAGATATTGTTATAAGGATGGATAGAACTATACTTGTTTTTCATCACATCCATAAATTTGGTTTCATGCACGAAACTTTAGAATTGTATAGTTTATAAATTTGAGATGTCTATTTTGTTGATGTTAGCAGCATCGGACATCTACTTCCAACCACGACTTATCAAGCAATAAATTAAATATAGCCTTATCGGCTATTCAATTTATTGGAGACGTCATTTGGTGAAGAGGCGCTTCACTTAAGACAAGAAATAATATTTAATTTATTATTGAGACCGATTTATTTAATTATTATTAATAAGGTTGACCTTGCATTATGAAGGCGTGTGTCCTCTCCACCGAATTGTATATATGAGAGATCATTTCAATTCTTTTGATCATCGAGGTCATTTTCAAGATAATTCACATTCATAGAAGTTCGCACTTGAGCAGCAGATCGATTTCAAGGAGAAACATATTCATTTGTATCTTTGCATCTAGGAGAGATGTTATTACTCATTGTATCAAATTTGGCATTGTGTTGTGTTTGAGTTGTAAGCAGATTTATGCTCTTATTCCTTCAATATATAAGCGATATATTTGTTGGGTTTTTCTCCCTTGAGTAGGAGGGTTTTCCCAGGGTATCTTGTTGTGTTCATTGTAATATGTGTTGCAATTTTTGCTTATTGAATTTCTGATCCTAAAACTAACATGGTATCAGAGCAGGTTTAAGAAAAGATCCTGATCAGACTTTTATAAGCAGCATTATCCTTCTCCATTATTCTCATCTGTGTGTGTCTATCTTAATTACGAAAATGGTGATCGGTCTCAAGGTTGAAGATAGACTCGAAGGTGCATCTAACTTCATCTTTTTGAAGTTTAGAGTTTCGATTGCATTGGAAGAAAATGAGATTCTGGAGTTCATGGAGGGCGAAGTACCCGAGCCTTCCGATGAGAATGAGAAGACACAATGGAGGAAGAATGGCACAAAGGCCAAGAAGATATTGATTGATTCTGTGAAGGATTACCTTGTGCCTATTATCTCCAAGTTGCAGACAATAAGTGAGATGTTCAAAACCTTGGAGGGATTGTATGAGATTAATAATAC
This sequence comes from Sequoiadendron giganteum, assembly GCA_007115665.2. Taxonomy (NCBI): domain Eukaryota; kingdom Viridiplantae; phylum Streptophyta; class Pinopsida; order Cupressales; family Cupressaceae; genus Sequoiadendron; species Sequoiadendron giganteum. The sequence goes on along the minus strand of CM021106.1, from coordinate 602,793,467 downwards.
TAGTCGAGCTCTTGCATTGAAGCAACAACTACATCACATCAAGATGGCGAAAGGAGATTCAATCATCTCTTTCTTTGTGAAGATTACTGAGTTGAGAGATCAGCTTTGTGTCATTGGTAATATGGTTGATGATAAAAATTTAGTCATGTTGGCTCTTAATGGTCTTCCTCAATCTTGGGAGCCATTTATCCAAAGTATTAGTGGAAGATCAAAGCTACCAAAGTTTGATCGTCTTAGGGCAGATTGTATTCAAGAGGAATCAAGATTGGCAGCAAGAGGTAATGGACAAAGTTCTAATAATGAAGAAAACCATGTTCTTGCTGCTCAAATATCGAAGAGGAAAGGAAGAGAAGGAAGGAAAAGCAACTTCAAGATGAACAAGGATAGAAGATCAAATGGTGCTCCTGAATCTAAGAAGAAGAAAGATCTCTCCCACATACAATGCTTCAGATGTGACAAGTTTGGTCACTATGCAAGAGATTGTGCAACAAGACCAAAACAACATGCTACTACCGTGGATGTGGATGAAGTCTCTCCCTAGAAGGATTCAAGAGACAATTCAAGTGGATTTCTATTTACCTCAGCCCTATCAAGCAATGGTCCAACCGATAGCAGCACATGGTTGATTGATAGTGGCACCTCTTGTCACATCACTAGATTTAGAGAACATCTTTCAGATTTGGTGGAGAGAGATACCAGCATTCAAGTCATTATGGGTGATGATGCATGGTATTCAGTGAAAGGTGCTGGAGCCTGCTCTCTTCACCTAGATTCTGACATCTCTCTTCATTTGAGTGATGTGTTGTTCGTACCAGGTATCAAGAGGAACCTTGTATCAATTTCAGCCTTGGAGGACAAAGGATATCAAGTTACATTTTTTGAAGGAAAATTTCTTGCTTGGGCAAAGAACTCTAGCATCAAGACAGCCCGAGTGATTGGTGTTCGGCATGAGAGTCTTTATAGGCTTTCCATTCGTCCAATGCAAGCATTGTTACATGATTCCACCAATCCAAGTGAGCTTTGGCATAGAAGAGTTGCTCACCTCCATTTCAGAGCTCTTCCATCCATGTAGAAGATGCTCACTAGTCTTCCAAAACTCGGTCAAGAGCATGACAGTACTTGTCAAGGATGTGCATTGGGTAAGAATACTAAAGGTCCTTTTCATAGTAGTGAAAGTAGATCTAAATGCATTCTAGATCTTATTCATTATGATTTGTGTGGTCCAATGTAAGTTGCATCCTTGAGTAGTTTTTGGTATTATGTACTTTTCATTGATGACTTTTAAGAATCCAGGTGATTCTCAACCCCGGAAATCCAACTGGAAGGTTGATTTGTTTGAAGTTTTGTATTTTTTTGTGTTTTGAGGGTTTTTGCATAAAAACAAGAGAGCTGCGATTTTCTTAAATAAATGCTTGAAAAATCCAAAATAAATCTAAATGCAAAGAATAGACTTTGATCTTGCTTAGAGAAGGTAGGCGCACATATTCATTGAATATCCAGAGCATTTACAATATCAAAATATGACATATGAATTAAATATAAGTTTATTTCAAAAACCCAATTCTCCTTGCAGCCGCCTGAAGGAATTATGAAAGTGTACGGCTAGCATGAATCTCTCAGCACAAGCACCAGAAGAATCTTCAGAAACCCAAAGCGCACCAAATGCAACTGTCAGATGCCAAGAATCCAAGGCGTGGTCACTTGCAAATAAAAAAGTACGGCTTTTCTGCAGTGGTACAACCTGAACCAGCAGCCTTAATGATTATAGTACGGCCCAAGGAAAGATGTCAGATCTCTGTAAAAGATATCTCTGATAGGTCGCCTCAAATACTTGATGAATACTCTCTGCTAAACTCTGAATGAATAAATCGATGAGCTCAATCTGTAACCTCTGTATGAAGTCACCAAGATGCAATCTTCAACTGGTATTGCACAGTCTCAGTATGCCCACTCTGAAGAGGTATCGTTCTCCATAATCGATTCGTCTGCTGGAAACCCTAGGTTTTGCAAACTCCAATGCTTAGAGCAAAATAAGACAAATTAGAATAACATATCATGATGGTTCGATTTTGTCTTTCCTGTGAATATATATTTCCCTTGAGAAATTCGACCCAATAGCTCTTTTTAATAATCATTTAATGAAATGATTAAATTCGCCTTTTAGACTTAGGAGAAATAATAAATAATTAAATGACGTCTCATGAATGAATAATAATTATTCATTATGTCGAATATATCACTTTATTATAAAGTATTAAAAATACTTTATAATATACCATTTCATTATTAATTTTAAATATATTTAATAAAGTGACTTTAATGTAAAGTCAAAATATTAAATATTCAATAATCATTAAATACTCCTTATTTCTCCATCTCACCATCAAATTGAAGAACTAAGTCGAATCTGAGCTGACTAGCTGAACCAGGTTCTCTACCAAAAATAGCAGCTTTCGCCTGCCCTACTTTCTAAAAATAGAAAGTCTCTGATAAACCACTCTGAATGATCCTGCGAAGGCCCAACCTGAAACAACTGCAACACTGAAGCTACAAAACACTGAGTAACTGCCTCAGATGATCCTCTGCACACATCTGTCAGCCTACGAGGATCGAAATAATAGGTTAACCACATAACCAGTTGCGCTGACTAGGATGGGGACATCACAGTCCGCCCTCCTTGAAATTGCTTGTCCTCAAGCAATCTCAACTCTGGATGCTGTAAAATCTCCTTTGACTCCCACGTAGCATCCTCCACTGGCAAATCTCTCCACTTGATCAGATATTCCCTGATCACCCGCCTCCTAAGGTGTCTCTCTCTCATCTCAAGGATGGCCTCAGGTACTAGTATCAACTTCCCTTCGTCATCAAGGAGTGGCAAAACTAGAGAGGGTATCACATGCTGACCAATGCCTTTTTCAGGCAAGAAACGTGAAACACATTATGGACCTTGCTATCAGCTGGCAAGTCCAACTCATAAGCAACCTCGCCCACTCATCTGACAACACGAAATGGACCATAGTAGTGAGGCTTCAGCTTCTCTGCCCCACTCTTACGCAGAGTAGACTGACGATACGGCTGCAACATAAGGTAAACCATATCACCCACATCAAAAGTACGCTCAACCCTCTTCTGATCAGCATACTGCTTCTGCTGATTCTGTGCCCGCTGGATATTGTCTCGGAGAGACCTCAAAATGTCCTGCTGACTCTGCATCATATCCCCTGCACTCGGCACTCTGCTATCGCTCAATATCAAATCCAAAAGGTTGGGCGCCTCATACCCATACAAAGCCATAAAGGGTGTCATCTGTATCGTCATGTGGTGAGTCGAGTTATAACAATACTCGCATAGATAGATCCACCTCACCCAAGCTCTCTGCTGTCCAGCTATATAATTACGCAAATAACCTTCCACCCACTTATTGACAATTTCTGTCTGCCCATCTGTCTGCGGATGGTAGCTGGTACTCGGTGTCAGTTCGGTCCCACAAAGCCTGAACAACTCCTGCCAAAAGTTGCTCATGAACCGACTGTCTCTATCGTTGACTATCGTCCGAGGCAACCCATGTAGCCGGAATACCTCTCTGAAAAATAACTCTACAGTCTGCGATACTGTGAAGGTAGTAGTAATCGGGGAAAAAAGCGCATATTTAGTCAACCAATCAACCACTACGTAGATGCAATCTTTACCTTGGGCTTTCGGCAAGCCTGTGATAAAGTCCATCGATAAACACTCCCACTTCCTGTCAGGTATCGGAAGTGGTTGGAACAATCCAGCAGGATATGTGTGCTCTTGCTTGTTCTGCTGGCAAACAGAACACTCTCGGACATACTGTAACACATCAGTTTTTAGCCCTTTCCAAGTAAACCGTTCCCGAATCATTTTATATGTCTTATAGTACCCGGGATGGCCCGCCATAGGAAGGTCATGAAAGGCTCTCAAAACTGTAACCCTCATCTCAGAGTCAGGAACCAGAAAAATCCGCCCCTTGTAAATGATCAAGTCATCTACAACAATATACCTATCATCCTGCTCTGTCCTCTCAACAATGCTAGAAGCCCATGGGTTCTTAGCATACTCCGCAATGATCTGATGCCTCCAATCCTCTGTGATCTGTGCCATGGCATGCAACTGAGGTCTACGAGACAAGGCGTCAGCTACAACATTCTGCTTCCCCTTAATGAAGGTAATGTCAAAGTCATATGACTGCAGTTTACTGACCCATTTTTGCTGCCTCTCATTCAAGTCTCGCTGTCCAAGGAAGTGTTTCAGGCTGTTATGGTCTGTACGAACACTGAATTTGCTGCCTACCAAGTATTGCCTGAACTTAGCCAAAGCATGCATAATGGCTAACATCTCCTTGTCGTATATGCTGTAGAACCTCTCAGGACCCCTAAGCTTCCTACTCTCGAAAGCAATAGGATGTCGCTCCTGCATCAAAATGGCACCAATGCCCTCTCCTGAAGCATCACAGAATAAATCAAATGACTTCGTAAAGTCAGGCAATGCTAGCACTGGACATGAAGTCATGATCACCTTAAACTTGTCAAAGCACTCCTGCGCCTGTGGTGACCAAGTAAAAGCCCCCTTCTTTGTCAAGTCAGTAAGGGGTGCGGCGTGACGTGAGAACCCACTAACAAATCTCCTGTAAAATGCACACAACCCAATGAAACCTCTGAGTTGCGTAAGGTTCTCAGGTACTGGCCACTCAACTATAGCTCGGACTTTCTCAGGGTCCATACTCACTCCCTTGGCACTGATGATGTGTCCCAGATACAACAACTCCTCCATACCGAGCTCACACTTGGATTCCTTAGCATAGAAAGACTCATCTGCTAAGATACCCAAAACTGCATCTAAGTGAGCCAGATGCTCCTCCCATGACCTGCTGTAAACCAGAATGTCGTCGAAGAAGACCAATACAAATCTCCGCAGCTGAGAACTGAAGACCCTGTTCATGGTAGCCTGAAAGGTGGCAGGTGCATTGGTTAAGCCGAAAGGCATAACCAAGAACTCAAAGTGACCACAATGGCACCTAAAAGCGGTTTTCTCAATATCCTGCTCCCTCATCTGAATCTGGTGGTACCCTGATCTCAAATCAATCTTCGTAAAGAAGATAGCACCGTGCAACTCATCAATCAACTCATCAATGCGTGGTATCGGGTACCTGTTCTTAATCGTCCTCTTGTTTAGCTGGCGGTAGTCTATGCACATCCGAAGTGACCCATCCTTCTTCTTCACCAATACAACCGATGAAGCAAAAGGTGACTTGCTAGGTCTAATGTGTCCCATAGCCAATAACTCATTGATGGTCTTCTCAATCTCATCCTTGAGTCGTTTCGGATGCCTGTAGGGTGTAATCATAATGGGCTTTGCGCCCTCCTCCAACTCAATGATATGCTCAGTGCCTCTGTCTGGAGGTCTACCAGGTGGAATGTCGCTAAACACTTTGGAGTGTTTAGTCCTCAGTATCTGGATGTCTAGATGGTACTCAGTCTTCTGCTGCTCCTGCTGTGCTGGCATTAACATACACTCTGCAGCCCAGTCAACCATGTCATGACGAATGAGTCTCTCCATCCGTCTGTACGATACCATCCTCAGATTACTGTCTCTAATGGCTTTGATGACATGAGGTCTCCCATTAGCCTTGAACTTCATCTCCATGTCTCGTAGATTGAGTGTGAACTCACCCAAATCATGAAGCCATGCCATCCCTAACACCACATCAGTATCCCCCATATTAACAACATAGAATTCAGTCTTGAACTCATAGTTGTTCAATCGCATCGGAAGATCAGTTATTTTCCTATCACACTTGAGGGTGTATCCATCAGCTACCTTAACCCGAATGCCCTCAAACTCTTCTGTCTGTATGCCATGCTTCTCAACCAAACGTGCATCTATGAAGTTGTGCGTCGCACCTGTGTCAAGCAGTGTTATAACTTTCTGACCAGCTAGGAGCCCACATAGCCTAAAAGAGCCATCTCTCTGAAGACTAGTCAAGTGTGCCTCCTGTAATTTCCTTCCACCATCATATTCACTATCATTTTCAGACTTTTCATCATCTGAATGTTCTGAAGCAGCTTGCTGGTCTGACAAATCAGATTGCTCTTCACCCTCATAAAACCACTCCATTCGATTACTTTTGGCTTTAGGACGAAGAGGGCATATATGTTTTTCATCATAGGGTGCCTTGCACCAAAAACATAACTTCTTCTTGCGTAGTTCGTTCAATGTCTCTCTGTCAAACGGTGGTGCATTATTTCTTTTAGGATCAAGTGGATCTCTCTTCCTATCAAATGGTCTATCTCTATCAAACGATCTATTTGGCCTTGAGTTTGGCGTAGAACCCGAAGAGAACCTACTGCGAGGTGCTGCATGCTCCATACCGCGTGCCTTCCTCATCGCCTCCTGAAGGGTGGGAGGATAAAATGCCTTGACCCATCCTCTCATCGGCTCATATAACCCCTCGGTGAAGAGAATGACAAGTCTCCTCTCCGAAATACCTGTCACCATGACTGCCGTTTTCTGAAACTCCCCAATGTAAGCATCCAAACTGCCTGTCTGTCTGAGCTGTGCTAGCTCTCTAAAATAAAGTTCTAGATCTTTTTTATCAAATCGCTCAATAAGCTTGCCAGTGAAATCCTAGTAAGTAGTAACCCGATGATGACCCAGTGTGTACATGCCGTGATGCCACCAATCATGCGCCAATCCATCAAGGTGTAGTGTGGCAAATTTAATGGCCTCGTCCTCCTGCATAGGTCTCAAAGATAGGTAATTATCTAACTTCTGAACCCACGACCTCGCTGAATTCTTATCCAAGCCATCAAAATAAGGCAAGACAATCTTGCTCACTGTATGCTGAAGATCTCTGTTCACTTGTGGTGGCTGCTGGTACTGATGAGCTTTGCGCTCAAATCTACCTCCACCTCTGGGCTTATGCACATCCATAAACTCATGAAATGTCAACGACTGTCTAATCTCAGGAGTCAGTGTAGAATACTCTCCAAACAGTCTGGTCACGTCTGCCACTGAAGTGCCATGCTGTGGCTGAAACTCTGTATGGTGACCCTATTGCTCCTTCTCCGGAGTCGGTGGTGCCTCTCTACTGATAAAGGTAGGTTGTCCAGGCCTACGCTCGTGAACAACCGATGACAGCTGCGGTCGCGTAGACATTTGTGGCTGGTCTATGCCTCCCGAACCACTGGACTGCCCTATCTGAATGTAATGCTGATGAGGCGGAGTATACTGTCTTATGGTGCCTATCAGCTGTGACATCATGTCCATCATGTTGTCATGTCTACTCCTGTATTCTGCCTCAGTCATCTCAACATTTTCTTTCTCTTTCCCTGAATCTCTAGGAATTTCTTGATCTACCATGAGTGTAGTCACACTGTTTTCACTGTTGTTAGGGTTGGATCTGTGAATGCCTAATATACCTGACACTGTCTCACCTTCAGGAATCGGTAGACCTGTCCAATCCTCAACTCTGCTTGTCCCTACACCTTTAATATAATGAATAGTATCTCTGCTCATGAAAAAGCAACCAAAAAGCACACTGTATTCTGAAAAAGCAATTGAAAAAGCACAGGATGGCAGGAGATCTGTGCTCTGATACCACTATAAGAATCCAGGTGATTCTCAACCCCGGAAATCCAACTGGAAGGCTGATTTGTTTGAAGTTTTGTATTTTTTTGTGTTTTGAGGGTTTTTGCATAAAAACAAGAGAGCTGCGATTTTCTTAAATAAATGCTTGAAAAATCCAAAATAAATCTAAATGCAAAGAATAGACTTTGATCTTGCTCAGAGAAGGTAGGCGCACATATTCATTGAATATCCAAAGCATTTACAATATCAAAATATGACATATGAATTAAATATAAATTTATTTCAAAAACCTGATTCTCCTTGCAGCTGCCTGAAGGAATTATGAAAGTGTACGGCTAGCATGAATCTCTCAGCATAGGCACCAGAAGAATCTTCAGAAACCCAAAGCGCACCAAATGCAACTATCAGATGCCAAGAATCCAAGGCGTGGTCACTTGCAAATAAAAAAGTACGGCTTTTCTGCAGTGGTACGACCTGAACCGGCAGCCTTAATGATTATAGTACGGCCCAAGGAAAGATGTCAGATCTCTGTAAAAGATATCTCTGATAGGTTGCCTCAAATGCTTGATGAATACTCTCTGCTAAACTCTGAATGAATAAATCGATGAGCTCAATCTGTAACCTCTGTATGAAGTCACCAAGATGCAATCTTCAACTGGTATTGCACAGTCTCAGTATGCCCACTCTGAAGAGGTATCGTTCTCCAGAATCGATTCGTCTGCTGGAAACCCTAGGTTTTGCAAACTCCAATGCTCAGAGCAAAATAAGACAAATTAGAATAACATATCATGATGGTTCGATTTTGTCTTTCTTGTGAATATATATTTCCCTTGAGAAATTCGACCCAATAGCTCTTTTTAATAATCATTTAATGAAATGATTAAATTCGCCTTTTAGACTTAGGAGAAATAATAAATAATTAAATGACGTCTCATGAATGAATAATAATTATTCATTATGTCGAATATATCACTTTATTATAAAGTATTAAAAATACTTTATAATATACCATTTCATTATTAATTTTAAATATATTTAATAAAGTGACTTTAATGTAAAGTCAAAATATTAAATATTCAATAATCATTAAATACTCCTTATTTCTCCATCTCACCATCAAACTGAAAAACTAAGTCAAATCTGAGCTGACTAGCTGAACCAGGTGCCCTGCCAAAAATAGCAGCTTCCGCCTGCCCTACTTTCTAAAAATAGAAAGTCTCTAATAAACCACTCTGAATGATCCTGCGAAGGCCCAACCTGAAACAACTGCAACACTGAAGCTACAAAACACTGAGTAACTGCCTCAGATGATCCTCTGCACACATCTGTCAGCCTACGAGGATCGAAATAATAGGCTAACCACATAACCAGCTGCGCTGAATGGATGGGGACATCACATGACTACTCTAGAAAGACTTGGATTTATTTTTTGAAGTCTAAGGAATCTGATGAAGTACTTGAGAAATTCTAAGATTTTAAGGCTCAAGTAGATAATGTATCCGAGAAGAGGATCAAAGTTTTGAGATCTGACAACGGAGGAGAATACACTTTTGGAGTCTTTCGTAACTTTTGTATTGAGGCAAGGATTAAGAGGGAGTTTTGTGTCCCCTACAATCCTCAACAGAATGTTGTTGCAGAAAGGAAGAATAGATCCATTGTTGAAGCAGCCAAAGCCATGATCCACGATCGAGACTTGCAAAAGTATCTAGAACCGCAGTGTATGTTCAGAATCGATGCTCTCATTGCATTTTGGAAAATATGACTCTTGAAGAAGCCTTGACAGGAATAAAGCCTAAGATTAGTCACTTGAGAATCTTTGGTTGTCGTGTGTACATTCATGTGCCTAAAGATAAGAGGACTAAGTTAGAACCTTCAGGCAAGAAAGGAATATTTGTGAGTTATAGTGAATCTTCAAAAGCCTTCAGGATTTACATTCCAGGACAGAAACTGATAGAGATCAGTAGGGATGTCACTTTTGAAGAAGATGTTGCATTCAAAAGATCTAAAGGTTCATACATGGAGATAGATAATGAAGACCAGGAGACTCCTCATGACATGGACGTTGATCATATTCTTGAGATTCAAAGGGAGTCTACTGAACTAGAAGAGGATGTTGATCCAATTGAGCCTTTGGAATCAACTGATGGGCCAAGAGATATTGTTATAGGTCGAAAGAGACCTCTATGGGCTAGGCAAACAATGCAGGAGGTAGAAATTTTTGCAGCTCCTAGAGGCACATTCAGAGAAAGCAAAAGACCATAGCAATTTCCAAGCTATGTTGCATTAATGAGTCATCATTGAATCTGAGCCTTCCAATGTTGAGGAAGCAGCAAGTCAGCAAGTATGGAAAGATGCCATGGCTGAAGAATATCAATCTATCATCAAGAATGATGTTTGGGATATTATACCTAAACCAGAAGGGAAATCTGTTGTATCTTTTAAATGGATGTTCAAGATCAAGCATGTAGCCGATGGAAGCATTGAGAAGTACAAAGCTAGATTTGTAGCTAGAGGTTTCTCTCAGAAAGAGGGAATAGATTATGAAGAAACCTTTGCTCTGGGTGCTCGTTATACATCCATCAGAACCATTATTGCTATTGCAACGGCTAAGGGATGGAAGCTACATCAGATAGACGTGAAGACAACATTCCTTAATGGTGTGATTGAAGAAGAGGTATACATTGAGCAACCTGATGGCTTTGAGATTCATGGGAAGGAGTCTCATGTTTGTAGATTGAAGAACGCTTTGTATGGCCTTAAGCAGACTCCTCGTGCTTGGTATGAGAGGATTAATCGATACCTGATGAGCTTGGGTTTCTCCAAGAATGATGTTGATTCAAACTTGTACTTCAAGGTAGTTAATGGTGAGGCATTAATCTTGGTTCTTTATGTTGATGATCTATTTCTTACTGGAGAAGAACATCTCATTATCAAATGCAAGAAAGAGTTAGCTTCTGAATTTGAGATGAAAGATCTTAAATACATGCATTACTTCCTAGGATTAGAAGTATGGCAAAGCTGTAATGAGATCATTCTAAGTCAAGGGAAGTATACTATAGACATCTTGAAGAGATTTGGTATGATGGATTGCAAATCCATGTCTACACCGATGGAAACCAATTTGAAGAAGTTGAGTGAGTTTGCAGCTAGTTCGGAGTTGGTGGATCCCACTATGTATAGGCAGTTGATTGGATCATTGATGTATCTAGTCAATACTAGACCAGATATTTGCTATGTAATGAGTGCACTTAGTTAGTTCATGTGTGAACCAAGGCAAATACATCTAGTTGCAAGTAAGCATATCCTGAGATACTTACGTGGCATAGTTGGATATGGCTTAAGATATACTTCCAGTGTAGATCTTCAGTTGCAAGGATATTTTGATTCTAATTGGGCAGGGAGTGTAGCTGATCAAAAAAGCACCTCTGGTTGTTGCTTTAATTTGGAATCCGATTCTGATTATGATTTCCTGGTGTAGCAGGAAGCAATCTTTAGTGGCACTAAGCACCACAGAGGCAGAGTATATTGCAGTTTGTGTGGAAGCTCGAGAATTAGTGTGGCTTCGAAAGCTCCTTGCAGGATTGTTTGGACAATTATTGGAGCCAATTGTCATCCTTTATGATAATCAAAGTTGTGTGAAGCTTTCTGTCAATCCAATGTTTCATGACAAAACAAAACATGTTGAAATCAAATACCATTATATTAGAGATATGGTATTGAGGAAAGCTATCCAGTTCAGATACATTTGTACTGATGAGCAGAAGACTGATATTCTCACCAAGCCTCTCTCCAGAGTGAAGTTTGTGTACTTCTGAGACAAGCTTGGAGTTGTGGAGAATGAAGCCCTAGCTGAGAGGGAAACTCGGCATCAGTGATCTTCTATGATTTGCTTTAATGCATCTTTCTCTGTGATAGAGAAATTTGAGTTGTAAGCCCTTGTTAATGCATGTTTCTCTGTGAGAGAAATTTGAGGTGAAAGCCCTTGGTTCCACCCTCTGGGACTAGCCATGGTGGATATCATGTTGAGTGACTCCATGACAACATCACATTGAGAGACTCTGTGATGATTTCATTGTACTTGTGTTTATCCACCCTTTGGGAGTAGCTATGGTGGACATCATGTTGAGATGGCGACATCACATTGAGTGACTCTGTGATGGGCACTTGTCCACATGTTCTTTCCATACATGGGAGTAGCCATGCTAGAAGATATCACGTTGAGTGACTCTGTGATGTGTTCTCTTCCACATATGGGTGTAGCCATTGTGGGTGTCATGTTGAGAGATTCCATGACCTTGTGTATTCGGAAGTATTCCTCCCTAACTGAGAGGGAGTGTTGATGTTAGCAGCGTCGGGCATCTACTTCCAGCCATGACTTATCAAGCAATAAATTAAATATAGCCTTATCGGCTATTCAATTTATTGGAGACGTCACTTGGTGAAGAGGCACTTCACTTAAGACAAGAAATAATATTTAATTTATTATTGAGGTTGACTTACTTAATGAGGCCGACTTATTTAATTATTATTAATAAGGTCGACCTTGCATTATGAAGGGGCGTGTCCTCTCCACCAAATTGTATATATGAGAGATCATTTCAATTCATTTGATCATCAAGATCATTTTCAAAACAATTCGCATTCATAGAAGAAGTTTGCACTTGAGCAACAGATCATCATCTTGTCACAACAGATCGATTTCAAGGAGAAACATATTCATTTGTATCTTTGCATCTAGGAGAGATGCTATTACTCATTGTATCAAATTTAGCATTGTGTTGTGCCTGAGTTGTAAGCAGATTTTTGCTCTTATTCCTTCAATATATAAGCGATATATTTGTTGGGTTTTTCTCCCTTGAGTAGGAGGGTTTTCCCAGGGTATCTTGTTGTGTTCATTGTATTATGTGTTGCAATTTTTGCTTATTGAATTTTTGATCCTAAAACTAACATATTCATGTTGATGTCAAAGCCTACAGTCCATGAGGTGAGCCCTGAGACGATATCTGTGGAGTATGTTTAATTTTATTCCCACCACTTAACTTGAGTCCTATGAGAAAAGTTCTCCAGTCCGTTCCTAGACATCTTTTAGGTAAGGTCTGGAATGAATTTATCTTGAAGATAATCTTCTTGGTAGGAAATTCCATCCAAAACAGAATGGGTGCAACAGTTCAATTCCAAGTCTTGATGGGCTGTGAACTCTATCCTTAATTACTTAACAGTTCATGTTGCCTATTTAATTAGTAAAATAATCTTAATTAAAAAATTTGACATTCTCTGAACAGAAAAAAGAAAATTTTAAAAAACCAATGTATGTTAGGTCACTATAGTAAATATAGACAATTAGCATTTTAGAATTTTAGGATTATGTAACCATCCTATGTTTGATCTTAATGTTTAAGTTTGTGAAATTGAGGCCAAGCAATCATGCCTTTATAGGTTTCTTGACATAATTAAAGTGGTATCTTAAGTGCTTTCCATTTAAGTTCTTATGTTTAATATGAAGTTAGTTCTAGAAATTATTAAAAATGTAGGTGGTTTGGTTCATTAGTTTTACTTTTTAAGTGGGAGATTAAATAAGCCTTTAGGAAAGTTTTTAATTTCATATGATAGAATTGAGCTAAGCATATTTGTTGATAGTTTAGTGTCCACTTTGCTTAGGCTTAATTTCATAGAAATTATTGACAGTTATCAGCTTTACTCGACGAACTATTCTTAAGTAACTTGACCATGTCATGAAGTTCAATAGAGTTCTTGTTAAACACCTAATGGCAGCCTTGTTTGAACAACAAACAATATGCAGCAATTACCAACAACAAAGGCGATTTGCTACAAAATGAAGGTTGCACAATGAGATCAATTCATAGTCAAGGCGATAGTAACAAGACAAACTCTTTCCTCTTGCAAAGTCGCAAAATTTAAAGGAAACAAGCATCAATGAAATTAAACAGAGTTCAAAATGTTTCCCCCAATTGACAAAACTGATTCTTAGACAATGGTGATAGGAACATGCAAATTCATTCCCTATTCAAATAACAGAATACAAAGTTCTCAAACACCAACGATAGAAAAGAGTTACAATGTATTAAAAACAAAGCAAAATTGAGAAGAAGGACCACCGAGCCTCTACCAACCCCAATCTCTCCATTCTCCTCCATGTGCTTTTCTCCTTGTGCGTTGTTCACACTCTCTTCTCCCCTGTCATTCGTCCTCTGCTCTCCCTCTCTCCATCGTTTCTTTCTATCTTATTCGTTCTAAGAACAACCCACCCTCTCACAAAATTTAGAATCGGCTTCTTGCAAACAAAACCGTTGATCTCTTTCTACAGGCGGATACTTCAACACACACTGTGTCGATCCCTTGACACAAAAACAGTCGATCTCTTTACTGGCAAAAACTTCCAAAACAAACAGGGTGAATCGGTTCTTGTTTCCTCTCCAAACGTTGTCTAACTACCTTCACACTTCCCGTGCAGTGAGAAAGAAAGAAAACCAAAAATTTTGCTGCCACAAAAAATCTGCCATGTCATAGGAATACAACGAAACAAAGAAAGAAAGCACAAAGACGAAAATTTGCAAACCAAAACTAGGCGATGCCCTTGCATCAGGCTCCCCAAGGGGAAACAAAAAGATCATGAACTCTTGTTCATGAGGTCATCAATGGAATGAATATATTGGAGATTTTAGGTGCGGACAACCAGGAAGCATCCTCCAAAGGATGATTGTGCCATTTTATCAAGTACTTGAAATACTCTTTTCCATGGGTCTTCTGCAACAATTGTTTATCAAGAATGCATTCAATTTCTAGTGGAACTAGTTTGGTCACATGTTGGTCTTCAACGGATTTCAACTCTAACCCTATTGTTTCTTCATTTGTAGCACCTTTGTATGGATACAAACTGCAACATTGAAGATTGGTGAAATTTGCATGCCTGGAGGAAGGCCAATCTCATAGGAATTTGCTAAAAGTTTTTGAAGAATCTTGCAAGGACTAATTTTCTTCATTTTCAGTTTGTTATATTCACCTATAGGAAATCTTCTTTCCTAAGATGAGCCAAAACAAGATTACCCACTTGAAAATGAATCTCTTCGCTTCTTATTAGCATATTGTTTGAATTGTTGATTAGTTCAATGTTCAACTTAACCTCCTCATGAAGGTCATGAATTATTTGGGAAAAATCTTCACCATCTACACTTCTTTTCTCTATGACACCAAGATTTTTGAGTTCCAAGACACCCCTAGGATGCATGCCATAAACAATATAAAAAGGATTGAAACCTATACTCTAGTTTGGAGAATCGTTGTAAGCGAACTCAACCTATGCTAAAGCCATATCTCGATTATCAGGTGTGTCACAACAAGGCAGCTCAACATGTCACCAAGACTTCTATTTACTACCTCAGTTTGGCCATTCGTTTGGGGGTGATAGGTTGAACTGAAACTAAGGTGTATTCCCAACCTTTTTCAAAGGGTTCTCCAAAAATTCCCAACAAACTGCATATCTCTATTCAACACAATACTCTGTGGAATAGCATGTAAATGAACCAATTCTTTGAAAAACAAATTAGCAATATTGGTTGCATCATTAGTCATTTTGCATGGGATAAAATGCACCATTTTAGAGAACCTACCACAACTACAAATATAGAATCATTGCCTCTTTGAGTCCTAAAACCCATAACAAAATCCATACTTATGCAATCCCATGGTTGAGATGGAACTGACAATGGTTGATACAACCTTGTATTCTGACTTCTTCCCTTTGCATGTTGACATACTTTGCATCTCTCCACATACTTTTTGACATCATCTTGCATTCGTGGCCGATAATAGTGTGTACTCAACTATAGATAATTTTTATCCTATCCAAAATGTCCTAGGCTGCCACAATATTTCTCTTTCAAGAGATTCTCCCTCATTGATCCCCTAGGTATGCACATTTGACTACTTTTGAACAACAAACCTTCTTGTAGCATATACTGAATCCAAGGACCCCTATCTATGTTGATTGGACTGTTACAAGCTTCATAAGCATCTTTGAAATCCGGATCATCCACATACAACTCCTTCAAACTATCAAAACCAACATTGTTTTTTATAAGATAAGTAGCATTTACAGGGTATTGTACCCTTTACACAGAAAGCCCAAAGGGCCAAAAGAAAGCATAGTTCAAACAAAAATTGAACTAAAAGAACCAATAGAAAAAATTGACTCGCGCTTGTAGAACAACCAAAAAATTTAAACAACCCCCAAAATAGGGGGGTCAAAACCTACTCCACAAACCTGAAGCCATGAAGAGACAATAGATTTGGGGAGTTATTTCTTCTTTCGCAACACAATAGACTAGGGAGGCTCGGAATCAAGAACCAACGAGTAAGGCGGGGGGAGAGGATCCACAACAACCACCTCAGTAGAGGAGCCACCACACAGTGGGGGAGTCGGCAGCGAAGTAGTAGAGATTGGAGCAGATAAAGGACCAGTAGAGTCAATCAACGAAGGACTGGCAGGTTCAAGCAGAACAGCGACAGCAAAAGGTTTTGATGGAACAAAGACAACAGAACAGGGCAGAGGTTCCATGGCAAGGATAGCCGGTAGAGCATGGGTACGCTCGGGAGGGTCTCCCGCCTCAGAGGAACTATCCAAAGGAGGATAACCAACAGTGAGATGGTCTGTGAGAGCATCCTTCCACCAAGTAGCAACACTCTTGCGGCGAGCAAGAGGGCAACCGGAAGCCAAGTGACCAACAGAGAAACATCTCTTGCAACGAAAAGGGAGCCCCTCATATTCTAGAAGCTGCTTCCAAGGCTGGTCCACCACCATCAAGACCACATCACCATAGAGTGGTTTGGAGATATCCAAATCAATCAAAATACGAGCCACCGTAGTATGCCCAAGATCCTGAGTCGTAGAATCCACCTACAAAAAGCTGCCAATGGCATTGCCAATACCCTCAAAGCAAGACTCCTCCCAAAATTGGAGAGGGAGATTTGGCAAACGAACCCAAATAGGTTTGATATTTAGAGGCTCTATGAGGGGATTGAAAGAGCGAGACCACAGTCGGATGAACAACGAATGAACACCCCACATCCACACTCGATCCAACACTTTGTCACGATCCATAGGGGTAGAGAAGGTAGCAAAGAAAAAACCTCTAGCACTAGGATAGAGGTCAATCTATCCAGAAACCAAAGGCTTCCAAAAACTAGACACCTACTCATGGAGATCAGGCAAGGAGGGCCACAAGTCGTTAAACCTGTAGACCACACCCTAATGCACATAGAAATCTTCATTCTCAGCAACCTTAGGCTCACAGACCACCGTAGGGGAGTCTCAAGTACAAGGCAAAGGACAAACCCTAGCCGGGACCTGGGCACAAGCAGCAACAACAAAAGATTTATGAGAAACAACAAGAGGAGGGCCCCCAGCCACGCCTCGCACAACACTTGTTGGGACACGAGAAACAACAACAAAGGAAACAGGAGGAGGGCCCCCAGCCACACCTCGCTCAGCACTCGCCAAAAGAGGAGAGGGAACAACACCAACCGTCGACCTGTCCAAATGAGGCGCAAAACCAACATGTCCCTGCACATGCAACAAGTCAGGGGGAGCAAGGGGATCCCCAACACCCACAGACTCTCGAACCCCCACGCCCAAGCTCGACGAAATTGAATCTAGGCTCCCACCCAAAGCAACGGTCTTCAACGCGGGCGCAATCATTGTTGGATTGAAAGTGAATTTCCTTATCAAAACCAACACTGTTAGCCTAAATTTCATGCAACAATAAATTTCTTCTACTTAATGCATTAACAACCTTATTTTTTTGTCCACTCTTATACTTCAACACAAAATTATAACTTTGAAGATACTCTACCCACTTTGCATGCCTCTGATCTAGTTTGTGTTGACTATCAATGAATTGTAATGCATGATTATCAATGTAAACAACAAACTCCTTAGGAAGCAAGTAATGCCTTCACTTCTTCAAAGATTGAACCAAAGCATAGAATTCAAGATCATAAGTAGAATATTTCTTCTCAGGATCATTTAGTTTTTCACTAAAATATTCATTGGTTTACCTTCCTGGCTAAGAACAACCCCTATTGCTAAGCCACTGGCGTCACATTCAACTTGAAATACTTATTGAAATCAGGCAGTGCAAGTAAAGGTTGCTCAATTACTCTATGTTTAAGAAATTTGAAACTCCTTCCAGCCTCTTGAGTCCATATAAACTGCATTTTTGACCCCTTAATTGTTTCAAGAATAGGAGCAACTACATGATTGAAATTTCTAATAAACTTCTTGTAAAAGCTAGCAAGCCCATGAAAACTCCTTACCTCAAGTGCACTCCTTGGTGTTGGCCAATCAATAATAGCTTGAACCTTATCCTTACCCATTTTCAACCCTTCACTGGATACCACAAAACCCAAATAAGTCAATTCAATTTGCATAAACACACACTTCTTCAGATTAATCTGCAACTTCTCTTCGTGCAACCTTGTCATAACCATATTCAAGTGTTGTAGATGTTATTCTTTAGACCTGCTAAAAACTAATATGTCATCAAGATGCACAATAACAAACTTTCCAAGAAAAGGTTTTAAGACTTCATTCATGAGCCTCATAAAAGTACTAGGTGCATTCGTGAGCCCAAAGGGCATAATCGGCCATTTGTATAGTCCATCATTCATTTTAAATGTTGTCTTCCACTCATCTCCATGTTTGATCCGAATCTGATGATAACAACTTTTTAGATCTATGTTCGAAAAATACTTAGCACCACCCAGACAATCCATCAAATCATCTATTCTGGGAACTGGAAATTTTTATATGATAGTTGTCTTATTAATGGCCCTAGAGTTCGTGCACATTCTCCATTCATTTCCCTTCTTAGGCACCAAGACTGTAGGAACAACACAAGGACTAAGACTCTCTTATCAACCCTTTCTGGAGTAAGTCTTCAACTTTCCATCTAATCTCATCATTCTCTTGGGGATTCAATCTATATGTAGCTTTTTTTGGAAGGCTAGCCCCTAGAATCAAATCCATGTGATGACTAATACTTCGCATAGGAGACAACTCATCAGGTAAATCAACTGCAACAATATCCTTATGTTCCTTCAAGATATCTTGTACCTCCTTAGGCAGCTCATCCAATTTTGTAGAGGTGAGCAACTCCTTGGGTTTGAGCACCAAAGCAACTCCATTTCTTCTTCCTTTATGATATGCAAGAACTCTTTTCCACTCACCAACATTACCTTGCTGCTACTACTACTACTATTGTCCTCTTCCTATTCTCACATAGGCAAAAAAGTATGTTTGATTCCATCCTTTTCAAAGGTATATGTGTTACTCTACCCATCATGTACAACTTTCTGATCAAACTACCAAGGCCTACCAAGCAATACATGATACACATCCATAGGCATGATATCACAAATCACACTATCCTTATAACTGCCAATATGAAATTCTATTAAGGCCTATTCATCTACCAACAACTGATACCCTTTATGTAGCCAAGAAATATATGGTGTAGGATGTTTAGTTCTCTTGAGACCTAGTTTATCCACCATATCCACAACCACTAAATTATCTATACTACCACTATCAATAATCAATTTGCAGCACTTAACTTTGGCCTTGCACTTGGTCTTGAATAAAGCTCTTCTTTGTTCTTGTTCTTTACTTTCCTTCACTAGCTTCAACAACACTCTCTTGAACAACAAAGATTTTGCAGTCTCATGTTCTTCATTATGATGAGTAGGTGATCCTACGCATTTTTGAGCTGCTTGTATGATATGAGTGCTCCTTTATGGCCTCGTGCGACCTTCCTTTATGAATTCTAGACACTCAACTCTTATGACCAACAGATTGATTGCATTTGAAGCATTTACCAGTAAAACCTCTTCATCTTCCTTAATAACCACCTCTACCAAAATATCTTCCTCCTTTGTTCTAATACCCTCCTCTTTCTTGATTAGTTGGACCACTCGAACTACTAGCCCCTTCATCTTGATGAGTTTGTTGTACCCTACCAGCCTGTGGTCCTCTTCCTCTATGTCTCCCTTGCTAATTTTGCTTCCTCACGAGCTTCTCTTCTGCCTTAATGGCCAACTGATAAGCTTCCTCAAGAGTTCTCAGAGACACTAGACTTAACTCATCTTGTAAACTATATTTCAACCCATTCAGATATCTTGCCACCTTTTCCATATCCTCTTCATTGTGGCCTGACCAAATCACCAACTTGTAGAACTCTTCAGTATATTCTTTTATGGATATATCCTTTTGCTTGAGATTCTGCAAACTTTTGAAAAGATTGGTTTGATAGTCTAGCGGAAGGAACTTCGTCTTCAATTTGGCAACCATTTGATCCCAAGAAGTGATTTTTTCCTTGTTTCTCTTTCGTCTTTCAGACTGCACAAAATCCCACCACATTGCAACGTGGCTTTTTAACCTTGTACAGACAAACTCAATCTTTCTTTCTTCTACAACTCCTTCATATTCAAAATCTTTGTCCAGATCATTGATCCAGACAATGAGCTCTTCCCCATTTAAGCTTCCATACTATGTAGGAACCTCAATTCTTGGTTTGGCTCCCACATTCATAACAACTCTTATCAATCTTTCTTCCACTCCTGGTTTTGCTTGAGCTTCATCATTAGTTTGGGGTTTCTCTTCTTCCTTGACTTCGCTAATGTCATCAATGACTATTCCCCTTCATTGTGCCTGCTCCATGGCATCCAACCTTGCTGACAGATTTTGCAATATCTCTAGTACTCCTTCCTCATGGCTTCTTCAACCACCTCCTCTTCTCATCCTTCTTGGTGGCACTCTTCCCACTTCCCAAACTCCCAATTTCTTGTGGTTTTGATACCAAGATAATGGCAGCCTTGTTTGAACAACAAAAAATTTGCAACGGTTACCAACAACAAAGGCAGTTCGTTGCAGAATGAAGGTTGCACAATCAGAGCAATTCACAGTCAAGGTGACAATAACAAGAAAAACTCTTTCCTCTTGCAAAGTCAAAGAATTTAAAGGAAACAAGCATGAATTAAATGAAACAGAGTTTAGAATGTTGCCCCCAATTGACAAAACCGATTCTTAGACAATGGTGATAGGAACATGCAAATTCATTCCCTATTCAAATAACAGAATATAGAGTTCTCAAACACAAGCTATAGAAAATAGAGTTATAATGTATTAAAAACAAAGCAAAACTTAGAACAAGGATGGTCAAGCCTTTGCCAACCCCAATCGCTCCATTCTCCTCCCTATGCTTTTCTCCTTGTGGGTTGTTCACACTCTTTTCTCCCCTATCATTCGTCCTCTGCTCTCCATCTCTCCATCATTTATTTATGTCTTCTTTGTTCTAAGAATAGTTCGCCTTCTCACAAACTTTAGAATCCGCCTCTTGCAAAAAAAACCATTGATCTCTTTCTATAGGCGGATACTTCAACACACACTATGACGATCCCTTTCTTGACACAAAAATAGTCAATCTCTTTACTGGAAAAAACTTCCAAAACAAACAGGGTGAATTTGTTCTTGTTTCCTCTTCAACCGTTGTCTAACTACCTTCACACTTATTATGCAATGAGAAAGAAAGAAAACCAAAAGTCTTGCTACCACACAAAATCTACCACATGTCACAAGAAAACAATGAAACAAAAGAAAGAAATCACAAAGACCAAAATTTGCAAACCAAAACTGGGTGATGCCCCTGCATCAACACCTTAAAATTATCTCATTGTAATACTGAGTTTTCACCTGTGCCACTTTTTTTGCACATGTGAAGGTTGTTAAAATTCCATCAATACATGTTTTATGCTCGTCAAAATTTGGCTTTCAGATTTACCCACTTTCTTTGTCTACTTTGAATTGTATTTCTTCATTATGAGGTTCATACAATATAATAGGGGACAAATAGTGATGCAACCAATTGAAAATATGCACGATAATTATTGAAATTTAAAGATTATAAGTGTATAGATGTATACAATCTTATATTAGGTATTCCATTATTTCAAGAAACAAAATTAAATAAAATATTATACTTAAGAGATGTTTAGTATTTTTTAAATTGATTTGATCTTTCTATAAAATTTGAACAAGATATTTTTCAATTTTTCTTTTTGATTTTTTTTGTTTATTTTATATGAATTGGCAAACCAATGAAGTGATTTTTTTTCTCTCTTGACCTTTTGAGTTCTCCACCCTCTTAAAGACACTTTTTTTCTTTTTTATTGAATGCTTTCAAATATTTAGAAAATCATTTATTTATTTATTTTTGTCAATGTCGATGTTGATTTTTGGTTTTGAAGGAGAGAATAGGCTTGTAAGAACTATTTCAAGAATTTGAAGAGAAACAAAATGAAAGTTCCTAGCTTCTTGAATAGTTTGAATATCAAAAAGTTAATTGATTGGCTCATGAAAATTGAAGAGATTTTTGTTAAAACCAACAAAAGAGGAAAAATAACAAGATTAAAGAAAGATCTTTCCTTGAATGTTTGTAAGTCAAAGGCCAAATATTACAATAGTAGTAGTGTAGATAATTTGGTTTTAAATTAGATCATGTATAAACCTAAGTTAAAGAGAGTGAGATACATAAATACATACAAGTTGTGGTTACAAAAATGCTATCAAATCTTGGTAAATGAGTAGTGTTTGGTCAAATTTTAGATCGAAAAATATTTTGATAAGGAATGGTAGGACATCATGTGAATGGATGCATGTCATTTGTTGTTGGGTAGATCATGATAGTTTGATAGAAATGTTGTTCATGATGGAGATTGAACACGTACACCCTTCAAAATAAGGGAAAGAAGTATAACTTGAGTCCTTTAATAAAATGTTGTTCATGATGGAAGAGTGAACACCTATTTGGAAAGGAGGGAAAGAAGTATAGGGTGAGTTCCTTGAATTATAAAGAAGACGACATGACTAATAGTTTTAGTATTCATGTGTTAGGAAAAGGGGTTCCTAAAGGTGGTAAAGATGGAAAAGGTATCCTTTGTGTTTATCTTGAAGTTTACATAATGAAAGATACATAAAAAACCAACATTCATGAAAAAGAGGATAGTAGCACAAAACTCAATTATTGTAGAAAAAATAGAATTCCAAAAGAATTGAAGCAATTGGTGGACAAATATACATAAATTTTATCTAGTGATAAGTTTGAAGGGTTATTACTCGTGAGGAGTATGATTCATCATGTGGGTTTAATACCATGAGCAAGTTTTCCAAACAAGTTAGCTTAAAAAGTGGCTCCCACATAGGATGAGGAGTTGAAGAAACATGTGCAAGAGTTGTCACAAAAATTCTTGATCATAGAAAGTTTGAGCTTGTGCCAACTCTAGTAATTTTAGCACCAAAGAAAGGTGGAAATTGGAGAATATGCACAAATTCCAGAGAATGAAATTATAGTCAAGTATAGTTTAACATTGTCACACATGGATGGCTTGATGGAGTATTTAAATGGACCATGATACTTCACAAAGATATGCTTCAAGAGCGTCTATCATTAAATTAGAATTAGAGAAGGGGGTGAATGGAAGCTTGCATTCAAAACTGTTAGATATGGTGTTGTACACCATTACATAAATTGATTTATTATAATGTAATTAAATAATTGTTTAGTTGTGATGTACCTTGGTGGTGTGGTTTATCACACTAGGTAATTATTTAGGGACCACTTGATGTTTTATTGTAACATTGTATTATTATTTAATGTGTGGGAGATATGTGATAATAATTTAATATTGGAGAAATATTAAATAATATGATGTCTTAGTGTATAGGAGTGAATTTGCAACCCTTACGGAAATTTCCCTTTCGCACACCCTCACCTTAAAAAATCAAATCTAAAGGTGAAATTCCACATCACCCAACTGCCTTCCTTCCATTTGGCATCTGTCTATTGTGTCGGTGGGAGAATATATGTCGGGGACACGTGAGCAGCACGCAGACGTCTGCACAACGTGATGTCGTCTTTGACGGATTCCTATGTCTGAAGTTGGTAGAGGCTTTACACTCCCAATTAGGGACGAATTGTAACGTCGCTCTTTGACCAACCGACCCGAAAATGCCTTATTCTTCCTTCAAATTGACTCATTCTCACTCCATTTCACTTATGGAAGCTCTCTACACGCATTCTGAAGCCATCTCTTAGCATTTCCAGCATTCACTTCACTCTCAAGTAGCACTTCAACACTCCATTGCAGCAACAACACTCCATCAACTCTACATAGCAAGTGTGAAGCAAGCCATAGCAATGTGGCTTGGAGTTTTGCGAGACCTCCCTTCATCATAGTTGAGGCTGTGGTGACCTTGCCAAGTCTGCATTCTCCTCCATTGGCTAGTGAGCTTTTGGGTGGAGGTGGTAACGTTTCGCTCCTCTCCTTTGTGATTTGGTTGAGTAGCATCATATAGTTTTGTAGTTATTGCAACTTCTACTTTTTTTACTTCTTTATCGCATATTTCTACTTCGTTGCTATCTCGTTGTTTGTGGAGGTGGAAACACCAAAATCGGGGTCTGACTGAGGTAGACCCCTATACAGCCCCAACAATTTTCCCTCTCTCTTGTGTGTAGGTGAACATACATGTGGAGCTAGCTGGTGAACAAGGTTTTTTGTGAGATCATCTTCATCACCCTAGCTTTTATTTATCTGATCTATTATCTTTGTTTGTACTTTTCACATCTTATTATTTTGTTTTGTTCATTTAAGAATAACTAGCTAGGTTCTTAGTTCATTATTAGGTAGTTTATATTGTATTTCCTATTTTTTTGTTGTACGGACGCCAGCACGTCGCGCTATCGTCCTAGAACTGCAATACCATCCTCGGACAAAGAGTTGTTTGAGGTGTAGTATCGACTCTGAAAACCAACTCGGCCTAAACCTAGATTCCAGGTCTGAAGAGTGATAGAAGTAATTTATAGTCCTCATCATTCTCAACCTCTATCCAAAACACCCCTTTAGAGTGAGGCAAGTTAGGGCAGCCCTCTGCTCTCGTCTCTCCATGACCTGGAGCCTTGACATGGTTGGCCCCCCTATCTTACATTTTTGGTGAACCTGATGTGAATCATTTTGATTATGTTTAGTAGTATTGAAGGCTCCTTTCCTCGTGTTCTAAGAGCATTGTAAGTGTGAGCATTGCAAGGCTTTTTGCCTTGCAACACAACCTGCGACCCCTAGTAGGCATAGTTGGAAGGTTTTGTAAGTGTTGCGCAACGAAACCTTAATTGGGTCACTATCCTATTTTACAACCTTTGGGGGGCTTTGTGAGAATATCGTTTAGTGTGCATGATGGCCTCTTTTTTGCATCTACCCATCCCCTCTATGCAGCCTATGAGTAGTAGTTCAAGTATAACCTTCACCTCATAAGATCTGTCGATGGGCTTTAATAGATCTAACCATCTCCTCTTTATATCCTGGCATGAATCAATGGGAACACTGTGGCAAGTGTTCTTGTTGACCCCACATCTCAGGTGAATATCATAACTGAGGATATCATGTTGGTTAATTTCTTACATAAAGATAGGTATAACGCACCTGTGAGCACCATCCGTACGTATAACAAAATTTATGTACCTCCCCTTGGTGGCATCATTTTGTTAGTCCTTGTCAGACCTAAATCCGTAAACCTGCTATTTGACATAATCTCGGGGTCTAAACTCTTCAGAGTAAAGATGGGTATCCCCTGGTTAGTATCTATGAACATAGTTCCCTTGGTTGTGCACAAGTGTCTGAAATTTATTCATGAGGGTTTCGTACATGTGATCCATGACATCGATTATAGACTTCCGGTTGCACGTGGTAGTTATTCTTTAGATCACTTTTGGCTTGCATCTGTTGGTCCTCTTCCGCCTAGGAAGGACCTCTTGTACCGGACGTATCAAATGTACAACAAAGGGCGCTTAATGCCTAGAGTGAGGTACCCTCCATCACCTTACGTTGTTTCGCATAGGGCATGCCTTAAAGCTGACAATGATGCCGCTAAGGCCCGTAGGAGAGAAGAAGAAAATCCCTCTCAGGGTCCCTCGTCTTCCTCTTTTGTTGTTCAGTCTGACGCTCCCTCTCGCCTTGTTGTGGCGCCATCAAATTTTGTTCCACACTTGCGAGAGAATCCTATGGTGCCCACTTGGTAAAAGCCTAAGCGTCTCGCATTTGAGTTTCTTGTTCTACCCACAGAGCGTAGGTCCATTCGATATGGAAAAAGGAAGGGTCTCCATGGGGAATCCTTTATGCCTCGGTCTTTGCAGCCTCCCATCGCTTTTGCTTCCAAAGCAATAAATGGGAAGAGGCCCACTACCGAGGCACTAGAGCCAACTCCCCTTGTTGTTTCTCAGCTTGCTCCTCTTGCTCTCGTTCAGGAGCCCACCCCTTTGTCAGAAACGGTTGTAGTGGACACTCCTATGGTTGAATAGGAGCCTTTCGTCCCTTTGTAGCTCCCAACCTCTAGCTTAAAGAGTCACAAAAACTACCTTGCCTGTGAGCGCAAATGTCAACGAAAGGCTTTGGCGGCTGAGCGGGCCGCTTTGTAGAGAAAGGATGAGGATTCGACTACCCCTGTATTAGGGCCTCCTACTATGTCCTCTCTCCTCCCCTCTGCTTTTGTTCAATCTAGCTCAATCTCACTTCCAACTCTTGCTATGAGTGTGAGTGTGCTTGACCCCAAAAAGCTACAAGTGTTCATCGCTCCTTCAGTTGAGCCACCCTTGTTGATGTTTCTTCTGGATATCCCGCCTTTCCTGAAACCCATAGACATGTTGAATACTTTGGTGGTGCATGTCGCGGTTTTCTCCTCTTCCTCTACAGTTCCCATCCCCCGACGAAGCCGAAGGTAGAAGTGGGTCCTTCCAGTAATGGAGGGCGTAAGAGGGGCCCACCTTCTCTGAAGGGTGGTCCTACGCTATCTTGTTTCATCCTAGTGACGAAGCCAACTCTGGTTTCTTCTGAGTTTGTCACTGCTTCCAAGTCACTCGATGAATCTCGGGTGCAATCCTCTCCGTTCATTGATGTACGACATGGCACTCCTGTAAAGTGCATGTTTAACTCTCTAGATGAAGTTTCGGCCTTGTCAACGATCTTCGCAAAGTCGCTAACCATAGCTCCACAAGAGCCCAACGAAGAAAACCTTGTAGGGCCCTCTTTCTTAGCCCTTGTTGCGAGAGAGTAGGAAGCACCTCCCCTTAATATTCCACCATTGCAGGCTCATCCTCCTTCCCCTTATGATGATCTAGAGTGGGAAGCGGACGACCTCTTTGTTCGATGAGTGTTAGGGGGGGCACTTCTTTATCTTTAGATTAGATGTATGTGTGTTGTGATGTGTTCTCTCATACTTGTGCTACGTGTTCCTGGATGACCCTTGTCACCCTTGTTGGTGCTTGGATATAGGATTGATTTTGTGTCGTAAACCTTCTTCTATCTATATCATCATTCTTCCATGTTTGTGTTTGATTTTGAAAAGATTGGGGACGATGCAAAGTGTTGGGGGCATTTAGGCTTCCCTTCCATGTTGACCCAATTTTATTTTTGTTTACTTTGTTTTCCATGTATTCTTCTTGATATGGTGGGGATTGATGACCTTATGCCTTGCACCATGGTTACCTATTATTTATAGAAGCATGAGCAGATCTGACCCCTTGAAACCAAATTTCCTTGTGTCCTCTATTTTTATCTCTTTCGCTCTTTTCTTATATTTTTCTCTTCTTTGCTTGAGTTGTCCCTCTCATGTGTGACAACGTCATTTCTACGATACT
This sequence comes from Sequoiadendron giganteum, assembly GCA_007115665.2. Lineage (NCBI taxonomy): Eukaryota > Viridiplantae > Streptophyta > Pinopsida > Cupressales > Cupressaceae > Sequoiadendron > Sequoiadendron giganteum. The sequence goes on along the minus strand of CM021106.1, from coordinate 602,766,102 downwards.
TCGAATTTCAGAAAACACATTCGTTGCCAACGAATATTTTCTTGAAGATCCTCACAAATATTTATTTTTCAAAAATCACATTCACAACTAGGACCCCTAACAAAACATGTTTCCTTCATCATGGGTTCACAAAGAAAGAATTTGAGAACTTCCCTTCGAGGTGGAAACAGGTTGGGCCTTCCCCTCATGAGGGGGCATTTTCTTCCTTTTGAATTCCTTGATGAAGTGGACATCTTTCAAAAGGATTCCTTGATGATGAACCAATTTGAGAAAAAAAATTCTTTGTTGCACCTCCAAACAACGCATCCCTTGAGTGAACCCCTCTTCACATTGGGTTCCTAAGGGACCCCTTTGAAAGCTTCCCAATTTGTTGACTGTTCGCTTGGCTGCCTGCATGGCTAGTTTATTTTCAGACATGTTTTATCTGTGAGTAAACATGTCGCTTTATAGGTGTGCCTGTAAAGTCGCTTTCCAATTTGACTCTGCAAAGTCCCCTTCTTTGCGTTTCCTCTAGCTAAGAGATTTTGGGGAACGCCTCCTTGCAGGTTTGTGGGCTTGGAAGGCTCTTTTCTTCTCTAGGTTTCCTTCATGTGAGAGATCTTGGGGGATACCTTCTTATAGGTCTATGGGCTTGTAAGGCGCATACTTCACGTGGCTTCTTTCATGTGAGAGATCTTGGGGGCTACCTCCTTGCAGGTCTGTGGGCCTATAAGATTCTTTCATACTACAGGATTTGTCCATCGTTGGTTCGAAGGCCTTCGGTGTACCTTGTGCAGCTTCATAGTTCAGTGGGGCTATGGAGTCTTTTTGTTTGAAACTCCTCAAGAAACGTGTCCATGGAGTCCTTTGCCTGTCCTACACTTTCGAGCTCGCCAGATCGTGGTCTACTTCCTCGACAGGTCAAATATAAATTTCTAACCCTACTAACTCTTCGATCTACTTTACTAAAACACTCATCAGTACTTGTGCTCGCTAAAGTGGGGGAAAAATGGATAGGAGAGAATTTGAACCCCTTATGCAAATTCCCCTTTCATACACCCTCACCTTAGAAAATCAAATTCGAAGGTGAAATTCCACATCACCCAACTGTCTTCCTTCCATTTGGCATTTGTCTATTGTGTCGATGAGAGAATATATGTTGGAGACGCGCCCACGACACGCAAACGTCCATGTGGCACGTTGTCGTCCCTAAAGGATTCATGCATCTGAAGTTGGAAGAGGTGTTACACTCTCTATTGGGGACAAATTGTAATGTCCCTCTTTGACCAACTGACCCGAAAATGTCTCATTCTTCCTTCAAATTGACTCATTTTCACTCCATTTCACTTTTGGAAGCTCTCTACACGTATTTTGAAGCCATCTCTTAGCATTTCCAGCATTCACTTCACTCTCAAGCAGCACTTCAACACTCCACTGTAGTAGCTGCACTCCATTAACTCCACATAGCAAGTGTGAAACAAGCTATAGCAGCATGGGCTTGGAGTCTTGTGAGACCTCCCTTCATCATGTAGTTGAGGTTGTGGTGACTTTTCCAAGTCTGTATTCTCCTCCATTGGATAGTGAGATTTTGGGTGGAGGTGGTAATGTTTCGCTCCTCTCCTTTGTGATTTGGTTGAGTAACATTATATTGTTTTGTAGTGTTTATTGCGACTTCTATTTTCTTTTCTTCTTTATCACATATTTCTACTTCGTTGCTATTTGGCTGTCCGTGGAGGTGGAAACACCAAAACGGGGGTTTGACTAAGGCAGACCCCTATACAACCCCAACAATTTTCTCCCTCTCGTGTGTAGGTGAACGTATGTGTGGAGATAGCTAGCGAACAATATTTTTTGTGAGATCATCCCTAGATTTTATTTATCTGCTCTATCATCTTCATTTGTACTTTTCACATCTTATTATTCTGTTTTGTTCATTTAAGAATAACCAGCTAAGTTGTTAGTTTGTTTTTAGTTAGTTTATATTGTACTTCCTATTTTTTGGTCATACAGACGCCACCGTGCCAGAGAGACGCCAACGCGCTACACTGCCATCCTCAGATAGAGAATTGTCTGAGGTGCAATATCAACTCCAAAAACCAGCTTGCCTAGCCTAAACTTGGATTCTAGGTCTAAAGAGTGATATAAGTACTTTATAATCTTCATTATTCTCGACCTCTATCTGAAACACCCCTTTAGAGTGAGGTAAGTTAGGGAAGGCCTCCGCTCTCAACTCTCTGTGACTTGGAGCCTTGATGTGGTTGGTCCCCCTCTCTTGCACTTAGTGCCCAATATTAAATAAGGGGTTAGTGGTTTTGTGGTACATGGTTTTCACCTTACCACTAGTTGTAATTTATGTGAGCTTGTGTCTACAAAAGCAAACACATATGTAGTGGTTTAGGTTGGCTGAGTGGGTTGGTTGTCATTATTGAGTCTTTTTGAGGAGCGCATTTGTAAAACATGGCATGGGATGTGTAGATTCATGCTTGGACACATGGGAATGCATTGGAGGGCTTGATGCTTCAAAGGTATTCATTGTAACTCTTGTATTGCTTTATTGTTGAATAATATGATGGAGTGTAGATGCTTTTGGAGGTTGGGTTTTTCCCTCTTGAGGGTTTTCTCAGGGTATATCTTGTGTTATCTTGTGGCTTGTCTATTTGATCTATGCATTTTGGCAACTTGTATGCATATTTATCTCTCATGGGTTATGTAGGAAATTATTTAAGATTATGGGTTTGAATGCAATATTCCCTAACAAGAACAAAGGAGTGTCTATATGAATCATTAATCACGTTATACAAGTTAAAAAGCAAGCCAAGGACATTCATGAGGCTGATGAATTGAGGGCTAAATCCATACTTGGGTAAGTTTGTAATTTTCTATTTAGATTATATTCTAATTTTTAGTAGAACAAAGGAAGGACACTTGATACACCTAATGGAAGCCATGGAAAGAGTGAAAGAAGAAAGTTATTAATGAACTTGAGAAGTGTAGTTTTATAATAGAAAATTGCTAGACTTGGAATTTATTATCTCAAAGGATGGATTGAGGATGGATTGAGGATGAATCAATTAAAGGTGAAGGCAATTTTAGAGTGACCAACATTGGAAAACTTGTTTGAGTTTAGAAGTTTTTGTGGATCAGTGAGTTTCTACCATAAGTTTATCAAAATTAATTACATATGTGCACCTCTCACCAAGACAATGGGGGTTGATTAAGGGAGTTTAAGTGGATAGTTACAATGGATAAAATCTTTGAGTCATTGAAGAAGAAAGTGATAGACTAGACAATATTGGTGTTGTCAAACTTTGGAAAATTATTTCAAGTAGATTGTGATTCCACAATAAGAGTTGTGTTGGTTCAATGGGAAGACCCATAACATTCTTCAATATAAATAAATAAAAAATATCCAGAGAAAAAAATCTATTTGTGATCAAGAGTTTTATGTAATTATGTATGCAGACAACCCACCTTTCTTTCCCTTACTATTCGAGGTGGGTGGAGACTAACATAAAAACCCATAGTCTGGATAGGCCTAACTTTTTAAAGGTTAGGGATGAAGAATGCATGCCCTCTGGGCCAAAACATCAGAAGGATGGAAGGGGCTAGTTAGGTCCAAGGACGAGGGAATCCACCCCTATTCGAACTCCCCTACATAAAGCTTGCAAAAATCAACCGCTTTACCTACTACATCATTCCTAATCATTTTCCATGCCTCTATTGAAACAAAACAATTTCATGTTGCTTCATCAATTGATTTTTCTTGAGGGGATTCTTGCCCAAATGATTGCATGCATTGAGGTGCCCCTTATTGTTTGTAAGGAATTGTTTTTAGATAGAATTGTTTGATCTAGAAACTTTAGAAATTTAAGGTTCCCTACCATCCACAGTTCTCAAAATTGCTTCTTTTCTTTTTAAGAATACCTGAACATATAGGAATATTATGTGTGATTAAGTTGACTTAATAAATTTTATAATTAATATAGGTTGGCGTCCCCAACCTTTGTAATAAATAGGTCCTATCTACAATCAAGAAATCTTCCCTTTTAACCTTGCTTTCAAATTTGTTATTTATTTAATGATAATTGATCTTTATTTTGATCATAGGATGAAGAATATCTTGAAGATAAATTTTGATTAACAAATCTCTAACATGCTTGGAAAACTACTAATTACTTGGTTTTCCTTAACCAATCCAACCTATCCCCCAAATTGGGGTAGGGGGAGGCAATCCTTCCTCTCCCACCTACCTTGGACCAACATCCATTTTCTCTTAGCCAACCAACCAAACCATAGTTGATGCATAAAAGTAAGGTGGTGCACCCCCCCACCCCCCCCCCTCTTATTATGAAGTTTTTGTTTTGCTTCAACCTTCTTTAGGGGTAAAGTTTTATTTTCAAACAAATTGAAACCATAGAAGAAATGGAGACATTATTTTTCTTCCAAATGAGTTTGTGCTATGCAAAGTTCATTAGACATTGCAATTCATTAATATGTAAGATAAGTTGATCCAAAAACATGAAATGGGTAGAATTTTTGTAGACTTACTTTTTATTCTTGAATACAAGACTAAGCATTGTAAATGCCCGAAGTATAATATGCATTGTCTTGAAATAAATGATAATTGAAGTAGCTAGTTTTTATTCCACAAGAGGAACCATATTGAGGACATGTATTTCAAAGATGCATGGGCACATGTATGAACCCAACAAGCATGGTTAGGACTATGTGGCTTGGCTACTTTCTACATGATGTGTTGTCAAGGGGAAATAATTGTACATATCTCAAGGTTCAATGAAGGAAACTTGATCAAAGAGAAACATAATGGAGGATTATAAAGCTATGGTGAAGACAAGACTCCCAAGTAGATGAAGGACAAATAATTTTGGCTAAGGATGACAATAGGTATCAAAGGGCTTATACAAGCTTGAAAAATTTATCAACATGTAAAAGGGAGAAGACAAAACATAGGGTTGTATCAACTATTGCCAATGTCATATAAACCATGAGTTAGCTTTAGCATGGATTTTGTGCTTCGGTTGCCTAGGATACAAAAGATAAATGATTCAATCTTTATTATTGTTGTTAGGTTTTCAAATATGGAACATTTCATACCTTGTAATAAGAAAAGTGATGCTACACATATAGTTGATTTGTTCATCAAAGTGATTGTTGCATTGGTTTCCCTAGAGCATTATATTACATAGAGGTATACATTTTGTTGGTAATTTTTGTATGACATTATGGGAGAGATTAGGTACTTAGTCATGTTTTAGCTTATTATACCATTTACCAATGTATGGCCAAATGGATTTGGTGAATAGAAATAAGCCTTTGAAACTTTCTTAGATTTTGGATGATGAGAGGCCAAAATAGTTGGACACGACTTTTAGCTTAAGAAAAGTTTTTTTCTAACTTAGCAAGTAAGAGTATTATAAAGACCCCACTCTAGGCATTACATGGATATAGTTTGAAAGGTATCACAAAGTTAAGAGACATCAAAGAATTTATTGGAAATAGCGTAGAGAGGGAGGATTTTGTTGACTATAGGGTACAAGGAGTGGACAAAACATGGATAACAAAATTTGAGTTTTAGGAAGGAGATTTAGTTCCCGTGCATTCAGGAAGGGAAGGTTTCAAAAGGAGCCTTTAACAAGCTCATATGGAAAATATCAAGTCATGTAAAATTCCAAGGTAGTTCTCAAGTAACACATATGAGATAGAGTTCCCTAAAGGTATGAACATTTTTCCCATATTCAATGTGGTAGACCTATATGCATTTCATGGCTTGTAGGGTAGAGAGGATGAAGAAACTTGGATTTCTAGATTGGTGGTTAGAAACAACGTATGCCTAAGGAGGATATATAAGAGGTTATGGACTTGAGAGTAGTTAGAAGGACTTGGGGAAAAATTGCAAGTAGCTAGTCAAGTGAAGAAGCTAAGTTGTAGAAGACTTATTGTGTTTTAATTTTGTTGAGGTTGGTTGTCATGGTTATACATTGTAAGATTTTATCCCTTAGTGGCAAAGTTTCACATTTTTTGTTCCAATGGATTTATAATGTATGAGTATCTTGGGCATAGGGTGATTAGTATCCACAAGACAAATAACATTTTATTTTTAATATTTTTTTTGGAAGCATCCACATAAAAGGACAAGAATGTGAAGAGGTGGAGAATTCTTAAGGTCGAGAATAAAGAAAAACCAATCAATTCATTAGTTTTCTTTATTATTTCTATAAAATCAATTAATCAAAGGGAGGGTTAGACAAAAACTCAACTCAAATTTTGTACAGATATACCAAATTAATGTACAAGTTTTGAAATCCTATCCTGAATTTTTAAATCTTTGTTGTTGTTCATGGTCCCTTTTTGTTTTTAACCCTACATTAATTTTGTATTTTGATGATGCATCAAGAATATGTGTATTAAATCTATGTTTAGGCTGCAAGGGCAATGACACTCCAAGTACATCAATCTATGTTTATCAGGATCTTTATTTTCACTTAAGGCACCCTTTTTAACCCCTAATAAGTGTTGGCGGCTCAAAATAAGCCAACAAGATGGGTTTTCCATATTTTGACAATTGATTTCTATTAAGCATTTACTTTCATTACACTTGTTTTTTACATTGATAAAAGTGAGATTGCGAGGGATTGAACCCTTGCACAATAGATTATTTAGCCAATAGACATAACAAGTACCATGAGATACATGACAAACCAAACAACCCATCAAAATGAAATAAGTGACACACAACTACAACAAGCTATCACACAACATCAACACAAAAGTAGCATGGGACCCCAAGCCCCAACTTAGATAATGTTAGATCCACATCTATTCAATTTCACACCCTTCACTCTAATATGAGATTGGGAGAGATTTAGGAAGACCTTTCTTCCTTCTTTGCACAGTAGTCCAATAAATAGTATTATGCAAGTCTTCAAAACAAGGAGAAGAGGGCAAGGATTCCTCCACAAAGGGTACATCTATGTGCATAGAAGGAACATTGAATGACTAGGCAGATAATCCAAATGTTGAACTACCATCACATGAGTAGGTTGAAGCTAAGTCAAAGTTGAAGGCATAGCAGACTGAGTGACCAAAGTTGGAGGTGGATGGGACTCACCATTGGGAGTCGATAGAGTAGTAAGGGCAAGACCCACTTGAGTCACACTAGGTTCTTGAGAACCAACACCTTGAGAAGGCTTGTCATCTTGAGAGAGTCCTCTAGTAGATATTCAAAGACATGAATAATCAAGTGATCTTCATGAGCATTCTTCCACTATATCACTACACCCTTACACTTGGAGAGTAGATGGTCAACAACTAGGTGATTGATGGTAAAGCACCTTTTACATTGAAAGGGGAGACCCTCATAGTCAAGCGGTTGGGTCCAAGGCCTATCTCCCACCTAATTATATGTGTGCACATTTTATTTGAGAGTCACCTGTTTTATAACTATAAGTATTTACATTTGATTTGAGAGGATTATTGCATGATTATTTTTATGATCTCATAACTCCTCATATGATATTGAGATTGGGGATCATTGGCCACCTTAATCATTTTAGTTTGTATTCTCAACTCTGTTTTCTCACTAAATGATGATATTTTGTTTTATAATCTTTGTAATGGTGACAACATGGTTATGGATTATTGGTAGTCTATCCTTTCTAGCTAGACTCCTTTTGGCATAAAATATGTCTAATTACTAAATAGTATGAGTTGGCATGCTACTCTCATAAGGTATCCCAATTCTTTCTCCAAGAGAAAAGCATGATGTTCAAATTAATTTTCTAAATCTTATGCATAGGATTGATATTGATGTTACCTCCACTACAATTATTATATAAAACTTTCCCTATTTTTTCTTGCTTCCAAAAATTAATAGCACTTCAAGACACAATCTTAATAAGAGTAGTTTCAAAGGCGTCTTGAATGGTCAAGGTTAACCCATAAAATTCTACTTTTGAACTATTAATATATTTTCTAATAATGTCATACAATCTTTGGCCATTTAGCAATACCTATTAGCTCAAGAAAATATCCACCACCTTGTGATTAAGTTGGATTTTAGAAGGGTCAAGTAAGATTGGGAAGACAAGTTAAAATGTTTCCTTTGTCGATCCCCTCAATCAAATAGTAATTCCTTGGATATTTGGTGTAGTAACAAAAAATATCACAAGTGTAAGGCTATGTGCTCCATTCAAGTCTTGCCCAACTTGAATAAAAAACTAGAAATTTATAGGAGGATTTCATTTTGTTCATCATTCATCGATGGTTTCGATCGGCATCAGCTAGCTAGCTAGTGTCTCTCAATTAAGAGAGTAGTCCACCACGAGAACTAGAGTTGATCAATGAATTGTTGGTCTAGAATGACGAAACATCACAACTTATGTATATTTAACATTATGACAATATAACTTTTTTTTTGTGAATTTTGTAGTATATTATCAAATAACTCTATCATGTCTCTAATGCAAATATTTGAAGAACTCATTAAGTGAGAATTTGTTATTAGTTCCTACCCGTGGTAGTATTATTGTGATCATTCTATTCAATACTTAGATTAATTTCTATGATTACAACTAATGAAATGTGTTTCTCTATATTTCTAGTGATGTTGGATTTTGTTATGTTCATTGTTTAAACACAATAAGATGACTATTTTGAACACATTGCCTTACAAGTTTTTATTTCTTGCTACCCTCCAAGAAATTTAAGCTTCTACCTCTTTTGACTTTGCTTGCAATGACTTGCTTTTCTTGGAAAATGATAAAAACATATATAGTTTTATCCATGAGGGTTGACACCAATGTGTTCGATACACATTTATATGCATGAAAGGAAGATTAAAAAATACAATATTTATAATGATAAACATTAGAACTAATGGGTGTTAGTTTTTATGTGGCTTGTTTTTATCGTCTACTATTTTGTGCATTGTAGACTCTTTATTTTTATAAATTATTTAGTGATCGCGTTATGCACCTACATAAAAATAAATATATTTAAAATATTTATAAATATATTAACCTTTAAGCTAGGGCAACATTGTACAATTCTTCATATGCAAGAAGCCAGTCTATTATATCCCTTATTGAGACATGAACACATATAAGACCTTTCACCTATCCTCTCTTACCTAAGCCCCACAATATAACACTCAACTACTTAAAACTATTAATTCCATATACATGTGACATAGATTCTTCTATTCTAATTCGCTAGTGGGATGACTTATGAAACATACACACCCAATATAACTAACTTAAGTGATGTGTCACATGTTTGCATCTTTATTAACTAAAATACATTATAATCATACCTTGAGTATTTAATATATCTTTTTATCAATGTAAATTGTTGATTTACTACCACTTTCTAATTTCTTTCCTTTTCAACATCTATTCCTCTTATTATATTTGAAAATTTATGATGAAATTTTTCCTTTAGGTAAATTGTTAATTTACTATTACTTTCTTGATTACCTTATTATAAGCAAGAAAAAAGTGTCATAATTAGGGTTCAATCGGTAAGAATTTTGAGTTTAATTATATAATAGTTATATTTTATTAGGCAAAGTTCAAATACAACATGGAGTAAAGGTTATGGTGGTTATTTAGTTCATAGCTATGATAAGACACATATTTGTGTATGACAACTCTATTAATAAAAAAAGTTGCAAGAAAACCCCAAAAATTAGTGAGCATTATACAATTACCACCACAATAAATAAACCCTCATCATTGTGATATTATCCACATCATCCTTGATAGAATATCTTTTAAAGAAGTTTTTCTCTTTGTCCATTGTTTAATAATGGTTGTTCTTGAGAAGGCATTCTAGTCAGGCACCCTCTCCTATTACTATCATACGGATCCACAAGAGGCATCATAGTTGCAAATTAATTATTCCCTTTATTTATCTAGAACTTTCAAGAATTTTTTAAGATCAGAAATCTTTTTTTTAAACATGCCCCAAATTTCCAAAACAATTTATAAAGGTTTTCACCACTTTCTTTATGATTTATAGAAGTTCCTTTTTTGTGCCAATTAAAAATTTTACCTTGATCTTTTTGTTGTTTCATGTTGCATTAAAGCCTTCAGAATAAATAAAGTTGCCCAACCAACCCCATCCCCAATTGATTAGTGTTCATTCAATGATTTATCCTTGGTCTTACACAAACAATGATAAGAATATTCAAGAATCAATTTACACTTTTTGTTTTCTTTTCATAGTGTATTGTTGTAAAACTTTGATGAGATCATTTAGATAAATTCAAATATTAGTTGCAAAATTCTCAATATGTTTCTATATTCCATATTGACTTGTTTCTATTCGCTTGTGCATTTTGCATTTCATGACATTTTCAACAATGCTTGAGCTGATCTAATATTCTTTAGTTATAAGATTTTACATATAAAATATAATCTTTAACATACAATGTTTAAAATTCCAAGCGATTAAAAAAAAAACAATAAAAAAACTAAAATAGAAATAGAAAAACAATGAATATCTAATTTTCTAACAAAAATATATTTTTTTACTCTATTCTACAAGCACTTATCAATACTATCACTTTTTTATTATTGAAATTATTATAATATCTTTTAATTTAGTAATTTATTGCTTCTCTATTTTAATTTTCATATAAACAATATTAACTTTACTATAGTTAAACTCAACCCATCCCCTACAACACAAACCTAGGGAAAGAGGGAGATGGGCCCTACCCCTCCAACTACCACAAGCCATGCATTTAATAGTTACAAACTAGCATGTCTATAATTAAGAAAGTTAATAAATAAAATCCTTTGCATACATTAGAGTCATGATTGATTAAAGACCATAGTCTTGCCAATGGAAAGTGTTTGACTTTTTAGAAAGCTACGAGAGTGAAGTTTGATTTGATATGTTTGTAAAGCCGTCCCTTTTGGAGGAATAGACCCATGGGTTGGGGGACAAATGTCCTAATATTAAATTGTTTTATTCATAATAAGAAAAGGATTGAAAAGAAAGCAAAGGATGTTCTATTGATTGGCTCACAAGATAAAGGGTATCCATACATCTAAGGGACAACTATACTCATGCCATGCATTCAACGCTTGGTAAAATTTAGAGTAGCACACATAATATGGTCATGAGGTGCCCTAGAGCCATCATAATAATGCCTATTCTTTTGGGTGTTTTTTTTATTTAAAAAAGTGGACATAGGATGGATTTTGGCTTATTGGCAAAGGAATTGTCCAATCATATGATCTAACGATGTTGAATAGGTCATGTTTTAATGAATCCATGTCCCCTTATTGTACTATGCATTCATAAGGGGATCAAATAAGTCACTTTCCCTATCCCTAGTCTTTAAACATCTATAAAATATTGTTAAACTTGGGTCCCCCATTACTTTGTGTCAACCAAAAAAAGATGTGACTTGACAAAGATGTATAATATGATAAGTGTGGAGAGCACTAATACATTAGATTCATTCCAAGATTTAGAGGGCACACCATCTACATCACTAGACTAAAGCTTGTTTGCTCTCATAGATGAGTAATGAGTAGGATTGTTTCAATCATTTATAAGAGAAAGTATCATATAAAGCCTCAAAACATATATATACACTAAATGATTCAATTAAGAAAAATTATTTATGGTGATTTGTAAGGTTTTTTTATTATTATTTTTTATTTATTAATAATTACAATTAAGTAGATGATAGTTAAAGATAATTTTCAAAAAAAATGGCTATAAGTTTGGAAGTTCTTTTTCATTATTAAGATTGTGTTTTTACTAAAACAAAATTGGTAAGTCTAGTAATAATGGTCGACAATCTTTTTGACTTGGGACATAATGTAAAGTTGGGTATCAATTTTTAATTTAAATATTAAGACATTATAGTTTCTTACTTACTTGAATTTACATTTACAAATAAATGATTTGAGTTCATATGCTGAATGAAGTCATCCATGTTGTCACATGAATTTATTGTAGTCTAGATGAAGAGTCTACTATCGTGTAAATTTGATAGTCTAGACAAAGTGATTAGTCATTACAACTTGACATAAAAAATTCTAAATAATGGTGAAGATGCTACATGAAAGAATATTGATTGAATCTAAAGAGGAAACCAAAAGATCAAATTAATAAATCTATATAGTTCACTAGAATAAAAAATAATGAGTCTATATTGTATATAAAATTGTGTATTATTCAAACATAAAATTAGAATAGTTTAGACAAAGTTTTCTATAATCACATAAACATGGGATAACCTACCCAAAACCTTTGATGGTCATATTTAACTCAGCATAAAAGACCTCTATTAATGGATCATGGTCATTTCCAATAAGAGATGCAAATAGAAAAATCATAAATTTAGTGTCCACAACAAGGAAAATAATTCAAACCCATGTTTATTATGAAGGCATTCTCTAACAAATAAACTTGGCATAGCCTAGCCAAAGTCACAGATTGTTGCATGGAATCAACATAACTTTGGTCAAAGTTAACTTGTTATCAAATGAACTCAACATATAAGATTTCTAGCTAATGTTATGTACCACATCACTATACATGATTGTGACCTAGCCTAACATGGAGTGAGGATCACATCCTTGAAGATAGAGTTAGTACTAAGTAAAATGTTAAGAATTTGCAGCTCAGACAACACTTTATATTATCACATGAACTCAACACAAACATTTCTAATTAATAATGATAGTGATATGTATGTGCATACATACACATACACATACATTATAAAATTGTGTATTATTCCAATATGAAATTAAAACATAGCTCGAATGAAGTTTTCTATTATCACATAAACATGGGATAACCTAGCCAAAACCTTTGATGGTCACATTTAACTCAACATAAAAGACCTCTATTAATGGATCATGATAATTTCCAATAAGAGATACAAGTAGAAAAACCATAAATTTAGTGTCAAGGACAAGTAAAACAATTCAATACGAGGGCATTCACTAACAAATAAGCTTGACATAGCCTAGCCGAAATCACACATTGTTACATAGAATCAACATAACTTTGACCAAAGTTAATTTGTTATCAAATGAACTCAACATATAAGATTTATAGCTAATGTTATGTACCACATCACTATACATGATTGTGACCTAGCCTAACATGGATTGAGGATCGAGGATCAAATCCATGAATATAGAGTTAACAATGAATAAAAGGTTAAGAACAACACCTTATATTATCACATGAGCTTAACAAAAACTATTTCTAATTAATAGTAATAATGATACACATACGCATTCGCATACACATACGCATACTCATACTCATATACATATACATATACATATACATATACAAATACAAATTGTTTCTAAAAGAGACAACTCACTTTCTCTTGAAATAATAAAACAACAAAGAATTACATCCATAATTCCTAATGAAATGCAATGAGCCACATATTTTCCATCCTAGTTTATACCATACAGTAGGTACATTAATCCCTGCTTCAGATCCTGAAGGCTCTCTTATTGCTAGAGAGAAGGTTTGATTGCCCCACCATGAATTTTCAATACTACTCTAGATTGTATTTCAATAACCCTAGAGCAAACAACCTCAAGCATTCTCTCAGATTTGAATTATCTTCCAATGCCAATTGATCAAATACCCCTCCAATATCATGCATAGCAGCTCTTCAATCATGGTTAGATATGAGAAAAAATAAATCCTTTTGCCATTCACTCTGTATATAACTGTTTGCAGCCAAATTTCCATGCATTTTTCTCTCTAGGACATCTATAAAGGTCATCACAAAGTCCTCCAATTTCTTGCTGTCATGGGCATGGCTAGATCCCCTGATGGTCGCAATGATGGCACCATCTATTGGCGGCGCCGCAACCACAAACAATCATCCAATCGGCTTTGGCAGTTATTTCATCACACATCGACATTACCTTTCTTTGATGCAAATTTGACACTCCATTGAGAATGCCAACACTGCCAGCCATCTCCAGTTTTTATAATCCATGTTATCTGCTCTTGTGCAATCCACTTATTGTAGGATCTGAGAAGTGGGTTCTTCAAATTTATCTCAGGATTGTGTTTTTCACTGTTTGATCTTTCGGGCATGGGCATTCCTTCTGATCGACATAAATTAGTCTGTTAAGTTCCAGCTACCTAATGCTCTGATTTGATGTTGGTTTCCTTCCTTCTGCTCAATGCCGCCAATGCCGCCCATTGCAAGACAGTTTGTACGCTTTTCGCTTCTCGAAATTCATGCCCAATCGCGTAGCTTTCCAAATTTTCCAGTTTCTGCCCACTGACTTCATATTACAGAATCACCTCCTATATTAATGGATTTTATGTTCTTTTGTTCACATAACTTTAGCCCTTCATACAGAGCACCAAATTCAGTTTCATTGTTTGTTCTATTTGAAAACTTTTTCAATAGACTAGGAATCCACCTTATCTCTGATAATGTACCTTGTATTTGAGGCTTCAGGTTTGTCTTGCAAGGTCCCATCAAAGTTCAATTTCAATATGTTACTAGGGGCCATTCATATTGACTTCTTTTTTTGGAATTTTCTTGCGACACATTCGAAAAATGATTTGTGGACATTTTCAAGAGTTTGCGATAGCTATCTCAATAAGCTAATTGTCTTGGTTTTGAATTTTGGACCCTCAATAGACTACGAATCCACCTTATCTCTGATAATGTACCTTGTACTTGAGGCTTCAAGTTTGTCTTGCGAGGTCCCATCAAAGTTCAATTTCAATATGTTACTAGGAGCCATTCATATTGACTTCTTTTTTTGGAATTTTCTTGGGACTCATTCATATTAACTTTTTCAATAGACTAGGAATCCACCTTATCTCTGATAATGTACCTTGTACTTGAGGCTTCAGGTTTGTCTTGTGAGGTCCCATCAAAGTTCAATTTCAATATGTTACTAGGGGCCATTCATATTGACTTCTTTTTTTGGAATTTTCTTGGGACACATTTGAAAAATGATTTGTGGACATTTTCAAGAGTTCGCGATAGCTATCTCAATAAGCTAATTGTCTTGGTTTTGAATTTTGGACCCTCAAATTCAAAAATCCGCTAATGTCTATTTCTATCCTTTTGAGTGTATTTTCCACATGTGTCTGTACTTTTCTTTAAATAATCTACCATTCTGCTTTTTCCATAAATGCTAAATGACCATGGAGGAGCACACCAACTATAGCCCCACCCATATGGAATTGCTATATAGTATCTGCTAATGCTTGTATACATCCAAAATGTCTTTCAAAAAAGCCCCAACCCATCCTAATCACATCAATAGCCTATATATATATCCACGAATACTTTTTGACATAAAGGCAAAATAATATATTAACATAACAACTTATTGCAACTTAGGTATGCTTGTCTTAAAAAGACTCATGGCACAACAATTCTAGAGAGTCAAGAAAATCTAGATGGATTAAAAATAGACAATTAGTAGGAATAAGGAAACCTCCAAACCCCATAGACACGACATACACATTTCTTCCCATGAAGATTGTACATGCTTTAAGTATCAAAAGTAATGATTGTCCTTATGTTAAAATAATTAAACTAGCAAAACAACCATTTAAAAATAGTAATAATAAAGATATCCATAGTGAAATAAACAAGCAGATCAAATCCATGAATATAGCACCAATAACATCTAAAACATAAGTATAACATCAATAACATGTAAAATGATCTAGTTTGTAGCCTAGATGAAGTCACTAATTATCATATAAACTTTGTATTGGCTAGTCAAAGTCGTTCATTGTCACATGAACTTGATGTAGACTAGATATAACACATAAAATATCATCTATTATCACGTAAACAAAACATAACCTTGTCAAATACATTAACAATCACATAAACTTAGTATGCAATAGCTCTACATCATGGCATACATTGATCATAGCATATGAACAAAACATAATATATACATAGTCATCTATTATCGCATGAACTTGACATAGCCTTGCTAAATACATCAACAATAACATAACATACAATACTTATACACCATGATATAGATGGATCATAACCAAACCTCATAAGAATTAAGATTACATTCATGAATATAATTACAAACAAGACCAAAATTTGATGGCCATATAATTGCATTTAAACATTTTTAGAATAAATACAACTAAAATTATTTTAATATATAGAATTGATAAAATAAATATTTAACATAAACAAAATCTCTATATTAAACAAAATTTATTCTTTTTAGTTTTTTTAAGATTGCTTGAGATGCAGGTTCGCCTATCAGATTTCAGCCCTAGTCACAAGTGAAACCCCATGATTCCCCATCAGGTAGTTAATACATATCTCCTAGTTTTTTGGGCGAGAGAGACTCAAAAGATGTGGGAGATGATTTAGTTGTGAGTTTGGGCATAAGCTCCCAAAGTAAACAGAAAGCGTTGACATCAGGGGGTCCCTTTTATCAGATCTATATCTCCTCCCATTTTGTTTTTGTTGATAAATTACTTTCCACAATTCAAAAAGTTCGCCAGCCACCCAAAGAAAAGCATAATGACCAACCTTATACTGCTCTGCAAAGATAGAAAAGGATGGTCCTTTCAGGTTGCTAGTTTTCTACGTCATGTCTGCCATATCTTTACATGTACTTGTAAAAGAAATTAAAAAAACCTAAGTAACCTGCCCCCCCGCTTGTTGGTCCATCTGACTATTGGCATCTTGCATTAAATGGACTTTAATTGTGTACAGATTTTGAGCTGACCCGTGGAATCCTCAATCACACAACTACTCTCTGGACTCCTTTCCAAACAGAGCAGGTAAAGACCCAATAGGCCATTGATTTCTCCAAAAATGCTTTTGTAGCCAGTTGGGTTTGGCCCATTCGCACCAAATTCAGACACCCAAATTCATAAATCATCCAAAAAGATATCAGGAAAAGAGCTGGGCACATCAGAGTTACTATCAAAATCAGCATATTTGAGCAGTTGGGGGTCTACTATTATTATAAGAGACAGTGGGATTTGTTAGGTGTGTTTTCATTCATTCTCCTTGAGGATCTCAACTACCATCATTATAATGTTGTTTCTAACACAGTCAAAATTATGGTTAGACAAAAGGAACACTCCCATTTTTATAATGACAATTAGTACCATCTAAATCATCAAACCACCTGAAACCTCCATAATCCACAGCCATGGCATTGCCCAAAGCTTTCAAAATGCCTTGAATAGAACGAAACAACAAAAGGGAGACTAATTCAAATCTAAACAAACTCGATATTAAAATTAAAGAATGCAAGTGTGCAATCAATCTTCTCTGCTCATTTTCCATTGCAATGGCAGTTAAGCACAGATTTCAAATTGCTATCAATCTAATAACTCAATTCACTGAAATGATGAATGAATGAGAGATTTTAATGTTGTCCACGAGACCAAACAGTCTAAGGGACCGAGAATTTGAATATACAAACAACTAGATATTATAATCAAGCATTCAATTTTGAAATCCTCTGTATATTTTCAGTAGCCATGGCATTGCTCTAAAGCTTTTATATTGTCATGCCTCACGAATCAACAACACAGAGGGCATAAAAGATAAAAATTCTCCACACAACTCCAAGTGAAATCAAGCATTCGAGTCTGAATCCTATAATATTCTTTCATATAAGATAACCCTCTAAAGAGATTATTTACATGGTTACACAAAGCTTATTACTATGATCCTGTCTATGCAGAAAGAATATAGTTGCTTGACAAATCTAAAATGCCACGAGAACGTGATCTTTTTCTTGCCTCAGATTGAAATATGGGACACTCTCCTTGGTTACAAAGAATAAATAAAACCTGAAACTTAAAGTCATGATCCAAATATATTGGCATGCTTGTATAATAAAAATCTAAAAGCCTATTTTTCTTTGACTACAGGCTAATCCTTTGCTGTTTTTGTTCCCTTCTTCTGAAGCAATGCAAATCAAGACTACCAAGTCTGAACCCTCGTATAACCATCGTCAGGATTCAGGCCAAAAAACACTTAAGAAGCACAAGACAAGTTAGGCCCTGCCAACCAAAGGGCCTAACTACTATCAGCCATTCTGAAGACATTGAAACTTAGTACTAATCAGGCCTTATGAATAATTCTTCCTGCAATAAACAAGGGCAGTATATTGATTAGTTCCCTGTAATATTATACTTAAGTCAATCCTTCTGTATTGGGCTCTTGAATAGCCAGATCTTGTGAGAAGAATTCATAATGTACATGTGATCCCAATTCTGTGCAGCATCATATTGGGCAACATTTTTTGACCAACCATTCCATTAATGGTGCAGAGGATTTGGGCCTGTGGGTACCATTCTTTTCTCCACACCATACCTTGGATCTATCTCATCTCCATCATCACTACCAACAACAGCCACAGGAGGGGGGGGGCTCCTATGAGCATAAAATTCATGCCTGCTATACTTGGTAAAATAATTTACTGAACCTCGATGGCTTCTGGGAAATCTCCCTGACTCCACCATGCATAAATTTGACAAAACAAGTAGTATGAAAATGAAGACAGACAAGAAACCCGCTATTATTTTCATCCCCACAGGACACACAATACCATCCACAGACCCGAATTTCAAAGAATGGATTGTGTATATATATTTATGTGTATATCACACCCACAAGCTCAAGACAGCATAACAGAAGAAAGAAGGTCAAGAAGAAGAAGTGGGTATTGGAGTTACAGCAAGTGGGTATTGAGGAAATGATTTGGGTATTGAAGATATGAAGTGGGTGTTGTAGATATGATGTGGGTTGTTATGTTAAAGAGGCTCTCAAAGGCTTTTCTATGAAGCAAGTACAGCAGGCAGGCCGGCTGCTGCTTCTTCTTCTTCTGCTGATGCTCTTGTTGCTTGCTCTGCAATACATTGAATGAATTAAAAATAAGAGAGCAATTAAATTTCTGTTTTCCAAAGAGTGCTGTGCGTGCCAGTCATGTTATCAGAGTGCCTAAATCTCCTCTCTATATATAAGGACGTGCAAATTCTGGTCAGACGCCGATGAATGAGGCGACTTTCAGGAAAGAAACTGTTAAAATCCAATACAATATGAACAACCAACTGTATTGTATGATTATTATCATGAAAAATATAAAGGAATTGTAAAGTTGAGCAATACTTACTTAAACGAGAATTCACGACATTTCAAATTATCTCACATGCGCTGTGAATTTTGTCGGTTATACTATGTATTTAGTTGTCGCTGTTGAGTATGGTTTACTTTATATGTTCAAATTCGAGTTTAATATGAAATTTCCTTTTTTAAAAAGAAAGGAACTGCCCACAAAACATTATCTCAGGATTTTACATACTTAGATTTTTTTTTATTGAGAAGCTTTGCATTTGGGTGGGTGGGCTTTTTAATAAGAAAGAAATTGTAAAAGTACTAGAATGAAATAAGAGGTTATAAAAACACTATAATAACCTCATTCATATGCCAATAGCATATATTTGAATATTAAATCTTTTTGTATTGGATGATATTAGATATTCACTTATGATGAATTATTAAGAAATTATAAACATAAGTTGGAGTATATAATTTAATTATAATAATTAATAATTTAGAATAAATAGGATTGATTATGTTATTAAAATAAATATATGAAAGTTAAATAAATAAAATAATAGTGTTTTGTTGTAGGTTTGATGATTATTCAATCATAATAGATGGTGTTAGTCATTTTATTTATAGTAATGGAGGGTAGAGGAGGATAGGGGGTATTGTTTCGGTTCACTTCTAGGGTTATGAAAGTGATCTTTGTACCCATAAATTTAAATTCTTCATATGTATCTAAATTAGGTTGAATCTAATGTCAAGAATATTTTTACCTTGATGTCTAGAACTTGCATCTAAGAAGGGAGGTGTCGATAGTCATTGTTGAGAAGCTTGTTATGCTAGGATGGTTCAATAGTACAATACAATGATTTAATAGTACAATACCCCTACCATTGATTTAATAGTACAGTACAATGATCAAAGACAACAAACAATCATTCAATACGCATGATGTTGATGTCATATTCTTATGATTATGCAATGTGCAACGTAACTCTCTTGATGATCATAATGAATTAGGGTTTTTCCTTGGATGCAACACCCTAGTCAACTCATAATGTGTAATGACCTAACTTGCATAAGAGAAAAATATAATAGGAGATATGTTGCAAATAGTTGATAATAATAAGCCACTTTAAGGGGCAACCTCCAAAAGTAAGCCATTTCGAGGTGGCCACCTCCAATAGACTTCAACATGAATATATGATAATAAACGAACCACTAACTCCTATATATATTATATTTATGTCATGGATGCCACTCAAGTCAACCTAACTACCTATATAAGATTATATAAATGACCATATAACTTAGTTAAGGGTTGTACTAGCCACAAGTTGCTACACATATTCTCATCCACATGTATAACTTAATTAAGTGTTTTATTGGGTTAAGGGCATAGCATGCCCCTCCTCTTAAAACCAACATTATCCTCAATGTTAATGAACTCTAGATGCTTCTAAAGGAATGTTTGCACATCTTCCCATGCAACACATTAAAATTGGCTAGATTCTTCCACTTGATTGGATACTTTGTAATTTATAATCTCTTAGCACATGTGTCACAAGGACTCCCATTAATTCCAAAATGTTTCAACCTTCTTCATCAAGCTCTTGTAACTCTATTTGTGTTAACATTCTATGTCAATTGGCTTATTGCTTGATTTTATTATTCCTTGAGACTAGAAAGATCCTCTTGCTAGTGTTGCATGTGTGCTTCAATTCCTCTAACCTTTTGGTGTACCCTCAAACAAGAGGTGATGGATGGTGGATGGTTCTCAAGGACTAGTTTCAAATGGTATGGTCTTCATCTCTTTTGGGTGGTAGACCCTTTGGAATATCTCCAAATAGTGATAACACATGAAAACATATTATTGGCTTAGGCACTTTTGTCTATTCATCCTCCTCTTCTTCTTCACTAGCACTATTAATTTTAATCTAGCTATTTGGTTGAAGTATTTGTCCATAATACTAACAGCCATTATGTGTCATGTGTTCCTCTTAAAAATAGATCATGTGACAATGCAGATCCCTTTTCTTTTCTTTTCATCACATTATCATTGATACCAAATGAATCGATCTAGTTCCAAATATAATAGTGTCATTGCAACCTTTTGTTGACATGGAACATGATGAAGATGAAAGAATTATTCCATTGGCATAGTCAATTCATTGAATCCTTTTCATCAAACTTTTGCATATCCATCCTTGCCATGAAGTGTCCAAATTTGGTGATAGATTTATTTGTTTGATATTCCTACTTTAGATTGGAGTCAAAATCAAGAAGTTTCGTGTCCCTTTGAAGGGTAATTTGCATCCCATATTGTGGTGTGAATCCACTCATTGAGAGTCTATACAACTTTGGAGATAAGCTATTTTTTTTTAGCATCATATCAATATCTTCTTTTGTAGTGATCCCTTTAATCTTCTTTGTCATTTCTAAAAATATTACCTCCTTAACCCTAGTGGTTGCTTCCTTTATATCTTCAATGGTTATGGGATCCATCTCTAATATTTGATCATCCTTAGGAGTTTTCTTAGGAGTGACTAGATTCCTACCTTTGTCTCTTGTTGAAGCCTCTACCATGATGTCGTAAAAATAATTTTTACAATAACTTAATAAACAAAAATGAAAATAATCTATTTTTCTACTATAACATACCTCTACCTGGAACTCACTTTTCTAGAAAATCTCTAAGATATTTCCTAATTTGAGTCCTCGTGAGTAAATTTATTTGAAACCCTAATTTTACAATAACTACTTCAAAAAAAAATCTCAAATACAGATTGTAGTAGCTTCATTATATCTTTGATCAACCCTCCAAATAGTAATTTTAAAAAATACCAAACTAAAAGAGACATTTGCTTCCCAATATGATCTAAATTTAAAAAATGCCTTGTTTCTTGTCATTTGAATGTCAAGATCATGCTCTACTACCATTTTTAAAGAAACAACTTGCACAAGATAAGAATATAATTAGAAATATACTACAAATAATTGATAATAAGTACACTTCAATGGGAAAACCTACAAAAGTAATTCACTTTGAGGAAACTACTTCTAATATTATACAATGTGATGATAATAAACTAACCAATAACTCCTACATATACCATACTTATGCCATGGATGCCACTTATGTCGGCCTAACTACCTATATAAGATTATATAAATGATCATATAACTTGGTTAAGGGTTATGCTAGCCAAATTTTGAGTACGCATATCTCCATGCATATCATAGGTTAATGGTGCAGCATAATGGCTAATTAAAGCGAGTTGGTTTGTGCCCAAAATTGCAATTTGAATTTGTAAGCTTTGGGGTCATTTTTGCACCTACAAATTTTACCTAAGATAATGAATGGATAAAAAAGAGAGTTGGATGGGTCCTTGTGGATATGTGATGATTGAATAAAGTTATAATTAGGGTATTTACCAACTTCTACACAAGAATACATCATTTTGAATACCAACCATTATGTTGGGGACAAATGTGCCAAAATGAAGCTAAAACAAATGGAAAAGTGCAAGGTGTACATTTTTCAACATCATATTTTACACGTTGACTTGCATGTGAGCTACTATGAATATGCATGCCAAAGAGAAACATGCAATCAACATGAAATTCAAACACTCAAAAAATAATATAAATCAGGTTATTGATTTTGTGTACTCTCCTTGCAATGAGTATGCCATCTAAAAACCTACAAGCATAGAATAATCTTTTTGATAAGTAATATTTTTCAAACATTTGTAATAATCATAAAAATAATTATTGAAATTATCTATCGACAAAAAATAAAAAGGACAAAGGATAAATTGATTCAACCTAGAACATAAATAAACACTCTAGTTGAAGTAGAAATGGTAATAAGGCTTTATTTGTAACAAAAAAATGATTTCAACTCAAAAAAAATAGGACTTTGCCCAAGTAGAAATAATGACTTTGTCTAGAAAAAAAAATAGGACTCTATCTAGAGTAGAAAAAATGACTTGAGGGTAATCCCACAATCTAGTGTATCCCACTTTTTGGCCAAAGTGAGACATTGAAATCAATATTTTAAACCAAATTTTCACTTCCAAGCACCTATATCAACTAGACCATTAAGAATTTGAAGATAATGTGAACTAGAGATTTTTTAGATTTCATGTGCAGATTTTAAATGTATTAAAAAAAAAAAAAAAAATTGTAAAATTTTTTATGTAACTTTTATTATATAGTTAAAAGGATTTATAAAGTGGTAATTATACCATGCAACATAAATTTTTTTTATAGAAAGGACAAAATTATATTTTCTTAAACATAGAATCGTAACACCAATATCTAGTGTACACATATATTTTGATAATCTTTGGTTGTATATATTTTTATTAATTTTTGAAGTGAAATTAATTATAATTTAGACATAGGTTTATACCATTCAACATAACTTTTTCTATGTGTATCCAAAATAATTATTTTTTGGGTTGAAACAGGAACATCAATACCTAGTGCATAGATATTGATGTAGGAGCATCTGGGTCTACATCAAGAGCATATTGTAAATTTTTGTAAGGATATTATTATTTATTTGTAAGGACTTTATTTCTATTTCATATATCAAGGTCAAGCAAGGTGTTTAATGCCATTTGCAAAATTGTATAATTTCAAGGTTCTAAGGGTTGAAATGGTCTATTTACCATGGTGAAAGGGGATTTTGAAGGAAAATTAATTAAAATTAATTGATTTTCTCAAATTTTATGCCTATGAAAGTGTGCATAAGATAAGTGACACTTTGGATTCTATTTTGGTCTTGTTCTTTCAATTTTGGTTCATAAAATGGAGAAAAAAACTAGTAATTTTTGGAGAACAAATTAATGACTTCAATTTCTAATGTGGGGGGAATCAATAGGACTTGGTTATTGATTTTATCCATTTTTCAAATGAATATACAGTAGAAATATGTTTGATATGGTATAAAATCTTTGGATGACACTTATGGAAGCAACAAATTATGTTCTATTTCATTTTTTGCATGAATTTTAAGGGTCAACGAATGAGCAGATTTGGAAACCACTTTTTGGTGTTTCACATAGTTTAAACCCTCTATAAATACAACCTTTAATGGTTTCAAGAAGCATAAATCAATAGCAAAAAGGTTGGAGAAAGAACTTGCAGGTTGCTCTTGAGAGTCGCATAAGAAAGAGTGCAAGAAATCAACTTTGAAGAGAAGATGAATAGAAGAAGAGAAAAATGATTTTGCAGGTGTGTTGTAGGTGTTCAAGTCAACCATGAGAACTGCATAATGAAGAGAAAAAGTAGGTTTTAGAAGATGAGTGAAGCCAAGAAGGTTTGAAGACATGAGGATTTGAAGACTTGTAGACAAGATATGTCTAGAAAAGCTTGTAATTTTTTTTGAATTTTATTCAATGTTGAATCATCCATATATGTAATTAATATTGAGGAATTTTCATGTATGAATGTGTATGAACATTGAAATGAAGATATGTTTTAGATTCCTTTTCCATTTATATGTTAATGTGGATTGGATGACATGTTAAGGCTACAATATTGGGTAGTTTGATCAAACCCCCTAATCTCATCTGCAACAAATATTAAAAAAAATAAAATTATTTTACTATTTTTTCATGCGTGTGGTACAAAGGCCTTGATGATCACTAAAAAACTATGTTTGAACTAAAAAATAGAAAATGAATAAATAATCAATTAAATATATATAAAATTATACTTTCTATAAAGCTTACTTTGAGGGCTACAATCCTACAAATTATCCTATCATATTCATTCCATTTGTTGGTCCAACCCAAGGTTGGAAACATAAAATTTTGAGGAAAATTTGACAACTAAGGTGGAAGGGTCATTTCTAGGACCTTCATTTAGAGGAGCTTCAAATGAAGGTAGGTCCTTTCCATGAGAAAATAAAATAAATTCAAACAAATTTAATTTCCATAAAATGAAAAAAGGGACCTTCATTTGAAGGTCACTTTATATTCCTTTTAAGGTAATTTCTATCAAATGAAAAAATGGACCTTCATTTGAAGGTCCCTTTATATTCCTTTTAAGGTAATTTACATAAAAGGAATAGAAAGGGAACTTTGAATGAAGGTCTCTTTTTTATTATATGGAAATTACCTTTGTTCAAAGATATATTTTTTATTTAAACCTTCAAACAATGGTTCATGCTCATTTGAGGGTTATCTTTGACTCACCTTTGAATGAAGGTGCCTTCATTTGAAGAAATACCTTCAAATTGAGGTGTTTGGTAATTTTTCTCTTAACCTATGTCAAATTCTAGTGTCCCAAAAGTGAAACACAATGTTGTGGGTTTACCTCTATCTAAAATAAAATAGGGGTTTGACAAGAGAAAAATAATTATTGTAATCACTAGCTAACCAATATAGTCATAGTCATTGGATGGCGGAGCGAAGGAATGACTGTTGCGAACACAGGGCGCAGGATGCTTGTGGGTATGGAAAATCTCAGACCAAATGGCCCTACAACCAAAGGCATAGAGGTCGACCACCGAACCCACCATGGTGTGCTCAAAAGAAAGCATGGAAGGCTTTGGCAATAGGTGGCACTTGTTCTCTTATTGTCCAGAATGGGGGAAAGTCACAACAGGTTACTGTTAGAAATAGATGGGGCTATGCCAACATGCATCTGACGAAGCTAGTCGATTTCAAGAAGTTGGAAAAGAAATTTTGGAGGCCAAAGCAACAAGACGTCTCGGCAGATCAGGTAAACCCTAACATAGAACATACCACAGTGACTTCTTTAATGGTAGATGGTAAGGTTTGGAATGAGTCGGTGAACCAATTAAAAGAGAAAGATATTTTCATGAAATGGAGTGGTCCATGGCCGACATTCAATAGAGTAAGAAATTGGTGTAATGAGAATTGGGGGGAATCTACGATTCTGAAAACTCTCTTGAATGGGTTTTATCTGGTCATCTACCTGAAACCCAGTGACAAAGGGTGGATTTTAAATAGTGGAAATTTCTTAATGGGGGGAAAAGGGTTTTACATAAAAGACTGGTCTCCAAATTTCAACCCTAAGACTGAGTCCATACCATAAGTTCCAATTTGGATTAGACTTTATAACTTACCCCATGAGTATTGGGACATGGAAACCCTCAAAAAAATTGGGAACAAGTTAGGTACTTTCGTCAAAGCAAATGAAGCCATAGGTGACAAGGATTATAGTATTTATGCCCGTATTTGTATCATATGGAAGGCGATTCATCCCCTCCTAGCAATGGTAAAACTAATTTCAGGGGAAGGAACCTGGAAGCAATGGATTGAGGTGGAAGAGTCGGTGGAGATGTGTCTTGGGTGTAAAGAGGTTGGACACATTGTTGGGGAATGTAATCTACACAAGAAAGGGAAAGGTCCTAGCCAAAATACCCTAACGGATATGTTATTATTTAAGGAGAAATACTTCCAAGCGGAAGATAGTAGCTTTCTAAAGGCAATGGTGTGAAGAAATGAACATTTGGACATGGATGTCTAGGGCTGGCATAAACCTGATCCGGTTTTAGACATGTGGACCAACTCCCAAATGGAAGTTAGTCGAAATGGTACGATGAAGGTCCTTTCGTGGAATGTCAGGGGTTGCAATGCCCCTGACAACATTCGTTTGATCAAGAGATCTCTTGATCAAACAAGACCTGATCTAGTTTTGTTACAAGAATTAAAATTAAGCGGGACTGAAGTTGAGGCCTTTGGAAAGTGATTCAATACATGGAAGTGTTTTTTAGTGGAAGCTACAGGAGCCTTGGGTGGTTTAGGGCTCCTCTACAATGAAGCTGTAATGGAGATTCAGATGCTCATATCGGAAAAATATTGGCAATGGGTTAATATTACCTCTAAGCAGTTGTTCTTGAGTTTCTTTTTATTGAATGTTTATGGTCCAAATAATATGCAAGAGCTGAGGAGAGCCTAGAATGAGATTTCAGAGGTTATTGTAGTCAACAAGGACAATCTTGTCCTACTGGGTGGTGATTTTAATGCAATCCTAAGGCCATCAGACAAGAAAGGGGGCCTAGGTTGGTTAAATTAGAAGCAAAGGGATTTCAGTGATTTTGTAACAATTAATGGTTTATTTGAGCTTCAATTTAGAAATGGTGACTTCACGTGGACAAATAGACAATTGACTTTTTTAAACATAGTAGAGAAACTTGACAGATTTTTTCTTGTTGGGAATTGGGCAAATTTCCAATGGTATTTTCAGGTCGAGATCCTACCAATAATAGCTTCTGATCATTACCTGATTGATGTGTGAATTCAAGAGGAGGAAGCACCTGAGCGTTGTCCCTTCAAGTTCAAAAAAATGTGGCTCAGAGAGGAAGGATTCTTGGAACTAGTGGCAAATTGGTGGGTGAATGCACCTGTAAGGAGAGGTAACAAAGCTTTTATCTTTTTAAAAAATTTGCAACATGTAAAGGAAAGGTTGAAGAAATGGAATAGAGAAGTTTTCAAGAACATTTTCTCGGAGAAACTTAAATTGGAACAAGAACTAGGCAAGTTACATTCCAAGGTAATTGAAAAAGGTTTAAGTGAGGATGATTTTGAAATGGAAAAAGGATTGAACAAGCAGTATGTGGATATTTTGGCTCGTGAAGAAATATTTTGGCGACAAAAATCAAGGGAGACCTGGCTAAAAGAGGGGAACCGAAATACAAAAAATTTCCATAATGCAGTAAAAGTAAGGAGATCTTTCAATAAATTTTTTTTCAATTCAAGATAAAAATGGTACTTTGATTACAAAAAAAGAAGATATTTGTAAAGAAGCAGTGTGTTTCTTCACTAAATCTTTCAATACCAGTCAGGTAGATTCAACACAGGAAAAGGAAATTTTGGATGTAATCCCTAGATGTGTCTCTAATCTCCAAAACTTTGCCTTCTCAAGGGCAGTTACTTTAGAAGAAGACAAAACACCTCTTTTTAGTTTGGGTGGGGATAAGGCACCCGAACTGGATGGGTTCCCAATTCTTTTCTTTTAGAAATTGTGGGATGTTTTAGCTAAAGATTTGTGTCGCCAAAAATTGTATACCTTTGAAGAAAAGGACAATTTTGTGCACATTTTGGTCCTACTTTAGGTCTCATTTCATCAATTATCACCCTAAAACAACATTTATAGGCCCCTAAGGTTGTTAATTTTGACTTGGAGGCCTGTTATACCCAAGGGATCATGCAACCCCCGACAAGCAATATCAAAACTATTCAAAAAGTATCATTCCCACTTCAAAATCCCTTAGTGGGACTAAGTCGCCCAAGTTGGCGACCTAGTCCTTTTTGAGAATTTTTTAAGTTTCAAGCGGGAAAATGAATATTTTATCATAAATTCCCAATGGGTGTTGGCTTCTTAGGTCAAAATTCCTGACAATTAGGTCTTCTTTCTTATATATACTTGTTTTTAGGTCATTTTTCCATTCTCTCTTAGTCATTTTTCACATCCAACTTCAAAAACCAAGTGCAAAACATCTTCCTCAAGAAGATTTATCTCTCACACAACAAAATTTGAATATTTTGGACAACAAACTAGGGCTTTTTGCAGGTTTTCAAGCTCATTACACATCCAAGATCACTTATTGACAAAGGTTGGAGATAGGTTCCTATGGAGATTCATGGAGAAATCTAGGTTGAGGAGGTGCAACTAGCCACCAAATCAATCCTTAGTCACTCTTAAGGATTGATTTCAAAGTGCCTCCATCTTCTACTTTCAGCCCATTTTTGCAGATTTGAGGTTTGCATCCCATTTGCATTCCTTGTTACATTCATTTGCAATGGTGTAGGGTTTCTTGGGGTTGAGGTCTTGCATCATTTCAAATCTATTACTTGCATCTTATTCTAGCACAATAGAATAGGCTTTTTCTTTATTTCAGGTTTTCCTAGTTCTAGACACACTTAGGACTAGGGTTTATGCATATTTTCTATTTCATTACAAGTTTAAATACAAACTAGGGGTTTGACCAAGGCAAACCCCACATTAGAAACACAAATATCTTATGTTTCGCGAGTTATTTTGCATATTTGGATTCGAATTCCCGTGAAGAAGCAGAACACAGACCAGAGGCCTCTGTGTCCACTTTTAGTTTCTCAGAAAAGTTGAAAGGGACTAGGTCACCCATAATGGTGACCTAGTCCCACTGAAGCTTTTTGACACTGAAAGTTGTAGATTTGGAGACCCAGTTGATAGAAATGGCTTATGGAGCAGTTTCCCCGAAAAGGGACTAGGTCGCCCTAATTGGCGTAAGTGTCCCAGGTGATTCAAAACCCTACTTTTCTAGATTTCCAGTGACTTCCACAATCTCTGCTCCAGCCCTCTTTGGTTTCCAGGTGCACTTGTTTGGTCTGTTAGGTTAATTTTCTCATATTGCTTTCATTTTAGCATTGTTATAATACATCATGTGTTTTCCAACATCATAGATTCTATTAGTTTAGGTTAAGTAGTTAGGTTTATATATTACATTTCAGCACCTTTGCACATCCCACTTACATATTCAATCCCCAGCATTGAATGAATCACAAGATTTGGTGCCCACTGGAGGTGAAGGAAAACCCTCTTCCTTCTAAGTGAAACCCTAGAAAGTTGTAAAGGATCCATTCTTTTACCCCCACACAAAAGCATCAAATTTAGTGGTTCAAGAGTTATGGGAGATTGTGGAGGAATCAAGGTTGGAAGGTTTTATATTAAAATATTTTAACAATACTTTTATTGCTTTGGTCCCTAAGAAAGAAGAGATTATATCTTTCAATGATTTCCATCCCATTGCTCTTTGTAACACAGTGTATAAAGTTATATCTAAAGTAATGGCGAATAGGTTAAAAACCATTCTTTATTTGTTAATCTCCTCGGAGCATAGTGGTTTTTCTCCTAACCGGTCTATCTTTGAAGGTATTATTATTGCTCACGAAGTCATTCATTCAATTTGGCTAGCTAGATCTGAAAAAATGCTAGTGAAATTGGATATTAAGAAAGCTTATGATGAAGTAAACATGAGTTTTTTGTTCAAGGTTTTGAGAAAATTTGGTTTCAGTGAGGTATGGATAAAGTGGGTGGCGAGCTATATAAATTCTCCCTGATTCTCTGTTCTTTTGAATGGTAGTCCTCAAGGTTTTTTTAATCTCTGATAAAGGAATTAGGTAGGGAGATCCCATTTCTCCTTTTTTATTCGTCATAATGGCTGAAGGTCCGGGGAGATTAATATCCAAAAATTGAGATGAAGGGGTTTGGAAAGGTGTACGGGTTGTTGATAGTGTAGATCATGTGTCACATTTACATTCTGTGGATGAAACTCTTCTAATGGGAGAAGTGTCCTTTAGAGAGGCGAGACTGATGAAAAATACTCTCGATAGATATAGTAAGGTGTCTGGTCAATGCATAAATTGGAGAAAATTTGAAATTTTCTTCTTTGATACCTACTATCAGAAATAAAGAGAAATCTATAATATTTTAGGAATGAAGATGGGTACTCTATCAGGAAGATATCTAGGTATCCATCTTTTTGGTGGTGCTAGTAAGGCTATGATTTGGAAGGACTTAGTAGATTGTTGCTTGAAGCGCATGGATGGTTGGAAAAGTCGATGGATGACCTCAACTGGAAGAATTCTAATGCTAAAGTTTTTTATTTCAGCCATTCCTGTATTCTCTATGATGTGCCTCAAAATTCTTGCAAAATTGTCAAGGTGATAGGACAGAGAATGAGGAAACTCTTTTGGAATGGGTCATTAGATCGGGATAAAATCCCCTTATTAGCATGGGAAAAAATCTGTAAGTCAACTGGGAAGGGTGGTGTGTGTTTAAGAGATTGGAGTATCATGAATGAAGCTTTAGGGGCTAAGTTGGTATGGAACATATACTCACGACCTTCTCAATTATGGGTTAAAATCCTTAAAGCGAAGTATCTAGATTGGCTAGAAAGCACTATAATATCACGATGTAGAACCCACCATCTGGTTCAGCAATGTGGAACTTTGTGGTTTCTTGTTGAAAGGTTATTACATACCACATCACATGGAAATTAGGGAGTGGGACAAAATAATTTTTTTGGGAAGACTCGTGGCAGGGTCTACTGGCCTTGAAGGACAATGCAAACTTACAAGGGTTAAGGGAATGGTCTACATGACGTGTTGGGGGGGAAAGGTAAGTGATTACCTGGAGTTCAAGGCAGATGTGGCTAGAGGTGACTGGGAGTGGAAATCGCTTCAGGAGGTTGATCTCTCAGACTAGCATAAAGCAATAATGCAAGAGATTTTCAGGAGTAGAAAATTGATGAGATCAAACAAAGAGGATAAGGTGGTTTGGTGTGGGGTTGTTGATGGTAGATATTTAGTGAAATTGGGCTATCAATTTCTGAATTCAGAAGCAGACATGGAAAATTGGCCGATCAAGTTATGTTGGGGGAAAGAGTGCCTCCCTAAAGTAGGGGCGTTCTCATGGCTGACAATTAGAGGTCACATTCTTACAGGAGAACAAAGGAAATATTTGGGTTTTAATGGCTCGACCAAGTGTGTAATGTGCTAAAAAGCAGAGGAAATGAGTGATCATCTTCTCTTACATTGCAAAATGGCAAAAAAATGTTGGGAGATGCTAAGACGGTCTCTAGGGTGGCAAAGTCCTACCTCGAACACACTGAAAAAATTATTTGAAAGTTGGCCAATACCACATAGAAAATTAGTTTTCTCTTGTTTCTGGAAGGTTAGTCCTTCCCTAGTTGTATGGGAGTTATGGAAGGAAAGGAATAGAAGAACTTTCATAGAAAAAATTGTGAATTTGGAAAGGTTGAAATGGAGAGTGAACCACGCTATAGAGGAAGTGGTTGGAGCAACAACATCTTTACATTTTAATTCAAAAATTCCTTACACCTCAGAAGATAAGCAAAATCATGAATGTTGGCCAAGCATTCATTTGCGGCTCATTAAGGGGTCAGGTTGGGTTAATCCAACTCAGGGGAAGAGTTGTAAGGAGATCTAATGGGAAAATCCACTAGAAGGATGGTGGAAGATCAATTTTGACGGAGCTTCAAAGGGGAATCTTGGTCCTTCAGGAGCGGGATTCATAATCAGAGATTGGAAAGGTGATGTGTTAGCACTAGGAGCAAAGAAGTTGATGGAAGGAACAAATAATATGGCTGAAGTTCAAGCATCTTTGTTGGCAGTTAAATGTGGTAAGAGGTTGGGTGCAACAAGGATTCATTTGGAAGGGGATTCGATGGTAATTGTCCAAGTAGTGATGTTTGGAGCTATTCATGCTTGGCACCTCCAAAACATGGTTGAACAAATTAGAGAAGAATTAACCACCCTAGAAATTTTTTGGGTGAGCCATATCCGAAAAGGTGGAAATGTTGAGGCAGATGTTTTATCGAAATGGATTCTTACTTTTGGTGAGGTTGGAGACATTAAAGTTGAAGATTTTAGGGAGGTTTTGTTAGCAGAGTTAGAGTAAGCCAGGAAGTACAATGCATTAAATGAGCAGGGTGGCGGCCTAGGGGTGGTTATTTAAAAAGACTAATGAAACATTGTGAAGCCGAGTTGTGGAATGAAGGTACAGGAAGCATTAAATTCATAGTGAAAGCGTAGAGCTGGATTTAAGTGGGATGAAATGATGATCATTCTGCATTTCGAAGAAGTAAGAAACCTGGATGCAGAGTTGGTAACGAAGGCGATGGCGGCTCAGAACCATGGAAGCTAATTTCACCTTCCATTCATGGCGAAAACTAAGTCCTTTTTTTGGAGATATTTCTACGAAGAGGATGGATGGTTTATTCCTCATTGAAGAAAAAAGGCTTGGAAAATGTGTTCGTATGATTTTAGGCAAAGATTTTGGCACTCTGAGACATAGACTTAGAAAAAATTTAGATGTGTATTCAATGATTGTGGCATGGGGTCTCGACCTTGGTGACTTAGTGGATATGGTGTGTAAAGTAATGAAGAAAATTGTTCATGCAGATTTTTTAGTAAACATGGAATCCATTTTAGAATGGGCGGTATCGAGAGTTGGACTGGATATTTCAAAGGGAATACTCGACAAAGAAATGGAACTACTCTATGGGTTTGCAGGGATAAATCCATTCATTAGATGGCTAGAAGGGAATTACAAAGCACGATGCCAAGAGGAAGCCCATTTGGGTTGGCAAGCACTTAAACTGTTCATAGAACTTATGGAGGTAGAGGAGTTCCTAGCGAAGGCCAAGGTGGAAGAGAAGGGTGAGGTGGTTCGAGCGAGACACCAGAAGAAATGACCACGAAGGAAGCAAAGGAAGCGCCAGAAGAAGAGGTAAATTAGAGAGTTGGGTGAAGGATCGATGGGTGCTGGTGGTGCAATGTGACATTGGACCCTTGATGGTCATTTCCCTTATTTTGTTGTAGAATTCTGGTAGTTTTTGCGTAGGAATTGGCAAAGTTAGTAGTGGGGAAATTTTTGTTTTCGAATGTAGTGGATTTATTCAAAGATAGGCTCTTGGGGGTATGGGTTGTTGTATCAATAGTAGTAGGGGTTTAGGTTTGTTTTGGAAGGCTACTGTTAGTTAAGATGCAATAGATACTTTTATCTAGTGGAAAAAAAATTTGGTAGGTAATAGACTAAAAAATGGATGTATATTTCTTTTTCAAGCAATACAAATATTTTGAGTTACCGACCAAAAAAAAATAGTCATAGTCATCATATAATATTAGTGATATATCCTCCCTCCAATTGGTTGCATATAAAGGATGTAAGGAATTAGAGGAGAGGATGAAAAAATGTGATCATGTAAAATTCAATAATCATGTATTTAGGTCAACCTAGGATAATGAATGGATAAAAATGAGATTGGGATGGGTTATTGGGGATATGTGAAGATTGAATCAAGTTATAATTAGTTTATTTTCCAACTTCTATGTGAGAATAAATTATTTTACACACCAACACTTACATTAGGGATAAATATGTCAAAGTGAATCTAAAACAAAAGGGAAAAGTGCAAGGTGAATATTTTTCACCATTACATTTTATGCTTTGACTTGTATATGAGATATCATGAAGATGTATTAGGGACACATAAATCATTATACACACCAACAATTATATTAGAAACAAATAAATAATTTTACACACCAAAAATTGCATTGGGGACAAATAGTGCAAGGTGTAGATTCTTTGCCATTATATTTTATGCTTTGAATTACATATGAGCTACTATGAAGATACATGCTAAATAAAAACACACAAATCAACATGAGAGTAAATTTTCAAACACTCAAAAAAATGATGAATTAGGATGTCAATTTTGTGTACTCTCCTTGTGCAATGAACATGCCATCTACAAACCTACACGAATATAAGAAAATTTACAATAAGTAACATTTGTCAAGCATTTGGAATAGTCATAAACACGATTATTAAAACTATCTATCAACAAAAAATAAAAAGGGTAAAACATAAAGTGATTCAACCTAGAATGTATAAATAAGGATTCTATTTGAAGAAAAAATGGTAATAAGGCTTTATTTGGAACAAAAAAGAATTATTCCATTTGAAAGAAAATAAGACTCTACATAGGGTAGAAATAATGACTATGTCTAGAAACAAGACTGTGCCTAGAGTAGAAAAATGACTGGACCATCTAAAACACAAATTGGGTTCTAACAAGAGAAAAAGAATCATCATAACCATGAGCTGACCAATATAGTCATATTCATCAAATAATATTAGTAATATACATCCTCACTCCTATTGGTTTCATATAATTTAGGATGGAATAAATTAGAGAAGAGGGTAACAAAAATATGATCATGTAAAATCCAATAATCATGTAAAGGTGTCATCAATAACATTATGTGACAAGTAATGAAAATGAGGACCATTGCGACAAAGACTATTGAGACGTTGGGCGGGAGATTGAAACTTTTGAATGACTTGGCATCATAGGGCATTGGTGAGGGTTGTAGGGTGTCCTGCGCAACCTCACTGAATGTTGGGACTTCTCTAGGAGCAGGGGCTCCCCCTGTTCCCACTTATTTGTTGTAGGTGATGGGTTTGGACATATGCGTGGAAGAGAATGGCAACCCTTTGGTGGTCTGTGAGAAGCTGGTTGTGGTGGGTAGGGGTCCTCCCTCTCCTCCTGTCGCTTCCTTTGTGGGTCCAGTGTGGGGTTCTATGCCTAGGGTTGATTCTGATGGCATACATATGTCCTTTTCTTTTGTTGCTCGTGCCCAATCTTTGGCTAGGGTTCATCCTCTGCCTTGTGCTAAGGCCTCCCCTGTTGTGGTCTGTGGGCCTGAGGTGATTGAGAATGAGGAATTCTATGTGCATATGGGTGTGGTCTGCAGGTTTAACGGCTTGTGGCCCTCCCTTCCTGAGCTCCATGAATGGGTATCTGGTTCCTGGAAGCTTATTGCTTCAGGACCAATCGACCTCTATCGCAATGCTAGAGGTTTTTTCTTTGCTTCTTTCTCTTCCTCTGAGGATCATGATAGAGTGTTGGACAAGGTGTGGATGTGGGGGATCATTTGTTGTTCATTCAACCTTGGTATCGCTCTTTCAATCCTCTCACATAGCCTCTAAATATTAGACCAATGTGGGTTCGACTACCAAATCTCCCACTCCAATTTTGGGAGGATTCTTACTTTGAGGCCATTGGCAATGCCATTGGTAACTTTTTGAAGGTGGATTCTACATCTAGGGATCTTGGGCATACTACGGTGGCTCGTATTTTAATTGATTTGGACATCTCCAAACCTCTCCATGGTGATGTGGTCTTTATGGTGGAGGGAAAACCTTGGAAGCAGCTTTTGGATTATGAGGGGCTCCCTTTTCGATGCAGGAGTTGTTTTTTTGTTGGTCACTTGGCCTCTGGTTGCCCTCTTGATCACCGCAAGGGTGCTGCTACTTGGTGGAAGAATGCTCTCTCAAACCATCTCATAGTTGGCTCTCCCTCTTTAGATGTCTCCTCTGCGGAGGGTAACCCTCCCTTAATTGCTTCTCACTTAGTGTCAGAGCCTTCCCAGGCTCCCCTTTCGGCCTGCCCTCCTGTGGTTTTGGTTGTTGTCGTTGTGTCGTCGGAACTTTCCTATCTCTCGTTGAATGACTCTGTTGGTCCTTTGTTTGCTCATGTCTCCTCTTCTTCACTGTTGGCTCCCTCGTTGTGTGGTGGCTCCTCGCCCGAGGTGACTGTTGTGGATCTGCTCCATTCGCCTTGCTCAGTGGATTTTGATTATGAGTCTTCATAGTCGATTGTATTGTAGAAGAAGAAGGGACTCCCCAAATCCGTTGCCTTTTTGTGACCTCGGGTTTAGGGAGTTAGAGTGGTCCCCTCTAGTTTTGCAGTTGTCTAATATTTGTTTGTGTTCTACAACTGTCGATCAACTATCTCTATTTGGTTCTATTCTAGTTCATGTTTTGTTTTGAACTAGTTTTTTGGCCCTTTGGGCTCTCTCTGTAAAGGGTACAACACCTTGTAAATGTTGCTTATCTTATCAAAAACATTATGTGACAAGTAATCAATAAATCAAGATGTAATAATGTAAGCATGCATAGTAAGGGATAAAGAGGGTAAGTGCAAGCTAATGGGTCCACTTTTAGTGGAAGTATTGGGCTTGAAAAAAATCTTGACATGAATGTGTACCCATTTAAGTTTGGGCTCTTGAACCTAAATTCCTACTAGTATGGAATGGGTGCATGTTTTGGTTTTAAATTGGGTGCCCATTTTAAATAGAAACAAGTACCTTTTTTTAAATGGGTACACATTTTAAAATGAAATGAGTACCTATTTTAAAATAAAATGGGTACCCATTCTATTTACGTCATATGCATGTTCCTTTTTAGATTGGTATGTGTTTTTTAGCAGGTACATGTTTCATAAAAATTTAAATTTGAAACCCATGGTTTTTCTTTTATTTTAGGCTTGAAAATCTAACTCTCAACATTGGACTTGCAAGTACAATGCCATGAAAACAATAGGAGAAAAATTGACTTTTGCAATATGGTCAATGGCTTTTTTTTGACGAAATTAAAACTCTTTATAGATCATGATGTCTAGTTTTTAGGTATGTATTTTTTTATGATTGGAAATATTTATTTATTTATTAATATGTGACCAATACGGACATCATTCTCTACGTAATGAAAAGAAAAATAATTATTTTATGATTATTTTAACTCAAATTATGTTGTTCATACACGAGGGGTTTTCAAAATTAACAATTAGGGTCAATAAAATATTAATTAAAATATATTTAGAAAAGAATTATAAAAAAATATCTTGACCAAAATCCACCATAATATATATATTTTACGAAAATGAGTTATAGAAATACTCTTATTTAGGTCAAATTATATTGGTTGTATGTGTGCATGTTTTGGCTCAAAAAATGATTTTTGTACATCTTATAAAAAACTAACTTTTATCATCTAGGTATTAGAACAAATTACATCTTTGAAAACTAGAAACAAAATTTTACATGTTATTTTTCTAGACCTTGTTAATATTCTATGTGTAAGTGCTTCAAATTTTTACCCCGACTATGACAAATTTTGATTTTCAAGAAAAACACTTCCACTTTTTGGCCAAAGTGGACCCATTATCTTACACTTACCCATGAGGTGCCCCTAATCTTGAGGATATAAAATCAATGCACTTGTATAAATAATTGGTGTAAGCAAAAGTAATAAATATTGTATAACATTTTAGCACATAAGCCTAACCATGTAAGCATGTACAATTAGATGTGAGCATGAAAGAATATGACATATGCAGTAATAAGGCCACCAAGAGATAATATATAAAATTATGGAACATAAGTTAATGTCAAATATGAAAAGTATAAATTGGCAAGGAGGATTTACCACCATCTAAAACTACACCTATAGAACTAAACACTTTTACAAATGAAAACCTTGAAAAGCATGTGCATCTATACAATGTAATAACCTCTAAATCTATCACCTATCACTATACATATGAGAAATATAATCCTACAAGATTGTCCATCAAGGGACATGCAAAATATAGCATCTCAAAATATATACACTAAAACAATGGTAAAAACTAATGATCAAGTGTTCTCTATATTAGTGAAAGTGTCATAAAAGTGGTATAAAAATATGGAACACTATAAAATTGATAAAGTATATATTCATAAAGATTATTATGGGCTTAATGTAATGCCCTGCCAAGTAGGAAATTGCAATTAACGTCTTAAGCAAACTGATTTTTTTTTTTTTTAAAGTGCAATAACATACACATTCA
The DNA here is from genome assembly GCA_007115665.2 of Sequoiadendron giganteum. Taxonomy (NCBI): domain Eukaryota; kingdom Viridiplantae; phylum Streptophyta; class Pinopsida; order Cupressales; family Cupressaceae; genus Sequoiadendron; species Sequoiadendron giganteum. The sequence continues at coordinate 602,727,784 of CM021106.1, read as the reverse complement.
CTTACTGATTAACAACAACCTCTAAGGCTACAAGGTTAGGATTACTTAAACCCACACACACATATAACATATAACCATAACATTATATACTTTATGAAATAAACATCATACAACATAAGGATACCACATAACATAATAAGATAAACATCCAAGATACAATTTCATAATCTATATCTTAATCCAATAGTTACATCACTCATTCCCAGAATGAGGCAATAGTACAAATGTATTACAATTACATAGCTCCACCTCATAACATAAGAGGGGTTAAATAAGTTATACAAATTGAAATATTACAATGCAGGAAATTACAACAAGAACCGCGAGCTGTCCATCTAGATGTCTCGCCACCAAGTACTAAAGATAGATGGGGACCCAACAGTGTATGGTGCATGTTCCACCCAACCAAGTGGTACTCGAAGGCCCACCCCCCATGCTAGGAAATAGTAACAAAGTAACATGGACCAAGATCTACAACCACTAACCAAAGGCAGACTCATACTGACACATACTGACATAATCAAATAAATGCTCAACACCAGTACAACACAAGTACATCTTTCACATCACTGACATAGGTCACATTGCTTTCAGACATAAAAATAGATCAAGTATGTTCAGAGAACCATACACATAAAATAAATACCAACAGTTGTCCTAGATAGAGTGTCATCGCATAGTAGTCATGAGATCTTCTCTGGGCATCCTTCATAGGCTCCGGTAATCCTGGTGACCTCAACTGAATCCCGACCCTCATACTCACTCATGCGGCATCAAATACCTCTCGTATTGACAAGATAAATGACTATGCCATTTCAGTCCTTCTCACTCATCCCAAGTCTAAACGAGCCCTTGTGTCTATGAGTGAGGCTTAAATTATCTTGATTAGTGTGGAAGGCATCCTAATCATCTAAGTACATTAATTTAATTATCACTTGATTAACTCACTTCTAAAGGTTACCCGGTTTACCTCTTTGGGCTCCAACACCTAACATAAGCCACTCTTCTATTCGACAACACACACCCAAACAATCCATCAAGGGAATCACAAGTGCATACAAACTAGGCATCAAAACCACTCCAACACAAGGCGGAAACAAATAATATAATTCACTCCAAACATCTTGGAGGCAACAAACACATGAACCACTCCTTTCACAGGAGGTACAAAACATCCCCGTTCATGGAAATCGGGTAAAAACTTAAAAGACTCCATGCACTACCCAAGGGAAAAACAACCGGTTGACATAAAGATTCGACAACCCTCATCCTCTAAGATCTTTTGGAAGACTTAAAATTTTTGGACTAAAATTTAATCCCATATCCCACAATGCAACTAGACGACATAGCTACAAAGAACATTCAAGTCAATAATCAACTCTAATATTTGGATTTCCTAAATCCATACTCATCCAATAGGTAACGTTGACAAATTCAAAGGCATGATAACAGGTTAACTCAAATAATCATTTAACCCTATTACCTCTTTCCTTATTGGAAATCTAAAACACTTAAACTCACTTCCCTTTTTGAAATACAGAGAAAATAAAACATTTAAGGCAATCACAAGGATATCTCTATTTTTTTGGATATTCTGAATCCATATCAATTCCATATTCCAATCACAATAATTAAATTGCTCTAACAGAAAATAATTAATTTAAAATAATTAATTGCCTCATCAATATAATCAATTCCTAAATTTACTTTTAATACAACATTCAACTATTCAAGTAAGTCTTTCCAATTTTCCATCCAAATCCTATATCTCTTTAACTTCCCATTTAAAACATGTAATCTATAAAATATATTTTTCCTTATCTAATTGTCATGCATTCAAAACTTATCATTTAAGATCTCCATGCAAAGCTAAATTACATGCACTTAAATAAAACAAATTAAATACTTAATATACTCTTAATTGAAATATTCATGTATATATACATCAAAAATATATTAATGTATTTTATTAAACAAATACATTATTTTAATAAATTATATTAATATTACATAACTAATTATCCAAATGCTTATGTTATCCAAATATTTAATGTATATATACATGAATATTTCAATTAAGAGTATATTTGGATAACATAAGCATTTGGATAATTAGTTATGGAATATTAATATAATTTATTAAAATAATGTATTTGTTTAATAAAATACATTAATATATTTTTGATGTATATATACATCAATATTTCAATTAAGAGTATATTCAGTATTTAATTTGTTTTATTTAAGTGCATGTAATTTAGCTTTGCATGGAGATCTTAAATGATAAGTTTTGAATGCATGGCAATTAGATAAAGAAAAATATATTTTATAGATTACATGTTTTAAATGGGAAGTTAAAGAGATATAGGATTTGGATGGAAAATTGGAAAGACTTACTTGAATAGTTGAATGTTGTATTAAAAGTAAATTTAGGAATTGATTATATTGATGAGGCAATTAATTATTTTCTATTAGAGCAATTTAATTATTGTGATTGGAATATGGAATTGATATGGATTCAGAATATCCAAAAAATAGAGATATCCTTGTGATTTCCTTAAATGTTTTATTTTCTCTGTATTTCAAAAAGGGAAGTGAGTTTAAGTGTTTTAGATTTCCAATAAGGAAAGAGGTAATAGGGTTAAATGATTATTTGAGTTAACCTGTTATCATGCCTTTGACTTTGTCAACGTTACCTATTGGATGAGTATGGATTTAGGAAATCCAAATATTAGAGTTGATTATTGACTTGAATGTTCTTTGTAGCTATGTCGTCTAGTTGCATTGTGGGATATGGGATTAAGTTTTAGTCCAAAAATTGTAAGTCTTCCAAAAGATCTTAGAGGATGAGGGTTGTCAAATCTTTATGTCAACCGGTTGTTTTTCCCTTGGGTAGTGCATGGAGTCTTTTTAGTTTTTACCTGGTTTCCACGAACGGGGATGTTTTGTACCTCCTATGAAAGGAGTGGTTCATGTGTTTGTTGCCTCCAAGATGTTTGGAGTGAATTCTATTATTTGTTTCCACCTTGTGTTGGAGTGGTTTTGATGCCTAGTTTGTATGCACTTGTGATTCCCTTGATGGATTGTTTGGGTGTGTGTTGTCGAATAGAAGGGTGGCTTCTATTAGATGTCGGAGCCCAAAGAGGTAAACCGGGTAACCTTTAGAAGTGAGTTAATCAAGTGATAATTAAATTAATGTACTTAGATGATTAGGATGCCTTCCACACTAATCAAGATAATTTAAGCCTCACTCATAGACACAAGGGCTCGTTTAGACTTGGGATGAGTGAGAAGGCTTGAAATGGCATAGTCATTTATCTTGTCAGTACGAGAGGTATTTGATGCCGCATTAGTGAGTATGAGGGCCGGGATTCAGTTGAGGTCACCAGGATTACCAGAGCCTATGAAGGATGCCCAGAGGAGATCTCATGACTACTATGCGATGACACTCTATCTAGGACAACTGTTGGTATTTGTTTTATGTGTATGGTTCTCTAAACATACTTGATCTATTTTTATGTCTGGAAGCAATGTGACCTATGTCAGTGATGTGAAAGATGTACTTGTGTTGTACTGGTGTTGAGCATTTATTTGATTATGTTAGTATGAGTCTGCCTTTGGTTAGTGGTTGTAGATCTTGGTCCATGTTACTTTGTTACTATTTCCTAGCATGGGGGGTGGGCCTTCAGGTACCACTTGGTTGGGTGGAACATGCACCATACACCGTTGGGTCCCCATCTATCTTTAGTACTTGGTGGTGAGACATCCAGATGGACAGCTCGCGGTTCTTGTTGTAATTTCTTGCATTGTAATATTTCAATTTGTATAACTTATTTAACCCCTCTTATGTTATGAGGTGGAGCTATGTAATTGTAATACATTTGTACTATTGCCTCATTCTGGGAATGAGTGATGTAACTATTGGATTAAGATATAGATTATGAAATTGTATCTTGGATGTTTATCTTATTATGTTATGTGGTATCCTTATGTTGTATGATGTTTATTTCATAAAGTATATAATGTTATGGTTATATGTTATATGTGTATGTGGGTTTAAGTAATCCTAACCTTGTAGCCTTAGAGGTTGTTGTTAATCAGTAAGTGAATGTGTATGTTATTGCACTTTAAAAAAAAAAAAAAATCGGTTCGCTTAAGACGTTAATTGCAACTTCCTTTAAGGTTACTTGGTGGGGCATTACACTTAACATGCCCTTGTGAAGCTTAATTATGAATATAGATCCAAAAAAACTTGTGACAATTCAATACATGTATAATGTCTCAGAAAAATATTTTCATGCACGATGTCTTGAAATCAATATGGCCATATTTTACTCACTTTTTGTTAATCTATAAGTTTTGAAAAATGCTCAAAATATCTAGAAGTTAGGTTAGGTGGTTCTAAATAATCATTTTTTATTTAAAATAGATTTTAATTATTTAAGTTAATATAGTTTATAATTTTTACATTTAGTTTAATTTTTATTTTATATCATTTTTTTTATGTCTAAGAGAGATTATATTAGATACCAAAAAAATATACAAATACAATACGTTTGTGAAGCAAGGTTTGAGATTCATAATTCTCCTTCAAGCCCTCATGGACACCTACCCCTGAAAGGTTGCATGCAACCACCCAAAATTTGCAGACACAAAACACCAAAAAGGAGAGCTACCGCCCGAGACTTGACCATATAGACACCAGACTATCCTCCACCGAATGCCATCAGAGAAACCAACATTAACTATACTGAAAGACTAATATAGCAAATATAAACACATAAAATTATACTCAATTCCCCAAACACCAACAAACCCGACACCACAATTACTAGTTAGAAGCCATTCATTTTGGAAAACTGGTCAAATTTTTCCACCCATTCAAACCCATCAACCGACTCCAATGAAAGCAACTTCTTTAGAGAAATTACACCATAAGTCGTAATTTGTCGATGTCTAACCAGTGTCATACCTTTGAGCTCCACAAGCTAGGGGTATATTTTAAAGACCTTGCCCATCACCTTTACCAGTAGCAAGTCGCGAGGCCAAGGCACGCCACGACCCAGAAATGCAAATTTCAGATGCTTGTCCAAGCCGCCCAGAAGCTTTCTTTTGAAGAGCTTGCAAACAATTTCCTTTGCCTCAACCTTTGGAGTCCTCGCATCCTGCATAGACACCAAAAACCAGGAGATGATATGGGTATTGATCCTAAAAGCCTCACGATTTTTCAAGAAGTCTTTTCCCAAAATCATCTTAACAGTAACCACCACATGGGGATCAATCCTCAACAAAATCTGCTTCAACTGTTGGTTGGTTATGTGCTTAAAAGTCATTTGTTGCACCTTGTAATCAAGTTGAATAGGGGTATCTTGGCCAATGCTAACCATGTTCTCAAAAGAAATCTCCACTATGAATTTGGAGTGTTATGTCATGGCCAAAACTCAGAGCAAACTGTTAAACAAGCCAAAGATGACTATAGTATGCCCAACTGGAGCTATTTAATGAAACACTTCCCCCAAGTTTATCACGTTGTGCATATGCCATTGTGCTCTACCAAATTTCATACACACCATCCACCTATCCCAGATCGTGCAAATGCTCTATCATCCTTTGCCTACAAGGTGAAGAACCATATCAAACCCAAATCAACGGGATGGTAATCATAATTACAATGGCTGCCAAATATCGAGGCACGAAACTCAATTAAACTATTTAATTATCATCCTTCAAGCTTTCATTGTAGGCATGAGCTCAGTACAAAGGTACTTCATTGAGCCACATACAAACACCAACATGAATCCACACAAAATGGAAGCCACCTTAGACGCCACACAATCCCCGACCCATCCAAAGGGAGTTCCTTTAGTGACCAAACAATTCAAATGATTGTATTCCTTCCCCATGCTAGATGTCGATAGACGCAATCTCTCCACATCCTTGTTGTGGAGAGACGCCCACCCAATCGCCCACCCAATCGCCCACATTTTATATCAAATTTTAATTAAATAAGTAAATAAATAAAAATTAATTGTCATTTTAAAATTATTTTACTAAAGTAAAGTTATATTGCAAGAAATGTTTCTATATCAAACATTAATATAGAATATACAACTACTTATTATGAGTTACCTAAATTTTATAGTCTATAGTTAAAGATCTTACAGATTATCACATATAACATATATTAATATAAAATTATAAATTATATAATTATTTGTTAAATATTTTCATAAATTAATATATACAATGTACATCAATAAACTTTTCTTTTTAAATATTTTTTAGAATATGGAGAATATAATGAAAATAATATAACCAAAATAAGAAGATATGTTAAAGCATCTATCTAATAAATATTTTTTGATAATGTAATAGACAAGAAATTTCTCTTGATGTTAGATTCTAGGCATGCTTAGTGTTTCTTATATGATCATAATGAATTACTCAAAACTCTTGCATGCAATTTGAAATATTTTGTGCTTTAATCGACTCATAATAGCTAATTAGATTATGCCTCAATTCAACTACAACTGTCCATCAAACATTCACCGAACGATGAAAATTTGTGTATAATTTTAATTTTCTATCACAACTTAAGAAAATGGGAACGGATTGAAGAAGTCCATCAATTTATCGAACAGTGAATTATTTTTGTAGATTAATTTAAATTTTCTAAGTATATATATTTTTTTATTCGTAAGAGCAACTCGGGGTTGTATTTATTAAATTAATCCAAAAATAAATGTGTTTACAAGAACATTGACCAGGCTCATGCACAAAAACATTGACCATGACCGCCATACCATGACAACATGTTGTTACCAATGATTAATAATTTAATACACAATAAACTTTATATTGAAATTGAAGTAGTTATGAAAAATATTACATCGATACAAAAGACTAATCTATACAACTCACTTGAGCTTGCAAGATCAAAAGGTGGAAAAAAGAGAGGACGTGGATGTGGGTCCTCTTCAACATGCTTTATGAGAAAATGAACATAATTAAACATATTATATGACTCAAAATATAATGATTCATTGACAAAAAAATGCAAATCATTCAATTCTCTACTAAAATCAAAAGGGTTGTTGCCAACAAGTCCATTGACCATCACATATAGAATTGAGACACTATTGTCACCATTTAGTAACGTGTCCCTATCAAGAAAGCCACCTGATCCCACCATGGATAAACCTAAGCTAAGATTATAGCTCTCCAAAGATTTAGACAAAGTAGAAAGTGATGAAGAGACTCTCTACTATACAACACAAATTTACAAATACACATAGAGTGCAAAATATGCAAACAAACACATATTGATTTTATTCAATTTTTCAAAATAGATACAAAGCTTCTACATTACAAATTAAAATCTTCAAAATCACCATTCACTCATGGCTGGTCACTATCTCTATTTCTTCTTCTCCCCTTCTCTTCTCTCTAACTTCAACGTCGCCTCATTTGTAGGCCTCCTTTGTTGATCTCAAATGACTAATTTTTATTATTTTTTTACAACCTCCAAGATTGGATTGATGCCCCTTAATCTTCCACACTCTCTTCTCCATTCATGACTTCTCTCCTTCCTCCTAATCTATTTTAAATTTTGTTATTTTCTTTTCCTTTTTTTTCATTTTTCTTCAATTTTTGCTATGAAAAGATGTCTCCAACAAAGTAAAAATTACTGTGATGAAACGCCTTTTTGGGCTCCCAAATAATTTTTTTTCCATTTTTAAATTCAAATGCCCCAACTTTTGTTTATGCAATGGAAATATGAAGCATAAATTAATAAAACCCAATGATTTAATTGCCACAAAATCTATACTATCATGCCAAAATGATTTGATCAAATTGATGCTCTAGAAGTGTGTAGTTGGATGTCAAAAAGTGACTTTTGATGTAGTTTTGCCTCGAAATATCTATTTTTCCTAAACACACAAGAGACTTCTTGATGCTGAGAGATGCTTGAAACCACAAAAATAATCCAAAATTGAAAAATTAAACTAAAATTATTTTTGGGCGATGTAGGATTACCTATTAACCTGGATGCTCCTACATTAAACATGTCGAGTAAGAAATTTATAAGCATAGCTCAAAAAATGGAGTTGAGTGTTTTAAATGCCCTTTCAAATAGTAAAATATTTGCAACATACTCCAATGCTTTCATAGGTACCCTGCTGAATTTTTTTCTTCCTTCTTCTTTTCCAACATCTAGCCGGAACAACCTTCATCCTCCTCCAACAAATCTGCTCTACACTCCTCTTTCTCAACGTGGAATCTTCCCCACCATAATCCAACCTCCTCCACCAACTGTAACTCTCACTCTTCTCTAATCTTGTGGGACCCAACTCACCATATTCTAGCCACCTCCACCAACATGCATCTACACTAGCCTCTGCAACATCATGCAAATCTTTTCCTGCATATAAATTAGCTCTAGCAAACTCATAAAAATAAAATATTTTTATCCTCACTTCCTCTTCACTCTCTTTCACCTCGACCACTATCTTTCCATCTATCTCTTTTTCTACTTTCACCTCATCACACTCTTTTATTTTATCATATTTTTCATTAAAAAATAAATCTTCATCATATAATTTAGAAAATTTAAATGTTACCTCTTCTTCCCCTACTACTATAACATCTTCCACACCATCTGCTGCAACTTTTTTCTCTTCATGCTCAACTACGATCTTGTTATTTCCTTCTACATTTTCATCCTCCAAAGGATACTCAACTATTTTTTCATCCTTATTTGTGTCCTCTACCTCTACTACAACTATGTCTTATATGCCTTTAACAAAACATTCCTCTACTACAATTTCATAATTTACCTCTTCAAAAGAACCTACTATAGCTGATTTTCCTCCTTTTGGGACTGTATGAGTTGCTCCCACACTCTTTTCCTTTCATGCCCCTTCTATCAAAGGGCTGCAAAACTTCTCATCCTTTACAATCTCAGTTGCAATCTCTACTCTTTCCTCTTGATCCTTTTGCAAAAGAATATCCTCTTCTTTTTCTTCATTCTTCATATTTGTTGCAATATTTTTTTTGTTCTCTTCATCCTTCAAAGGATTCTTAGCTACTTCTTTCTCACCTATTGCAACTTTGATGTTGCTTTCTTCTTTCATACACTCATTAGGGCATACTGATGCAATTTCTTTTACCACTTCCTCTTGCTTATCCCACGATGGATTCAACACATATTTCTTTCTATCCTTGATTATGCTATAAGTGTTACTGCTACCACTATTCATAGCTTCCCTATCCCAAAGCCAAGGTTGACCCAATAAAACATGACAAACATCCATGGGTACTGTATTGCATATAATTTCATCCTTATATCTTCCAATGTGAAAATTCACAATGCTTTGTTCACTTACCCGAATTCGATGACCTCCTTCCAAGCAAGAGATATAGTATGGCTTAAGGTGCTTCATCCTCTTCAAGTTCAGCTTCTCAACCATTTCCAACACAACCAAATTATCTCTACTATCATTGTCCACCGTCACTTTGCAACACTTTCCACTAGACTTGCACATGGTTTGGAACAAATCACTCCTTTGGATGGGTTCTTGTTTCACTTTCTGTGGCTTTGAATATTCCTTCTTCATCAACAAACTCTCTCCATGTCTCCGAGATATTTTTCCAAAAAATTATGGCACACTCTTAGTCTGCAACCACAAAAAAAATAGAGCCAACACTCATTGCCTTTGCAGGTCCCCCCTGCAACAAAACTCTCACTACTATCCTCTACCCAACATGATTCTGGAAGATACACCTTCAAGATCTCTCTTACCCACTTCCTCTTAGTGGAAGAGATTTGCACACCTACCACCCAACTTCATCTCTATTGGAGGACAATCAACATGACTCCCATAGAATAATCAATGGCCTCTCAGGGATTCTTCACTCTTTACCAATTCTTCACCCACAATCCTTGTAGATTATCTCCATTCTCATGATTTTGTGGCTCTGATACCATTTGATCAAGAGACTCTCTACTACACAACACAAACTTACAAATACACATAGAGTGCAAAATATGCAAACAAACACATACTGATTTTATTCAATTTTTCAAACTAGATACAAAGCTTCTACATTACAAATTAAAATATGCACAATCACCATTCACTCATGGCTGCTCACTATCTCTCTTTCTTCTTCTCCCATTCTCTTCTCTCTAACTTCAATGCTACCCCATTTGTAGGCCTCCTTTGTTAATCTCAAATGAATAATTTTTATTGTTTTTTAACAGCCTCCAAGATTGGACTGATGCCCCTTAATCTTCCACACTCTCTTCTTCCTTCATGACTTCTCTCCTTCCTCCTAATCTATTTTAGATTTTGTTATTTTATTTTCCTTTTATTTTCATTTTTCTTCAATTTCTGCTATGAAAAGATGCCTCCAAAAAAGTGAAAATCATTGTGATGAAACACCTTTTTGGGTTGCCAATTTTTTTTTTCTACTTTTAAATTCAAATGCCCCAACTTTTTTTAATGCAATGGAAAGATGAAGCATAAAGTAATAAAACCCAATGATTTAATTGCCATAAAATCTATACTATCATACCAAATTGATACTCTGGAAGTGTGTAGCTGGATGCTGGAAAGTGACTTTTGATGTAATTTTTTCTCATAAGCTCTGTTTTGCCTAAAAATACACAAGAGACATCTTGGTTCTAAGAGATGCTTGAAACCACCAAAATAATCCAAAATTGAAAAATTAAGCTAAAAATATTTCTTGAGCGATGCAAGATTGCTTGTTAACCCTAGTGCTCCTACATCAAAAAATGAGAAGGCAGAAGGTTGGAGATAACTCCCAGTGAGGAACTTGAACAGTTTTGCGCACCAAAGAATATCCATTAGATTTGAAACAAATAAAGAAGCAACCTTAGATGGGAGAGCCAGAGGATTATTATGAACCCAGTCTTTGCCAACCACTATTGTCACAAGCGACTCCACTTGATCACATTGATTTAAGAAAACATGGCGTAGCTTCTCCCCTGAGAAAGGTAAATTTTCTCTTACTTCCTAGTGGTGACAAGGGATTTAAACACTCTAAACTAGGACCCCATTTTAAGACAAAAGAATATAAAATAAATATAGAAGTAGGAAAAAAGAACATAATATTTGAATCAAACAAAAAGAACAAAATCTTTGAAGCAAGAAAAAAGAATAGAAGTGGGTTAAAAGAACTAGAACATAAGCAAGCAAAAAGAAGGGTAGACCATGAAATATATAGCTAAAATATTAAAGAACAAATACATCAATAATTAACAGTAACACATGTGAATTAAATGAATTATTGTACCTTAAGCATTATCAATATCCACTAACAAGTCACAATTAATTTTGCTCACTTCTGATAAGAACTTATAAATATGTTGACACTTGTCTCCATTTCAAAGACTTTATGAAGGAATTTGGTTATGTGGAAAACTCATCTCGGAATAAAAGTATAGCATTTGATATTTTTGCCATCCACACTAATTTTTATTCGCAAACAAGTTTAATTCTAATAACATAAGAGAATTATTGGATTGTTACATTAAAATAACATAGAATAAAGATGTAATAATATAAAACTAATATTAATAGAAATAATATAAATATACATGCCAATATTTATCTTTGATAGTGTATCACGTATAAAGGTTCTTGCAAAATGTACATAAGAAAGTTACTGAGTAACAAAATCCCGCTAGTAGCAAAATGTAATATTCACATACATTTATCAAAATTATGAAAAAACTTCATTCCTCAAAAAATCATATCCCACAGTGACCAACTAACAATGTCCCACTAAAGTGATTACAGAAACTCGACACAAAAGGATGACAGGTTACAATGGCTCCTTCATTTAAGAAGCGTGGAACATCCCTTGGTGCAAGGATTCCCACTCCAATGTGCGTAACAACCAAAACATAACCTAGGCCTCCTAGATAATCATGTCAAACCATCAAATTCACCAAGAAAAACACATCAACCGACGAAACTCTAATGTCTAGTAAAGAAGCCACGAACCATGAAGAAATATCGGTGTTCACTCAATATCTATCTGCAACTTCTAAAAATTTTAAGCCCAACACCATCTTGATAAAGACTATAGTCCATTTGCTGTGTAACCTAGAAATTTGTGTAAGTCTTTGGCTAGTAATTTCTCCCAGGAAGGCTAATTATCATCAAGGACTAGTTAGACAAATTGGTATATCAAATTTCATACTGATTTTCAAACCAAAGATTTAATCAAGATTATGATGAACTTCACTAGTAATTCCAATTGAATTTGTAGAAAATTTTGGACCTTGGTTCTACATCCCACTATAGTGAAGCACGAGCCGATAGTTAAAACATTTAATATAAAAGATATTGCATAATTTGATCAAGGATCTTCATCTTGTCATATTTCCTCGATTTACATGTTTTAAATTATTATTTTTTAGAAGAATAATTAAATTTAATTGAAAGGTGAGCCAAATTACCAATTTTTGCATTTACCACATGGGAGAGCCATTGCAAATGTTGTTTGGATTGACATCCGGCTTCAGGTAGAGTACTTCAAAGCATTGAAAAGATAGAGGATTAAATGAATTGTTGTACTTTAATCATTATCAATATCCACTAACAAGTCAAAATAAATTTCACTCACTTCTGATCAAAACTTATAAATATGTTGACACTTGTCTTCATTCTAGAGACTTTTGTAGGAATTTGGGTGTGTGGAAAATTCATCCTAATATAGAATTTGATATTTTCACCACCCACGCTATGATTTTATTGGCATACTAGTTTAATTCGCCACAAAAATATTTCATCGGTTTGAATATAAGTTTAATTCACCAACACAAATTTTTCATTGGTTTGAATACATGTTTAATTCGCCAATGAAAATATTTTATTGGTTTGAGTATAGGTTTAATTCGCCAACAAAAATATTTTATTGGTTTGAAAATAGGTTTAATTCACCAACAAAAATATTTTATTGGTTTGAAAACAAGTTTAATTTTCCAATGAAAATATTTTATTGGTTTGAAAACATGTTTAATTTGCCAATGGAAATATTTTATTGGTTTGAAAAAAGATTTTAATCGCCAATGAATTTTTTTTTTTGGTTTCAACAAAATTATAATTCTTCAAGCTTAAAATCTACAAACTTGTAGTGATTACAAAAGATTCGCCAATTGAATTTATTTATTTTCCTGAAAAAAGAAAAAAAATTGCCAATAAAATTAATATTTTTTGGGAATAATACAAGATTTGCCAGGTTTTTACACCTTTTTTTTTTTGGGGGGGGGAGGGTTGGGGGGGGGGTTCTTAAAGTTGTCTCTTCCCCCTCCTAGTTTTCTCATTCTCATATATTAGTGTATAATTGTTGGTTGTGGGGTGGTTCTTTCTTGTGGCTTTGGCCATTTCGTGGGGTTTATTAGGATATTAATATAGTTAGATAGTAAAAATAGTGTATGGTATGATATCTCATTGGCCTATATGCCTTTGTAAGGGCAATTGTCTAGTGATAGGGGTTTCCCCAAAATTTCACGATTCTTAAAGTTAAACCAAATTTTTTTTATCAAAAAAGAAATCAATAATAATAATTATAAAATATAAATAATATAAAAATTAATATAGTGAAAAAAAATAAAAAAAACTAAGAAAACACAAAAATAAGAGGATAACTAGTATTACTACTATAATTACAAAAATAATAATTTTAAAAATAAAAAATAAAAAAATTTAATAGTGTGTGAAAAAAAAAAAAAGAAATTCAATATCTAAGATTAACCACAATTATCAATAAAAATGGATGGACCAAAATAATAAGGTTATAATCAGTAATGAAAAATAGGATACAAAAAGAAAAAATAACGATAGGACATAAAAAGGGAGTATCAATGTAGAAACAAAAAGAGGAAGGAATTGTCATGAAGGGGATGAAGGGTGGTTTCTTGGGTCATTAAGTATTGGTTGTTAAGAGAAACTTAAGTTCCACTTGTCATCATGATTGAGATTGATAGGATGGTTTTCAATTTCTATAGCTTCTTTAAGTTTTTCTTAAGATAGTTATCTTCTTTGACTAGGACTTGAGTATCCTCCAAGTGGATGTGGTGCTTGGTGTTGGAGTGTTAAAAAATAGTGGCTTGTTTATATTCAATATATGTATTATGCTCTTTGACATTAGTGCTAATAGAATGACCAATCTCACAAAGATAGGTTGTTCCACAAAAACACAATCTACAATTTATCTACAATCTATCATTCATTTGTTTTCTTTATCCTCACGGTAAATCATAGAATGCAATCCAAAAATACTCATATTTTTTTTCACATGTATAGCTAAAAACATTCTCAATCAATATATATCATATTAAAATTAAAGTTAATAGTTTTTTATTAGAGGTAAAGCGGGTTTTGAAGGGACCTGAAACCCTACCATTAAATCCATCTTTAATCTCTTTTATGTTTAAAATATATTTTATAATAATCCTTTTAAACTTAGGTGGAGGAAGAACAATTGGTGAGTGTGATGGTATGTTCCTTGATTGTGCAATCCACCAAGGTTCAAATATTGGAAAGTTTGAGATATAAGGGATTAGCTCAAGAAATGTGCACCAAACGACTTTGGTGGAAAAAATACCCCTCAATCCTTAACTCTCATTTGCTCTTAACCAATTAAACTCATCCTCCCATATCAAATAACAAAACAATCTTATAAATAATACAAAACCCTTGAAAGAATCCATATCATTCTTACCAACTATTCAACGTTAGATTTTACTTTGTATACAACCTAAAAGTTAAGGGATTAGGTCAAGAAATGTGCTCCAAACGACTTCGGTGGAAAAAATACCCCTCAATCCTTAACTCTCATTTACTCTTAACTAAAGAAATATCAATTACACTCATTCTCTCATATCAAATAACAAAACGATCTTATAAATAATACAAATAATACAAAACCCTTGAAAAAATCTGTGACATTCATGTCATTCTCACCAACTATTCAACTTTAGATTTTACTTGTATACAACCTAAAAGTTATCAATGACCTATCAGCATTGACAAAACATGCACCATATTATCCAATTCACCAAATGTGCTGCACAAGTCTATCTCCACTTTGGACTTTTTCATGGTGCTATCCCCAACGGTCACTTTCTTCCCCCCCTCCTCCTCCATCCCCAAGGAGAAAACGTGTGCATTACACCTTAGAACTGGTCCACCCACTGAATGGGAAGCCATGTTTGGATCTCCAACTGATCCATGTCCATTCTCAACCCAACCGACAAAGCAAAATTTTCAGCACCAGGCCCCTTTTTCTCTTCTACAATCATTTGGTCTTTGCACGCTCTTCCCTTAAGCTTGAAACTTTCGGAGTAGAAAGTCCTTGGTTGACCCTAACCTCCCATCTTCTGTTCCAAAAAGCTTTGCTCTTTTGTACCCAACAATGGGATCCACCATGGATTATAATAGTCCTTCCTTTGTCACCTATTGAAAATGTCATCAAATTTGGGTCTGTAATGGGGTAGAGTCTTGTTCAAGTATTGGGCTCCTCATCATCATTGATTCATTCATTCTTTTTGAGCTCATATCTGTGCTTTGTTGTCATTCATATGGCATTTATTGGGAAGGGGGTGTGAATAAAAGTCATGAGGATTGCAGCCCAGTCCGTATTCTTAGTAGCTTGTCCTCCCCAACACTACATTTGAATTTCTATCTTGTCTGGTTTGCAGTGTGAACACTGCATATTATAGCTTAAAAATGTCGTTTACTTTTGGGTCTGTCTACACTAGCAAGAGCTGAGCTTGTGGATTTGTTGGGTCTGTAAATCAGCATGATTCATATTAAAATGAAAGATAGGATTTGTAATGTTTATTATAGACATATCTTGCCAGCTGCATTGTTTATGACAATCTATTGTTTCCAAACTGTTCTAAAATATTCCATTAATAAAATGTTTCTTTACTATGTATTTAAAATTGTTTATTTTACTCTTAGAAATATGATACTTTAATGTACAAGTACGTACTAGCACTTGACCAGGTCAGTACTAGGAAGTCACTTCTAGAAATGTGTACAAATAGCTGTTTAACAAAGTCATTGCATTAGGAGAGATATATTGTCTTTTTAAGTCTTTGTTCTTTCTAGTTAATATATATTTAAATGTATATAGAAATGTAAATATGTTTTTTTTTTTACTAAAAACTGGGTAGTCTCTTTTATAGACTCTAGTGCGTATGTAAAAATTTTTTATATGATCGGTGACACTGATGTGACACATCATCCAGTATCATGGGGACAAGGGGAGACTAGACCTCATGACCTCTTGTTTGCAACAAGATGCTTTAGCCAATCGAACTAGGCCTCTCACCCCTAGAAATGTAAACATGTTAATGTCATGGTTCTATGCAATTGTTTATTTAAATGTGAGTAGAGTTTTAAAGTTTGAATTAATTTTAAATCTTTTGTATTATGTCAAGTTGTTATATTTTAGAAAACTAGGTATGTTATGTGGTTTCATATATTTTTTTCTCTTTTTCTATTTCTTCAAATTTTATTTTCTAAAGCTTCTCTATTAACAAATAACTCTTTATTATTTTTAAAAAATACAACTTAAAATAATTTGAAAAACTAAATAATCATAGGACCACTTGATTCACAAAATACTCCTTGAGATTTTGAGCAGTCGCGGTTAAACAAAATAAACTCGACATAGACATGAGACCGTGGCCTAAACAAAGTTTATTTATGTTTTTGTATTGACTTTGAAAGATGAGAGTATTATGGGTGGTGTTTAGATTTAGATTAAAAGGTGTTTTGAATTACTTAATGCAATTAATTATATTTAATAGTAGTTGTATTTTTATTTTAGTTTGTAAAAGTTATAAGTTTCTAAGTATTTATGTTGTTGAATTTATTTCGAAAATGAGTGTATAATGAAAGGTGTATTTTATTCACTATTTGGGAAGTGATTATTTTGACAATAATGTCATTATTTTTACAAAATCTCTCACACTAAGAGATGTATATATATCATCAACTTTTTAAAAGTCATTATGAACAATTTATTTTGAGAAGAATGTGTCATTATGTATTTATGTTGTTTATTTGGAAAGTGGGTGTACCATGAAAGGTGTATTTATTCAGTATTTGGGAAGTGATCATATCGGAAAGAATGTGTCACTGTTTTTAAAAATTCTCTCACACCAAAATATGTATATATATCACCAACTCTTGTTAAACAAGGCACATGCAATTTATTTTGATAAGAATATGTCATTATGTATTTATGTTATTAAACTTGTTTGAAAAGTAGATGTATTATGAAAAGTGTATTTATTGTCAATGGGCCCTTGGTCTTCTGGTGAAGTTGAATGGTTCAAATGAGTCCACTAGGGATTAGTCTTGTTGAGTGCAAGACTCTAACATCATAAAGGATGAGGCCAGGATTGTGCCCTTGGCTATTAGCCGAAGAGGTTTCAACCTATGATTCGTGCTCCTGTATCGGATAGCTAAAATGAACTGGGTTTGATGTAAAACCCTCCATAAAAAAAATAAAAATTATTTAATATTTGAGAAATGGAAATCTTGAAAAGAATGTATAATTAGTTTCACAAAATGTCTCACACTAAAAGATGTATATATATCACCTACTCATTTCAAAAACTGCTACATACACTCTATTTTGATGACACATATTAAGAAAAATATACCTCCTTTACTAAATTCACTCAACATTTATACCTAAACATATTCCTACCCACTCAAAAAATTCAAACTTCAATCCTAAATTGTCCCCCACAATTTGCCACTATAAATTCATCCAAGGTTTATTATACCTAATCTCATTCCTACCCACTTTGTAAAAAAATCAATCCTAGACATTAATATACTTTGTCACCGACACCTTGTCACTAAACCAGACGTGTGGAGCCCACTTGTGTTTTATTTGTTTTCTTGAAAACATATCATATAATGTCCACCTTTATGGTATGAAAATTTGATCCTTCCATGAAAAGTCTCCTCTTAAATTGCATGACTATTCAAAATTCCTTTTTGGATGCTTGTGCTACGAGTTTCATATTTGACTTTTTGATCTATTCTAATTTATTCACTGTAAAGTTGCCTCCCCACCTTGCACGGCAAGCCATTAAATAAAATACCAATGATCAAAATCTATACTTCAATATAATATTAGGGTTGACAAAAGCACACCAAGGGAGGAATGAGATCCATATCACATTGAAAAAAGTATATTGTTGTAAAACAATTCCACAATACATAATTAATAATGTATTATATAAATGAGTTTGAGTTATGAAATGGGGAAATAGTATTGTTTAGTAATTTTATAATGCCATATTAAATTAATATGTTGTGTCTCATGTTATTTGTATATTAGATTTGACATTTGAGTGATGTGTAGATGATTGTGTTAGATCAAATTTTGATAATTTATGATCTTAAATAAGATTATATGTAAGTTCGATTGGTTGTTGTGATCTCTTCCTTCACATTTGCAATAGATTTGGTTTGTTTAAATATTTGAGTGTACAATACGGTATTGAAGAATACCCTTAGATATATGTTATGTGAGTTTTGAAGTAAGACACTTCCTTGTACTTTAATTAAACCCTTGTTGTTCATATGATTAAAGGCACAATGATGTAGTGGGGGTTCATCACATAGTGTGATGGTTAAGTGGTGACATTGTTGTTGTGGCCATTAGGGTTCAAGTCTCTGTTGGGCTATTGTGATCGCATGCACTATGCCTTTGTTGATCCAATGTGATCGTAGACTTGACCCACAATCTCATCCCATATTTGTGGCCTCTCTAGTTCATAGCTCCCGAATAAAAAAAATGCTTACGAACCAAAAAAAAGGCGCAATGATGGAGTATGGCTAAAATGAAGGCTAGTGTACAATATCTATTCTTGTGAATGTAGATTAAGACTATGATCAACAATGTTTATGATTTGTTTCTTCACATTAGATATAATCCCATTCCATGTATTTGTGGCACTCTTTGATAATGATACCAATGACTTAGGGAAGGCATTTAAATATGATAGTCTTGATCTCAATTTAGACATTTTTTTGTCTAAGTCGACAATCAATGATTAAATTTCTTAATGAAGCCAACTCAAAATATAGGAGGAAAATGAGCTTGAATGTAGACAAATGAGATCAATATATACATGATCATAAAATGTAGAATATATGAATTGTGAAATATAGAAATGAATGAAATTTATTTGAATTGAATTGAAAGGGTGGCCTGGATATGGAAGTAGGGCAAGTCCCCTCTATCCCTCTTTTTTCCAAAGGATTTGTGGAGTGGATGCCAAGTGGAGAGAGAGGAAGAGGGGGAGAGGGAGGTTGAGTGGGGGTAGAGTGAAGTGTTGAGTATCTTTTGAGTGGATTTGTACCAAATATTCACCCGCCCCCTCTACCCCGAAGCCGAGGTGTTTTCTTTCTTTAAATAGTTGGGTCTACTTTCTCGGTGGCCCTCTTTCCCATGACCCTTCTCTTCATTCAAATAATTTTCAAATTAATAGTGTTCTATGCAACTCAAAAGTATGCTGAACTTCATAGCTCAATCTTATTTTTCTACTATGACAATTCCAAAGCTCTTTTCAATGTTGTTAGTCAACCACATATATGATTTTTGTCTTGTTGCAATCCCATTTTATGTCTATTATGATTTTTTTTTGGATTGATTGTTATGTAATGACTATTATTTAATTCTTGACAATCTATTGATTGCCTATTTAGATTTATTTTTTACCGGTAAAAATGAATTTTTAACTTGACCTATACCAGGTGAGGCTACAAATGGGGGACCTCATCTCTAGTAGCCTTAACATTATAGTTCAAGCTTGCGAGCCCATTAGATCAACATATACATAGTACCCGCGTTCACAATGACCCAACGAAGGGTTGAACCCTGGTAGCAACATTAACACTCCCATCACACTATGACATTAACCCCTATTTCTTATACTCTTTATATATATTATTTTAAAATATATACATACAAATAATCCAAATTAAATATCAAATCAATATATCTAATTTTTTAAAAAAAAAACATAAAATGAATACTATACACTTTTCTCTTTTATCATTATATCAATTTATATCAATTTATCAATTATAACCTTAGAAATTAAGGTAGACTTATCTAGATGATGGATGTGAAAATGTGTACTATTACACATATTCCATAAGCAAAATGGCAGACCCAATTGTTGGCCATATAATCTAGTTTGATGGCAAGGCCTTTGCACACCTCTTAGTGTTAGAAAATTTGATTAAAATTGATCTTCAAAAATGTCACTTATGAAGGCAAAGACTATGCATTTCCTTGTATTGAATTTTGGGACAAGGATAGAAGCTTGCCACCATCTTTTCCTATGTATTGGCACCCCCCCGCATTAAAATATTAAATGCAAATGATGGATCAATTCACATAGGAGATTTGGTTGTTTTATTGCCTAAAATATAAGCACTATCATAAAGAAAGATTTGACCCAATAAATTTTTATACCATATTATACCTTATCTTATAATTATGGGTTCCACTTTCTAAATATAAAACATCATCTCTTTCCCACGAAAAGAAAAGTGGTTTTATTTGAAACCATTAAGGAATTTTATAATATTATATTTTTTATTTTTTTTCTAATATAATGTTACTATTTCAATGTAATCATTTATAAAGCTTACAATTTTACATGGTGTTGCAATTATTATATTCAACTTACTATGACTACGTTATGATTTATTGCACTTTAATGGGAATATTATATTAAACATTCACCTCAATTCTATTAATTTTGATTTAAATAATTATGGATCAATTTTAAACAAGGTTATTATATCAGAATTGTAAAATAATATTTTAGTTGATATTTTGAAATAAAGAATAATGTCTTTTTCAATATTTTGATATAAAAAGAATATTTCTTTTAATGATTATTTACTTTCACTACTAGTACTTAGTCATTAAACATAATAATTGTTAAAGACTAATCTCGAATAATAAAACATAATTGATTGTGTGGAATGAAAATATATCCCACATAAATTTTTTTTCCATTTTTCCATGATAGAACTATTTAATAAATTTGGAGGTAATTTTTTCTTAGTACAATATCATTAATCAAATAAATTGTTTAAGAATGTTTATGATTAATGTTTCAACTGTTTTATTTCATGATTTTATATTAGTTTATATGGTTACTTTTAAGTTTTTTATTTATAAATATGTTAGAGTTAGGTATTATATTTGTATAGATTAAATATGAAATATTTAGTCAATGATAAGAATGAGTTTTCATGTCTTATATACATTTCAAAGTATATTATTTTTATTTTTAAATGAAAAGAAACAACATTTCATTCATATTTTATAATGAATTCAAATAAATTGTTAATGAAATTCTTACATCAAATTTGGAACTAAATCAACTTATTTATCTTCCATAGCTACTTATTTCGAAAATTAATTATGTTAACAAAACCATAAACTTACTTTCGATTCAAAAATATTATCAATCTACATTAAATGCATTAAAAAAATAACAATAAATTAAAGTAATAAATTACTAATATGTTTGAAAGAAACTTAAAATTATAATGCTTATATCATCTTCCTTTATAGTTGAAAAGACATTCGTCACACTCATCATTTCATACATTACTCAATTTATTTGTACTTCAATTACTAATTATAAATATAAAGAAGTACTTAATCTTCCAAACCTTCTCATTATTAATTAAAATAATCATTATATAACTCTATTAAATAAGATGAATATAATTATACTAATTATTTTTGATACAATAGAAAATGGTATAATAAAATAAAATAAATATATAGAATTTTATATATTTTCAATAAAAATATAAATCATATTTTAATTTTAAATTATTATTATTACTTTCTTTTATTTTATGATCAATTCTTACCATTTACATACATTCAAACTTATTTAAAATTATTTATTATAATTCCTTTTCCTAGAAAAACTAAAAATAATGTAAATGTAGGATAGTAAATTACACTTTTCACCTCTCCTTTTGCATTTTTGCATGTTATACTTTTATATTTTTACAATGAAAATAAAAGGTAAGAAAGGGGTAATCTAAGTGTCTTTTAGATTTTGATTTTTTTTAAAGGACATGATATATTATTTAAGAAAATTATGCTCTTTTTTAATGTAAGTAAAAATAATATGATTTAAAATATGTATTAAATTTAAAATATATATTAATATATTTTTTAGATTGGAGGAATCCGTCTTCTTATAAAGTGCAGTACATCTGGTAAAAAAATTCCACGTGATTGGTGACAGGATGTTTTAGCCAATCAAACTAGGTCCATCCCCCAAAAAATATATTAATATTATTATTATATAAAAAAATTAATTAAAAATATATATTTATAACATTTGTTATATTAAAGCTTCAAAGACTACCTAAATAATGTTGTTCTCAGGGGAAGCAAACAACAAAATTGGGATGCTGCTATTAACTTGCTAATGAAACAAATAGGAAATCCTAACCTCTTCTCAAGAAATAGAAACAATGAATGGATCTGGACAAAAAATGCTAATGGTAGGTTCTCGGTTAAATTTGCCTATGACTCTATGATTCAACAAACTCAGGTTTTAGGATCTTTTGACTAGCTCAAAGTATGGAAGAAGAATCTTATCTCGAAAATTATTTGCTTTTGGTGGACGGTTATACATGATAAGATCCTCAATATAGACAACCTAAAGAAAAGAGCGGCAGAGCATCATCTTGCAGAAGCAGGCCAATTTCAAGGAGAAGCATACTCAATTGTATCTTTGCATCTAGGAGAGGTGCTATTATTCATTGTATCAAATTCGGCCATGAGTTGGGCCTGAGTTGTAAGCAGATTTCTGCTCTTACTCTATCATTATATAAAGAGACATATTTGCTAGGTTTTTCTCCCTCAGGAGGAGGGTTTTCCCAGGGTATCTTGCTGTGTTTATTGTCTTATGTGTTGCAATTTTCTGATTGCTTTCAGTTATATTATCTGATCATTAAAACACTAACATTAAGTATATGGTAACATTTTACACTGGCCTAGATAAAATTGAAGATCAATTTCCTGATGATCTAAAAAATGTTTTAACTGCAAGACGACAAGAAGCCATTGAAGAATATGCAAAGACAAAGGCATTTTCCTAAGAGAAGATTGGTTATTTATTGTCTCAAGAAGATAGATCCAAGTTGTCTAAGTTTTACAGCAAGAAATTCAAGACAAAACGAAGAATTAACACTCTTATGAGCAGAGACAAAGAAGATATTGAAAAGCTGAGGAGTGAGACACTACAGAAGGTTGAAGAAATTTATAAAGGGTCGAGAGTCCCTCTGAATAGTGAAGATCAAAAGAAGCATGACACATCAATTCTGGAAATCAATGAACCTAATAGTGAACAACATGAGCATGTGCATGATGATGAGAATGTACAAGAAAACATGGTAACAGATGATACCCCTCTGAATGTTGAGAATATTGTTGAAGAAGAAAAGGAATATGATAAATAGAGTGTCCTATAGAAATATGAAGTTCAAAATAATCAAAATGTTTCCCCTCCGAATATGGAGAAAGATGCGGAGCAAGAAGAGGAAGATAAATAAGAAGTCCCAGAGAAGACAGAGGCACAAAAAGAAGAAAACTTTCCTCCTCTAGATGGTGAGAAGTCTACACAAGAAGAAAAGAATGTTGAAGAATTTTATGCTAGTGGAGATAAGGAGAAGAGTGAGAAGAAAGGAGAAAATGCTAAAACTGTTGGTGGATCCTCTGGATCTTCTGGAGATTTTTTGAAAGATTTATTGGACATGCAACTATAGTTTGAACCAGTTGTTTTTACACAGCTCCTATAGATTCCAATGCAATAAGGACATGTAAATATGGATAAGATTTCTCCCCTACATAAGTTACATCTTGGTGATGCTTTCCATGCCTCCGTAAGGAAGGAAATACTTCAAACACACCAAAAGAGTGCAGATATAGTAGAAGAAGTAGTAAAGGTGTTACACAACAATATTCTCAAAGAAACTATTGATAAATCCTTATCTAATGTACAAAATTTGAAGTTGTTGTTAGATTCCTTTAAGGAATATTCTATTGTTTTAGAAGAAAAATTGGAGAAGGAAATGAAAAAGAAGGTCAATGATAAGAGATTGAATGAGATTTCTTATAAATGTGATGCAACACATGGCAAGTTACAAGGTAACTTGAAGGAAATACAAAAATGCTTGGAAGAAGCTAAAGTATTGTTTCAAATTTTCTTGAAATGGCCTACTTCTAGAAGGAGCATAAAGATCAAATGGACTCAATTGAGTCACAAATTTCTTAGGCCTCTAGTGCATATGATCAAGTAAATGATGCAGATGGTGCAACAAGAGAAATAACTAAAAATCTCCATGGTCAATTCTTCTTAATACAAGAACAAAAAGAGAAGATAATAATGTAGTAAAGTCAGCTTAGAGATTTGGTAAGTGCAAGACTTACATCCTTAACTAAAGTTTTAGCTAGTGTAGAGAAGGTGACACAAAAGGATCTGGTGCCCAGTTCTTCGAAATAAGGAGAAGACCTCCATCTATAGTATGAAAGTCAAAATTCCTTACTTTCCTTCACTAAGAAGGATTGAGAGGTAGCTAGGAGAGACTGGGAGGCACACCTTGCCAAATTGAAGGTGTCTTGCAAGGATATTTTACCCTCTCCTAGTTGAAGGTGTATATTTTTGTTTTATATATGCAGTTTTCTAATTTCAATGTATATATGTGGAAGTAATTGATGATATTACAATACATTTTTGGTAAATAACATTATTAGGGGGAGAAAATTTGATGCAAATATTTCCTAAGGGAGATATTGTTAGAGAAGTATGTTGAATATAGGAGAGAAGCAAAAAGGAGGATATACTCTCATGTATATATATATATATATATATATATATATCAGTTAGGGAGAGTGATATAGTGAGCCCTTTCCCTTGATGTCAAAGGGGGAGTAGTTTGAGTAGTTTTAGAGAATGAGAGTGAGTTGCCATCAATGAAAAGGGGAAATATTGTTGGT
Source organism: Sequoiadendron giganteum (assembly GCA_007115665.2). Classification (NCBI taxonomy): domain Eukaryota; kingdom Viridiplantae; phylum Streptophyta; class Pinopsida; order Cupressales; family Cupressaceae; genus Sequoiadendron; species Sequoiadendron giganteum. Next base: position 602,702,662 of record CM021106.1, on the reverse strand, counting down.
AACATGAGCATGATGGTGTATGGTATTGTCATTGATGTCAACCCATTGTATAAATGAAAAATTTCTTGGTCCAGAGAAGACCAAATGGTGTGGATAATTGTCTAAGTCTCCGAGTGCAATTTCAGTGTTACAGTGAACTAGTTTTGTGGTCTACATTGCTCTGCTATGAAATATCTTTTCATGTAATTTTGAGGTGTTGGTGATGTGTGTTGAAGGTGTTTAGATCTAAATTTTCAAGGTTGTATGTCTTCTGTAATTGAAAATTATGTTGATAGAGTATCAGGCTTTGTAATGACAATGTTACTAGTATAGAGTGCATATTGGAATGCTCTGCATTCCACTATGGGTGAATATTATGCTGTGGTTTTGGGGAAGTGTTTACAAATGTCATAAGTATGTGTGCTCCAAGTGACAATTTTTTTGGCGGTACACATTTCAAATTGTGAATGAATAGTTGGTTTATTCAATTATTGCTTCACTAGTTTTTCTATGTGTTGTCGACCTAAGAATTTTGGGGTTGTACGGAGTCGAAGTATGTAAGGAGAAGATTTATGGGAGTGATTATAGGTTATGCCAACCTATTTTGGAGGTGTATGTTTTTTGGTTATCTCCATAAGGTGACATGTGTTTTAAAAATTTAAGCTGACAAGTTTTATGGTATACGGTTCATGCAACTGGCCCGACCTAATTGATGTTTTGGTTGGTTATGATATATATGCAAGGTTGTTTCATTGTGTGAATGATGAGATGAGTTTTTGTACAGTGTGTGTGCAAAATCAGATGTAGTGTGAAGTGCAAAAGGTGTACTGGTGAAGTATGAAGTGAGTTAATCAATTTTTAGAGATTAATTGGAACTGTATCTTTGTCATGTTGTAGATGCATTATTAGCAGTTAATTTTGGAAGTGAGCCACCCTTTCCTTTGTCTTTTTCTATTCTAGGCAGTTATCCCTTGGTAGTGAACCACCGATAGTGAGCCATTATTTCTTTTTGGATAGTGGGTCCACCATTTTGTAATCTCTATTATAACTAGTTATAATATATTGTGAGCTAATCCTCACCATGGTTTTTCCCTTTCAATGGTTTTCCACATAAATTGGGTGTTCTTGCGTTCCTTGATGTGATGCATGCTTTATATGTTCCTTTTTATTACTGAAATTTTAATGTGATGCTTTGAATGGATGTTTAAATTGATGAAGTTAATGAATTTTAGTGAATACTGATTCAACCCCCTCTCAATATTTCAAGTCTTCAACATAAAAGATATAAAAATAAAAAAAGTGCATGTCATTTTGTATCATAGGCTACATTAAGGATTATTTCAATCACTTAGATCAGATCTACATAAAAATTATATTCATAATTTTCATTTGCATTTGTATCACATTGTCTTAATTTGATAAAATTCTAGAAAAATACTCAGTTTCAAACTTATTTGCACACAAAAAATAGGACACTTAGATAATCTAGTAAACATTTTGTTTTTCAATTTTTAGTCATCGTATCAAGGACACATATGCACTTGGGAACCTCTATCCTTTTGCACTCGAATCAACAACATTTTGCACACTCCTTTGTCTCTATGATTTCATCTATGTTTTCTTGCAGATCTCTATTCTTGAATTCTTAATTGCATTCATTTAGACATCTTTCATTTAGCTCAAAAAGTGATAAAATTGCATCGTTTTGTTTCAAAATTACATCAAAATTATTCTTTAGATTTAGGCATCTTATAATCTATTAATTTATGCATTTTAGATCATAAAATTACATTCAAAATTGTCATTTATTGTTCATATATTGTTACTATGTGCAAGTGAAATTCCTATAAAAAATGCAAATAAAAAAATGAAATGCAAAAGGAAAAACACAAGTAACTCCTCAATGATTAGCCTAGTTTAATTCAAGAAAATAAAGAACAAAAGACAATACCTTTACCTTGCTCAATTTTCTCCTTTGGTTGGCCCTTAGATCAAATATTTGTGTGCTCCTTGCTTGATAAAATGGCTTAAGACCTATGTGAAAGTGGATATGATTATGCAAGAGATGCCATGATAATGGTGAAGATGGATTAAAATGCACAATGCAAGCTCAAAATTTGCAACAATGGTGATTCTTGAATGCAAGAGTGTGTGTGTGAAAATTGCATAAGTGTTGTGAGAATGAAAATTGGCTAAGTATTTAGCCAATTTGGAGAAGATAAAATGAAGGGTTGGGATTGAATTTAGGTTTAAGAGATCAATGGTTGAGATGCCTTGAGGCATCTCAACTCATGTGGTGAAGACATGTAGAGGCCTAGGTGGAAATGGAATGATGATATGGAGATGAGGTGTGTGACATGTGGAGGTAATTGCAAGTACCTTGGGGGAGAGGAAAAGGCTTGACTTGTCTTATCCTTCCTCAAATGATGGAAGGATGTGACAAGTCAAATCCTTCTATATTTTTGGAAAAGGACATTGGGAAGAACAAGGGGAATTTAAAATTATCCTTGTAAGGACATGAGGATGTGGGAAGTAAATTAAAAATTACCTTTTAATTCCTCCCAAGTTGTAGAAAGAATATAGTGGAATTAAAAAATCCATATAGAATGTCTTGGGGGGATAAGTGGAATTAAAAATTCCACATGGGCATGTTGGGAAAATAAAAAAGAATTAAAATTTCTTGGGTTATGGGGATAGATTCTCCAAAAGGAGAAAGAATTAAAGAGGGTTGAACCAAGTACCCATACCATAATTGGCAAGAGGCCTAGGCTAGGGATTAATTAATCATGATTATTGATTGTGCAAGTGATTAGGTAGACTAATGATGGGATTAGAGGCAAGTGGGATTTTATGGAGGATGTGACACTAACCACAATTAGTGGTGTGCATATCCTAATAAGAGGTTAATCAAGATAGCCTGGATTAAAGATCAATTATGGAGGATGGTGACATGTGGAGAGAGAAAATTGAATTAAAAATTGATTTAATTCGTGTGGGCCAAATGACCAAATTAAATAAATTGGTTTATTTGTTTAATTTGGGGAGGAAAGGGGTAAAGTGTTCAATTAAATAATTAAACACTTTAGGGAATGTTAGAGATAGGATAAATATTAATGAAATAGTGAATTATTTATTTAATATGGATAGGGAGATGGGATTAGAAGAACATAAGGGTAAATTTGACCATCTTGGAGTGGCCAAATTTAGGTTTCTACATTTTTCCCCTCTTTGAAATGTCATTAAAATAATGATGTTTCAAAGAAAAATAAAATACAGATAACTCAATGGAGGGAAAAATATTGTAGGATGCCCCAATATGACCAAAAGAATGAGGAGGAGAATGAATAAAATATGAAGGGTTATGCCCACTCAAGAGGGTGGATAGGGAAGAAAGGGACCCCAAGCGGCATCTCGATAGGAAGAAAATAATGGTACCATGAGGATGATGATGAAAAACCATGAAAAATGGCTTTTGAATGGAGGAAAAGGGACTCATGGGGTGAAAATGGTGGTCAAATAAAGAAAGTAGGTTAAAAAGGGGTAAAAAGGTCAAGGCTAAGTGGGGTAAAAAAAGTATGAATAAATAGTAATTTAGAAAATTACTTTTTACCTTTTGAATTTTTTTGCATACATGTGATAGGACAATTCGAGAGAGATTGAGAGTGACATGGTTGATGAGGGAGGCATTGTGCATCGTAGGGACCTCATTCGAGAGTACTACATGCAAGGCATTGTGCCCCAATAGGTATGCCTCAAAAACAATACCGTTTCATTTGATTTTTCATGTGTTTATTGCTTTGTTGTATGAGGGGTTAGATTAGGGATCGACGAATTTTCCCATGAAGAGGCAGACTCGCCTATCTGGGGAGGCAGAATCACCCTGTAGAGAATGAGCAATTTCATGGGAGAAAATGTGTGATCACGCACCTACAGAGGAAGATGAACGAGAAAAGGGGCGATCGTGAAATCACCCCAAAAGGGGAGGGCGGGTTTGAGAGAAAAAGGGAAGCTTTGAAATCGCCCATTAGATTAAGGGTGATCACAAACTTGCCCATAGGGAAGAAGGGTGATTACAAAATCACCCATGGGGTATAAGGGTGATTGTAAAATTTCCCAAGAAGTACAAGGCGATTTCAAAATTGCTCAAAAAGGGATAGGCGAATCCACACAAGGATGGGTGAATCCATCGGTGGGGACATAGGGGTGAATGGGCCTCGTAAAGAGGTGAATGTGCTCCAAGGGAGAATGGGTGATTGCACCCCATACAGGGGTGAATGCACAAAATGGGGGTTAGGAAGAAAAAGACGAAGGCTAGAAGAAAATTTGACAAGTGAATTTCATGGATGCAAAGGATAGACAACTTTCAGAACATGGAGTGATGCTCAGTCACCCTGATGATGGAAGGATTCATAGAGGTAGATTACGAGACACTAGACAGGGTGGGGCTACTGCACATGGCATCATTTCCAGCCATTCAAGGACACTGACCACTACCGACTGCATTGATCGAGCACTAGAGCTCAAAGATCTACACATTCTACCTCCCCATAGGGGAGATGACAGTTACCCTAGAGGACATATGGAGGATCCTTAGGCTATCGATTAGAAGACATTTGGTGAGCGGGGTGGCGAGGTGACTGATCGAGCAGAGTCTTCGGGCCATATTTGGTACAACAGACCTCCCCTACAAGGGGAAGGATTTGGACATAGATGCTTTTATTGGGGTGACACTACCATTTCCCTTATTTATATGTGGTTTGATTAGTAGGATTCTCCTCCCATGTAGGAGCAGTCACTTTTTCAGCCTCAAGTTGATTGAGGTTGTTCAACACATCATGGAGAGACGTAGGGGTGTTTATGCATGACAGACCTGCATACTCACCCAGTTATATAGAGACATGCATGTAGTCTACTACAGGGGAGTGGCTAGTATCACATGTGTGACACTATTACAGATGTGGGCATGGGAGCATATCTGGATTATGTGATCGGACATAGTGGGAGTGGAGGATTTGGCGGGGGGTTGATCGGTTGCATACAAGTATGGGGGTCGGTTGCATTATGCCAAGTTACAGAGTATAACCTACTAGCTTCGTGATTTTGATGACTTGACATTGGATCATATTGTCTCGCAACCATATGTGGAGTGTGATTTTCACTCATGGAGGGAAGACAACCATTTATACAAAGGTTTCAAGTTCACTCTTAGCTACCTTATTGGTAGGGATCCATATATTATTGAGATGTGTCAGCTGGGCAGGGTCATGTGGCAGTTTGGAGTTAGACATGACATCTTAGAGCTGGAATAGAGATACCAACAGATTAGTAGAGAGAGGGGTAGGGAGCAGAGCATGACAACTACCAGAGTGAGGAAGATTTGGGACTAGCTTGTAGAGAGAGTGTGGCCATAGAGAGGGGGACTAGATGATGCAAGGATGATAGAGGGGTATGTTGTATGGTGGAGACAATGTGCCAAAGAGAGTGATACTAGTAGCATAGAGGGTGCAGTCACAAATGAAAATTCTAGAGGAAGGAGGTGGGGGTGAGGAGGAGGAGGTAGGATGTGATGAGGAGGAGGAGGAGAGACCCTTGAGGTAGGTGCGGTGAAGGATTGTGAGGCAACGGGGGGTGATCATTGAGGAGGAGGAGCTTCAAGAGGCAAAGGTGGAGATGGGAGAGGGGGAGCAGGAGGTGCCAGGAGAGAGGGCACTAGTGATATATCAGACCCCACCAGAGGATGACATAGCCACCGGACTAGTAGGGACACATGCACATAACGAAATCTTGTAGAGGAGGTTGCGACAAGAAGAGGAGGATAGGGGGAGGTTGGAGACTTTGGTAGAGAGCCTGCAGGGAGTCTGGTCGAGGGCAGAGGAGATAGCAGGGGTGGAGGCAGATGGATTGAGGAGGAAGATGGAGCGATTATAGGGGATTTTTTAGGATATGTGGTAGTAGAGGGATACAGTGTAGCAGGTAGTAGATGCAGCCCAATTGGTATTCTAGGTCCTCTAGAGGGAGCTGGATGAGGCCCTTGCACCGGCCCAAGAAATGGAGGGATGGGCACAACATGCTGAGGGGCATGCATGAGGCTAGCCTAGGATGTCTAGAAGTTAGAGTAGGGTAGGATACAACAACAAAAAGATAGGTACAGATGGGAGAGGGATGTGACACATATAGCAGTAGCCCAATATAATGATGTCGTAGAGGAGGCAAGATACTACATGGGAGCCTATTATACTACAGTGTCGAATCCAACACAGAGAGTGTCTCCCTATGCACAGGTGTTTGGGAGGAGTGCAGAACTGTCACCGTCAGGACCCTCACAGTCAGGGGGATCCAGTGGGTACAAAGAGACACCTTCAAGAGGAGAGGGGAGAGCACTAGATTCACCTCAACACTCTGATGTGACCAACAATGATAGGAGATGACAAGGGATAGGGATGGAGATAGGTGTCCCAGCTTTGACAGAGATGCAAGCGACAATGTATATAGATGGAGAGTGGATGTACAAATTTAGATTGATTCAGTGATGCTTTGTATGCATCCATTCATATGATATTGTTACGTACATATATATATATATATATATATATATATATATATATATATATATGGACATGGATGGAAATTTTACTTTTTATTATGTCATGGACTATGATGGTCGTTGTACGGTTTCATGTGTTTTGATGGTATGATGGACTATATGTATATATGATGGATATTATGGACTATATGGATATGTTAAACATTATTATGTTAATATGTATGTCATGGATGATTATGGTGATGCACATTATGGGATGTTTATGTGATTTCATTTATGTTTATTATGGATGTATGCATTATGGATGTAGTGATGTGATGTATATGTATGCATGATGATTGTGATGTGTGTGACTAACATTCTTGTGATGCAGAATGTAATGGCATATGATGTGACATGGGATGTATGATGTGATTTATATTTATTATGTCGATGTCATTGAGATTTATTATAATATGCAATGAATGTATAATGTTCGTAATGTATATGTATGTAATGTTCCTAGGCTTATGAATAGTAATTAGATGTGAAAATGTGAATGGATTAAGCTACTTAGAATAACAAATCTATATTATCCTAAACAACTTAACTAATAATGAAAATGACAATGCATAATGAAATTAATTAAGATGCTTATAATAACAAATCTATATTATCCTAAACAACTTAATTGATAATGGAAATGACAATGCAAAATGAAGTAAATTAAGATGCTTATAATAAAAAAATTATATTATCCTAAACAACTTAATTGATAATGGAAATGATGAGTGAAATGATTAATGCAACCTAATAGTGAGATTGTCAATGAAATGATCGATGAAATGGATAATGAAATGAGTAATGCAATCCAATAAAATGAATAATGAAATGGATAATGTGACCTAATAAAATGGATAATGTAACCTAATGAACTAGATAATGCAACCCTAATGAAATGGTAAGTGTAGTGCATTTTTCAAAACTTAAGCAACTTGATAGAAAGAATAGGGGGGAAAAAATCATTTGCATAACCAACAATCATGATTATAGGCTAGGTGATGGGATGGTAAAAAATGTAGTAGGATGATGAATGAAATGTAATGCTATGCTATCATGATTAGGAGCATTGGATTTTGATATAGTGTAGGATACCAAGCACCAGGGTATAAGGATTCAAGGAAAATTAGCACACCACACATAGGACCGATACAACAAATGAATAGGTTAGTCCAACATCCAAAATTCATGAGGGCTTTGGTCATGCCGATGCTATAAAACCACAAGCACAAGATGTTTCCCTAGCATAACACAAGATCATAAAGGTCTTTGTGGGTACTACGTAGGACAACCAGGAAGACATGATCACATAAAAACCAAGAGATGTCCCTATGTCTACCCATCAAAGCACACCATGATATGACAGATCATGGCGACCCTAATTAGGTATAGTAGGAAGATCAAAAGATAAACAAAATACAAAAACACAAAGAAATCATAATAAATCTCAAATATTATTTTCCATGAGGATGATAGGTGGATGGGATTGACACGATCTGATGTGAGGAAGGATACATCCTACTAAGACCAAAGATGGGTGGAGTAGATCATAGGGTCAACATGACTCAAGATAAATGAAACTAATTGGGACTACCAGTGGCTAATGGATTTTGTTTTTTATTTCTAGCAAGATAGTGACACTCTCGATGACACAAAAAAGACGACGAACCCTAAAGGATAACCTAGTGCCTTGGGATCTCATCAAAGATGGAATTGCCTACGTGAAAGCACAAAGGCATCATAGTTTGATAAAAAAAACTGATGGAAGATGATGGAAAAAGATGAAAAGAGGACTATGAAGACTCATATGGATGAACAAAAGCCTCGAGGACTCATCAAAGATGGCCTTTCCTACATGAAAGCATAGAGGTATTGTAGTTTGACAAAAAGACCTAACTTGAAATATGAAGGACAAAAGATGGGACGTAATGATAAAAGACATGAGGATGGATCCTAGATGAGGACATGAGACCGACCAATAGGACACTATATACAAGTGATGATAACAAAACTAAGCCCCATTAGCATAAGTATACGAGCTCATGATACCTAGCAAGACTTAGAGAGGTTCACCATCAACAAGCAAAAGAAGCTCAGATGTGGGATAGTGAATCTAAAATGTCTAATGCTCAATAAAAATATACCATGGGATAAATGATAGGATGGGTGGGATATATAGATAAGATGTGTTGATGGTATGGGGTAGATAAGTAAGCATATAGGAAAACAGGACACCAAATAGATAATGATTAAGCCCTCTATGGATGGTTCCTATTACCAGGTTTTCACCAAATGTACTTATCCAAGGTGCCACCAAGGGTGGTTTTTACCATAGGATGATTTATTTCTCTTTACTATTGACATTTTTTTTATTTTTTGACATTTTTGTATTTTTTACTCTTTTTGGTATTTTCTAGGTGGGGTAACCCAACTAACTTTGGTGTAAAACCACTTCAGATGCACGATGTTGATGGCTTCTTCCAAGGGTTCACCCTCAGGTGTGGAAAGTCGAACCAATTAGCTTCAAATTTCCCTTTCTTTTCTTGATCTTGTTGAGTATGTTTATTTTCCTTAAGGACAAGGTCACCAATCTGGAATTGGCGGGGTCGAAATTTCTTATCGTAGCTTCTTTTAAGTCGATGTTGGTAAGGCTGCAAGTGATTATAGGCATTGAGACATTTCTCATCCAAAAGCTCTAGTTGAATCAGACATGCCACGCGATACTCCTCATCATTTATCAGGATCTTCAAAGAGATATGCAGTGAGGGGAGCTCGAATTCAACTAGAAAGATGGCATCAACACTATATACGAGTGAGTATGGTGTGGTGTTGGTAGGGGTGTTAATGGATGTATGATAGGCCTAGAGGGAAAGATTAAGATGGAGGTTTCAATCTTGACCAGTGTTATTGACAACTTTCTTCATAATTCTGATTAGTGTTTTGTTGGTGGCTTCAGACTAACCATTACCTTGAGGGTAATAAGGTGTCAACCAATGTTGTTGGATATAAAATGTTTCACAGAGATGTCAGACATGTTGGTTTTTGATTTTTTTTCCATTATCAATGATGATGGAGGAGGGAATACCATATCTCCAGAGAATATGGTACAGGATGAATTTGGATATCTAAGTTTTGGTGATAAGGGAGAGTGGAATTTCTTCCACCCATTTGGTGAAGTATTTTGTGGCAGTGATAATGAAGGTGTGACCGTTAGACGATGGTGGGTAGATATTACCAGTTAAGTTGAGACCCCACTACGAAAAGGGCCATGGTGATTTTATTGGTTGCAGGTCCTGCGCTAGAGCATGAATCAAATATGTGTGTTGGTGAAAAGGTACACACTTTTTAGCAAATTCACATGCGTCATGTTCCATACTGGGCTAATAGTATCCAGTCTGAAGAATCTTATTTGCTTGGGCCATTTCATTAGTATGCACCCCACAAATTCCACTGTGCACCTTGCCTAATGCTATTTTGGATTCTGGCTCATTCAAACATCTAAGAAGAGCACCATCATACCCTCTATGGTAAAGAGTGTCTCCTAGGAGGGTGTAATGGGATGCTCGGTGTATGAAGGATTTTCATTGGTTGTGGTTTAGCGCGGGTGGGAGGATGTAATCATGAAGGAAGGTGTAAATTTCATGGTACCACAAAGATTGGGGACCTACGATTTCACACACCATCTCTGTATCCGGGATTTCATAAACAAGGACCAATAATTTTTTAACTTGGAACTCACTGTCTGTACGATCCCTAGGCATGTCTATAAGAGAGCTAATGGAAACCATTGCATCTACAGCCTTGTTCTATAATCTAGGAACTTGTTCAAAGTGGATGTGAATAAAACACCACTTAAATTCATCCAACATGCATTTATAAGGGAGAAACTTATCGTACTTAATCTGGTACTCATCATTAACTTGTTTGATTATTAATTGTGAGTCCCCATAAACATGGGGACAAGTAATGTTCCATTGGATGAAAATTCAGTCCTTTGATTAAAGCTTCATACTCGGCAATGTTATTCATGCATGCGAACACCAATCTGAATGACGGGGATATAATCACCTTGAGGAGTGACAAAGAGAATGCCAGCACCTGCCCCATTCTATGTGTAGGATCTATCAAAATAAAGTGTCCATGCATCTGTTTCTGAAACTATGAACACTGACTCATCTGGAAACTCTGCCACTAAAGGGTATGCATCCATGAGAGGGGCTTCATCCAACTGATCTGCAATGATTTGCCCTTTGATGGCCTTACGATCTATATACTCAATGCCAAAATCATTGAGCAACATAACCCATTCAGCCATACAACTTGTGAATGATGTTTTGGTCAAAAAGTACTTGAGGGGACCCACCTTGGAAATCAACTTAATCGAATGGCTAAGCATGTAATGGTGAATTTTTTTAGAACTGAAAAACAACCGCAAGACAAGCTTTTTCCATAAGAGTATAATTTAATGTTCATACCCCACCAATGTACGATTGATGTAATCGATTTTCCTTTCCTTCCCATTGATATCATATTGAGCCAGAAGTGCCCCCAGTGCAACTGTTGTAGCAGAAATATAAAGAAACAAAGGTTTTCCTGGTATAGGGGGCATCAAGATAGGAGGGTTGGCAAGATATTCCTTGATTTCATCAAAGCCCTATTGACACTCTGAGTTCCACTTGAATACAATATCTTTGTGCAAAATATGTGTGAAAGGCTGAAATTTATCTGCAAGTTGAGCTATAAAGCATCAGATTGATTGCAACTTGCATTGTAGACTTCTTAGTTGCTTCAAATTTTTAGGTGGGGGAATTTCCATAATTGCTTTGACCTTAGTCGGGTCAAACTCTATACCCCTTCTAAACACAATGAAACCCAACAAATTTCCTAATGTGACTCTGAAAACACATTTCTTGGGATTTAACCTTAGCTTATACTACTCTAACCTATCAAAAGTTTTCTTTAGGGTCTACAGATGGTCTTCTCAAGTTTTGGATTTTACCAATAGGTCAACATAGTCTTCCATTATAAGATGGATCAAGTCATGGAAGATGACCGCCATTGCACATTGATATGTTGCACCCACATTTTTGAGACCAAAAGGCATGACATTATAGAAAAAATTGCCCCAAGGTGTAGTGAAAGTTGTTTTATGTTGATCTTCGAGGGAAATTTTGATTTGATTATACCTAGAAAAGTCGTCTATAAGAGATAGAATGGCATGGCCTGTTATCAAATCAGCAAGCATATCTATGTTTGATAATGGAAATTCATCTTTGGGAATGCCTTATTAAGGTCTCTGAAGTCTGTGCAGATTCAGATGCCCCTAATCAGTTCAGCTATGGGTAAAATTTTGGAAATCCAGTTTGAATAGTCAATAGGTCAAATAAACCCGAATATTAGCATTTTTTCCAATTCCACTTTGACGAGAAGAGCGACTTGGGGATGCATTTTTCAAAGCTTTTGCTTCACTATCTTGGCATCGGGATGAACACCAAGGTGATGTACAACTAATGTTGGATCTAACCCAAGCATATCTGAATAGGCCCATAAAAAATTAATGATCCCTTTTTGAAGTAGGTTCACAATTAAAGAGTATTCCTCTTCGGTCAAGGATTTAGCTACATACATGATCTTTGGCTCTGCTTTTGTTCCCAAATTCACCTCTATTATATCTTCGATGAGAATGGAAGACCTTTATGAAAAGTGGGTACCTATAAGAGGAAGATGAACATCCCCATCCTCTAATTCCTCGGGGGGGTTTTCATCAAAGGTAACACCCTTTCTTTATAATTTTGATTTGTTTGAAAGTGCCTCAGGGAGGTTTTAACTAGGAGACCTTTTTGTACTTTGTTTCTTCCTATTTTTATGATTGAGGTGTTTATTTTTCCCAAGTTAGGTGTCACAGTCTTCTTCTTAGCCCATGTAATGTACATATTCCTCTTCATATAGGAAGATGTCAGTAGGTGTGCTTCCTCGTAGGTCCAAATCTACGAGGTCAGGGTGGTGGAGGGAAAGGCTGATAGTGAAAATGGAAGTGGATTTGAATAGGGAGGAAATGTCTCAATCATTGTAAGAGAGTATGATGGTTTCCTCCTTAGGGATGCCATCAAGGACATCAAATTTTTCACTAGCATTATTTGAAGCACTAGAAGATGTAGCAGGTTGTTTTTGCTTCTTTTCATAACCAAGACCCAAGTGTTTGAGATGCACTAGAGTATCAATCATTTTACGCATTCCATGCTCATCGAACCCTATTCCTCCCCCTTAATAATTGTATTTTTGTTCCCACTTGGAAGTATGTGGATAGACTTCTTGCTTGGAAGTATTCAATGAGAGGATGTGAAGGTTCCGGTTCTTCTTTATAGACCCACTAATTGATATCTTCATCAAGTTGATCTTGCAAGGTACCTAGGGACTGAAATGTAGTGGTACCCAAATTCTTAGAGCTTATGGTTTTGGTGATTGACTCTCCTTATTGTGAAGAGTCAATAGGTCAACCATAACTTCATGGTGAGGAGGGCACAATGCCCACATTGAGTGCAGTACACATCTCGTATTCCCCACAACCCTTTTCAATTATCTAAACCTTGGTAATGTGGAGTCCGAAGTGGTGGATGGAATGGATGAAGGATTAGGATTGGCATGAGATGATGATGGTGTGGCATGAGAGGTTCCCACCTCAACGCTAGGGAAATGATGAGAATGTGGGAAGGAAGCCTCAAGAGCACTAAATTACTCAAAGGGATGTTGGTCAACAAGAATGGTGACTTCAATTCCATCGTGGGGGAATTTGAGGCATTGATGATACATGGAAGGGACAACTTGCATAGCATGGAGCCATTGTTGGCCAAGGAGGAGATTATAAGGAAGGTCCAGATCAAGGATGTGACAATTTGTATATTGCATGGCACGACCAACCTGAATGGGAAGATAAATGGTTCCTTTTGAATCTCGTTTTGTGTTGTCATAATCCTTGATGGTGATCGCTTGATTATCCAAGTCAGCGTGAGTATACACCACTTTTTTTATGAATTTTAGTGTACACAAGTTGAGGGCAGATCCATTATCTACCAAGACTCGTTTGACTTTGTGCTTAGTCACAAGGATATGTGAAGAGCATGATTATGTGCGGGATCAATGGGTGGCATATCGTTTTTACTAAACCTAGTTGGTATGTAGAGGAGAGATGTCCTACTAGAGCTTGAAATTGAGTAGGATCTATGTTATTAGGGCATGAGTTTCTTGCAAAGCTTTGGTAAGGATTTCTTGATGTGTCGGGGAAGACTTCAACAAATTTAAGATAGATATTTGGGTTGGATTATTGCCTAGGTGATAAAGGATGTTATACTATGAGATTATAGGAGCTGGCTGGGATGACATGGAAGGTCTTGGAATCGATATGTGGGTGTGATATGTGGTGACAACATATTGAGGGTCCTTTCCCTTGACATGAATCATAAAGACATGTGGGTCTACTTGTTTGATGCAACCAACTATATTATCATAATTAAAAGGAATATTGGTATAACTAATATTGTTGGTTTGATTATTTTGATTATTTTTGTTGGACTCGGTGTTCCTGTTAGTAGAGCTAGAACCTTGATTGTGCTTAAGGAAGGTGTTTTGGAATATCCGTAGTTGAGAATTAGATGATTGAGATTGGTTTCCCTCAATTATAATGTCTCCTCGATTGATGAGATCCTGAATATAACTCTTGAGACCATGAAATTTGTTGGTAGAGTGACCTTTGATCTTATGGTAGTCACAATATTCATTTTCTCTATACCAGTTAGGTTTTGGTTTAGAATCATCAAAAGGTTTGGTCACAGGGTACACAACTGCATTGGCTTGAACCAATCTTCTAAAGACAACTTCCAAGGTTCTCCTAGGGGAGTGAATATTCATTTAGTATTCCCTTGACCAAATTGATTGGATTGATTAGGGGGATGAGGTGCCCCTTGTGGTATAGATATGAAATTAGCTATGGGTTGTTGGGAATTTTTTTGTGGTGATTGAGAGGCATTAGCTACTTGGACATGTTTGTTGTTGGTTACACCATCATTGACCGTGCTTTTATTCTTGTTTCAATGGTGGGATATATCACCATATTGCTTATCTTTTTCTTCCTTGAAGATCTTAATGAGTCCCTTAGCAATCAAAGCCTTTGCACAATGAAGGTGTAAGTTATAGGCCAACTCGGGATGTGAGTTTTCAACAAAGATACCCACTAATTATTTTTCTAGTAGGATACATTTAAGCCAGCTAGCTAAAGCTTGCCACCTTTGCAGGTAACTAGAAAATGTCTCACCATTATGTTGCTTGTCCTTCATAAGGTCCATGGTGTCTATATCCTTCTCTAAGTTATAAGAGAAGTGTGTTATGAATTTTTTTGATAAATCAGATAGTGTAGAAATCGATCCACGTGGGAGACATAAGAACCACTCTAAGGCTTGTCCAGTCAAGCTATGAGGGAACAACCGAATGAGATAACTGTCATTGTAAAAGACCTCTTGACAGTGCATGTAGAATTATTGCCAGTGGTCTCGTGGATCTCCCTTTCCCTTATATTTATTGAATTTTAGAATTTCAAAGTGCTTTGGGAAGGGAATGGTGGAAATCGATGGATCAAATGGGTATGGACAAATGTCTTCAAAATTGAAGGATTTTTTGGATGATGATGTGCTAGCCTGTAAATCTCTTAGGGTAGCTTTCATTTCTTCCCACTCCTTATTAACAGGCATGGATGAGGATGGACCTATGGGATTGGATTGATCATAGGGAGCATATTGTTGGTATGATGGTGGTGGAAGTGATTGGTTGAAGGATGGATTTCCATAGTATGATGGTACCTGTTGATATTGATCAATGTAATTTTTTTGTTGGTTGGCATATATTTTTTGTTGAGGTGGAAGTGGTTGATGGTAGGATGATGCAAATTTTTTTGTGATGGAACCTGTTGATAGTATGATGGATTGGGTTGGTAGTTGTATGTTGGTTGTTGGGAAGGGACATATTGAGGTGGTTGTGGATTAGATGGTTGTTGGTAAGTGTTGGGTGTATATTGTTGTGGGTTAATATAGGATGTGTGTTGTTCGTTTTGGTGTTGGTAATATTGGTAATTGGGATTAGGCATGGTGTATTGTTGTCGCAGGGTGCTAGGTGGTGGAGGTGGTTGGTAATAAGTATTTTGCGAAGGTGGTTCCACAAAGGGTGGAGGTTAATGATAACAAGGTGAAAAATAATGAGGGGATTGATTAGCATATGTATATGAAGGTTGCGGTTGGTATTGTTATTGAGTGACTTGTTGAGGACCAAATTGTGTGGTTTTTTGTTAAGGGACTTGTTGAGGACCGGATTGTGTGGATTGTTGTTGAGAGATGTGTTGAGGACTAGACTCTATGGATTGTTTTTGAGGGACTTGTTGAGGGATGGAATGACTAGGAGAAAATGGTGGCACTTCTTGCATCAAGGGTTGTGTCCAGACGAGGGGGACGTGAGGGGGGGAAGATGCTAGCAGATTGGTTATGGTGCCCCCAACATTTCCTGATGACTGGTTTGACTGATATTGTGGTAGAGGTGGCATAGACATAATGGATGCGTGACCTTGTGGATTTGTGGCTTCAGTTGTTGCTCCTCTAACACAAATCCTAACAACAGGAGTTGGAATTCAATAGCACACATCATTCCCCAGTCCCGTCTTATACCAAGTATCCTATGGGGTAACCTAAGGAACTTGTGGAACTTGAGGGACTAAGGAGTCTAGATGAACCTAAGAACTCTAATGATCTTTTGATTAAGAAGGCATTCCTGTGTTAGCATATTGTGTCGTGTCAAACCCAAGTGGCAGTTTAGCACCCCTCATAAGCAAAGTAGCAAGGATTTTATCTAATCATTCAGCAAGGATACAGTCATTCATTTGTGCATTGACTGGATTGCTAATATATTCCTCAGCAAAGAGCTTAGGTTGATTAACTATTCCTTCCTCCATGGGTTTTCAATGATTAAATTTTGTATTGGACTGCTAAGATCCACCATTAGTGGCCAGATTGGGAGGATACTATGATTGACCAATTTGTGACTGTTGTAGTTCCATGATATTTTTAACCTATGATCAAGTGGTAATGGGTATGAAAGTGTGGATGATCAAGAGATGACAATGATGTGGAACCCTAAGGTGATGCTAAGTGATGGCAGTTGGATGACTGGTTTAAGGATTACCAAGATGATTGGTTGATTGATTGAATTGATCAATTGATTGGATTGGATTATTGTTTGGATTTGGTTGATGATTAGATATGATCAACTAGACTTGAGAACTTGACTAGATGATGTTTGGATTATAAGATTGTTACTCGAGATAAGATAACGATATCAAGAAAACAAGATGATTGTGATGATGATGATTGGATGGGGTTGGATTACTATGGCACAAATTTGCCTCTAGATGGAATAAAATTGATGAGGCCATAGATAATTGATGACTTAGGATGGATTATGCTCCTAAGTAAACAAGGATGGTGATAGTATAAGCTAATTAACTATCCAAACTAGATAAAAAGCTCTTAAATAGACGTCTAGAGTATTCAGATTGGATGGTTAATGAATGATACGATGATTAAGGATGACCTAAGGCAAAGCTATGTGATCAAATAAATGATTTGATGAATTTTGGAAAATTAAAAGTACGAAAATGGTGATTACAAGAGATTGGAGGATGCTAAAAATGTTTTAATCACAATACTAACCTTGGAACAATGTTGGATTTCAATGGTCAAAAGGATTCTCTCTCGGGTTTCTCTATGGGAAGCATAATTGCCTCTATAGGTAGAAGAATCACCCCTCTAGGATGCCATAGATTTGCCTTTGTAGGATGCAGAATCACCCAAGTAGGACTGGCAGAGGGATGTATGGATTACAAGTGTGAAATTTCTTATCAAATTTGGGTGTATGGATATGCGAGCATAATCACCCCTAAGTATCACAAATTTTCCTTTCCAAGGACACTATATGGAAATGGTAAATGCAATCACCTATGATAGATTGGTTTTATGGAGAAGAATACAGGATCATTGGACAAAGTAGAAAAATCACTAGTTCATGAAAATATGGTAGGAAGATGAATTTGCCTATCGAAAATGAATGGTACAAATGGGGTCATGAAATCGACTATGTATAGAACGAGATCGCCTATGGAGAACTAATTGTATATAGACTCGAAGTAACAGAATCGCCTATTGGTAGATTAGAATCACCTATCTATGAAAATATGGTATGAATGCAAGAAGATGCAATCGCCTGTGTAAGATCGACTGTATGGATGGATGGAGCGGAGTTTCCTCTGAAGGAGGCAAAATTTCCTATCGAAGATCGACTTAGTATGGAACCAAGGACATAGAGTTGCCTAATGAAACTGGACTATATAGACAGGTGAACGAGATCGCCTATGAAGGAGAAACTTGATACGAATGGGGATGAAAAACTCGCCTAAAAAAACTGGACTGTATAGATAGGTGAGCGAGATCACCTCTTTTGGAAGAAAAATCGCCTAATGGGATATGACTATACAAAATTTCACAACGGACTTACCCCTGAAGAGGGTAGGATTTCCTAATTGAGGGATAGACAAATACGAGTGAATTCGCCTCTTAGGGAGATAAAATTGCCTATTGGGGAAAAGATTGACTGAAAAGAATAGAATAGGGACTAACGTGAAGTCACCTATGAAGGATAAATTTCCCATCTAGAGTGTAGATTCACCCCTATAAGAAGCATAATTGCCTCTAAGTTGAAAATACTAGCAAAGGACACTGAGTCAAACAAAAAGCAATAGACAGTGGTAAAGACTAACTCAAGACTAAAAATTTCACTAATATATCACAAGAAGACACGTCAAGCACATGAACAGCCCTAAAATTAGTAGTAAAGGGTTTACAAACTTGATGTAGACCCACCAACCCAAGGGGTTAATACTTCATGATAGTTAGGTGGAACACCATTTCTTGCGAAGGTGGGTAGGTAGAGATCTAGTGACATAGGGTCGTCAACGGATGCCATAGGCACACCTTCTCTCTCCTTGAGAACTATTGTAGTTCACCATGAGGATTTCTATCTCAATCTAAGGGAGTACGTGGTGAGTAGCTTTGGGGTATGATTTTTATCCCCTACACTACACCAAGTCGTGGCTAAACACGGGTCTTAAACTAGGCTTAACAAGCAACTAGGGGAGTCCTCGATACACCAGGAGGGTGCATGAGGCACATATGTGAACACCAGCCCGTTACAAGCATGGATCGAGAGCCTCGGTGAGGTACTGGAAAATTGGACCAACCCTTCACACCTAACTAGGAATCACTGTAGTATCAGTGCTCTACCAAACATGATGCAACTAGATTGGGGTACAACTTTAGTTCTCTTCCCTTTCTATACATCGTCGATTCGTGTGGTTGAGATTGTCCCTTGGGGTGATGAAATCTCCAACCAAGTCTCTTATAGGGAAGGAAATACTATACATTTCTAATCACTAGGCTCACATGTAGCGTAAGGGGAGAGCATACACGTACTAGTACTCTTGGGTAAACAAATGGACTTGAACTAACTACGATTTATGATCCCCAAGATCATCGTATAGTGCAAGGGGAGAGAATATGTCAAAAATTAACTCCAAACATGCCAAACAAGTTAATTGACCCTTTAATTTACCTACATGTGCCTAGCTAGTTGGGGAAATCACTACTCTAAGGTCTTCGACCGATCATCCTGCAAAAAATATGTTAGAAGTTTGATACCACCATTCTTCGTCAAACAAAAGGAAAGCTACACAAATAGTTAGTCAAATACCATAGGCACAAATGTACAAGTCATCTGGTCAATTCCTAAACCCAAAACCGAATAAAATTTTTAACAAAAAAATTATGATCTCGGTTTTACCTCAGATTTTCCCCTTGGGAGTATAGAATCACCCTTATAGGCAGTGGTAGAATCACCCCTGAAGAAAAAAAATTCTTCCCTCTGGACTGGATGCAGAAGGGCGAGGGTGCAATTTCCCTTGAAATTTTTCTAGGAGCGAACACAGAATCAACCCTGAAAGTCTATTGTAGAGGATGGACACAAAATCGCCCATGTACATAGTAGAATCACCACTGAAGGTGGCACAATCGACCTTCAGGTGGATTCACCTGTGAAGCTCCAAAAATATGAACTTGCAAAAATAAAAACAACAACAAACATGAAAGTAGACCTATGACATGGGTCCCACTGGGTGTGCCAAAAACGTGTGCAGGTGAAATTCCTATAAAAAATACAAATACAACAATGAAATTCAAAAGGAAAAACAAAAGTAACACCTCAATGAATAGCCTAGTTTAATTCAAGAAAAATAAAGAACAAAATACAATACCTTTACCTTGCTCAAATTTCTCCTTTGTTTGGCCCTTAGATCAAAGATTTGTGTGCTCCTTGCTTGATAAAATGGCTTCAAACCTATGTGAAAGTGGATATGATTATGCAAGAGATTTCATGATAATGGTGAAGATAGATTAAAATGCACAATGCAAGCTCAAGAGTTGCAACAGTGGTGATGCTTGAATGCAAGAGTGTGTGTGTGTGTGTGTGTGTGTGAAAATTGCATAACTATTGTGAGAATGAAAATTGACTAGCTATTTAGCCAATTTGGAGTGGATAAAATGGAGAGTTGGGATTGAATTTAGGTTTAAGAGATCAATGATTGAGATGCCTTGAGATATCTCAACTCATGCAGTGAATACATGTGGAGGCCCAGGTGGAAAGGGAATGATTATATGGAGATGAGGTGTGTGATATTTGGAGGTACTTGCACGTACCTTGGGGGAGAGGAAAAGGCTTGAATTGTCTTACCCTTCCTCAAATGATGGAAGGATGTGACAAGTCAAATCCTTCTAGATTTTTGGAAAAGAACATTGGGAAGAACAAGAGGAATTTAAAATTCCCCTTATAAGGACATGGGGATGTGGGAAGTGAATTAAAAATTACCTTTTAATTCCTCCCAAGTTGTAGGAAGAATATAGTGGAATTAAAAATTCCACATGGGATGTCTTGGGGGGATAAGTGGGGTTAAAAATTCCACATGGGCATGTTGGGAAAATAAAAAAGGAATTAAAAAATTTGTGGGGGATGGGGATAGCTTCTCCAAAAGGAGATAGCATTAAAGAGGGTTGATCCAAGCACCCATACCATAATTGGCAAGAGGCCTAGGCTAGGGATTAATTAATCATGATTATTGATTGTGCAAGTGATTAGGCAGACTAATCATGGGATTGGAGGCAAGTGGAATTTTATGGAGGATTCGACACTAACCAAAATTAGTGGTGTGCACATCCCAATCAGAGGTTAATTAAGTTAACTTGGATTAAAGATAAATTATGGAGGATGGTGACATGTGAAGAGAAAATTGAATTAAAATTTGATTTAATTTGTGTGGGCCAATTGACCAAATTAAGTAAATTGGTGTATTTATTTTATTTAGAGAAGAAAGGGCTAAAGTGTTCAATTAAAAAATTTAACACTTTAGGGAATGTTAGAGACGGGATAAATATTAATCAAATAGTGAATTATTTAATTAATATGGAAAGGCAGATAGGATTAGAAAAACATAAGGGTAAATTTGACCATCTGGGAGTGGCCAAATTTAGGTGTCTATAGTTACACACTTGCATTAGCATAAATTAAGTATATTCTAGAAAAATATTCACTATCAAATCTATCTACAACTAGACCCAGAATCCTTAAGAAGTACACATAGTCAGACTTTGAATTTATGGAAAACTTGCTCAGGGAATAGACACCCTTGGGAACCTTTGTCCTCCTACTATTGATTGAATCAAATTTTACAAAGATTTTTCTTGTTGTATTCTCTATCTACTTTTATTGTCTGTACTCTATTTTTGAATATTTTTCTATGGTTAATTGATAGTTTAGTGTTCATCTTGGGTACACTTAGTGTTTCGAAACTCTCATGAGCTTCATGAACTGGTGTCTTATTGTCAATACTTCAATGAGACATAGTTGTAGACTTATGGAATCCCGCACTATTGTTACACTCGTTGTGGATCCCGAGTCTTCCAACTCTTTCATGTATAGTGTTGTCAATACTCAACCCATTTTGGACTTTATCCCTAACACTACCATACCAATTACAACTTTGCAATCACCCATTTTTATAGATGTTGAGACTATGGTTTCCCGCGTTCCTGAAGACAAAATGAGATAATTGGACAAAGATTTAGAAAGACTTCAAGACTATGTGAGTATTGAATATCTAGCTAGTACAATGGTCCCTATAATAGATAACATGAGGAAATTGGTTAACGATGATCAAGGATTAGAGGTTTTGCATAGACTAGCCTAAATAGTTGATGCTAATGTACCTACAATGGTTAGTTGCACTCAATATTTAGGATACACACAAAGTCAAGGAGGAAATCAAGTCTCCCTACAACTATAGCCTCTATCCCTACATACACAAATTCAACTGTCACCTCAAGAATACAAAAAAACATTGGCATAACTCCAACAATAGGCCTTTCCACTAGGAATCCTTATGGTTTTGGGTCCTCACATGGGACACCTCAATTTTCATCCCCTCTCATAAATTTTCAACATAGTAGAACCAAATTTTACAAAATGTAACCTCACTTCAAAAAAAATCTCAACCTTGATCCAAAACCAAAATGGACCATTGCAATATATCAAAACAAGCCCATTTTCACTTGAAATTTTGAAAACACCAATGCCAAAAAACATAGAGATACCTCAATTTGACAAGTACAATGGTAAAGGAGACCCTAGCAATCATATATCAACATATACAGCCTTGTGTAGTGACTTCATTTTTTAAGATAAACTCATGGATAAACTTTTTCCTAGGAAATTGAAATACATAGCCTTAGAATAGTTTTTTTCATTGTCGAATAACTCAATCCACTCTTTCAATTAAATTTTTGAGGCCTTCCTCCAACATTTACAAGTAAACATTGGACCTAAAATTGCATTAACTTTCCTAGTGAGATGTAAACAAAAGCAAAATTGAAAAGTTCACAAACTTCATAGGCTGCTATTAGTTGCTTTATTCACAAATCAATCTTACTCTACCTGATGTAGATGTCCAAAGAGTGTTCATTGAAAAATTTCAACTTGACATAAGGGATAAAATATTATTGATGAAATATCCATCCTTTATACACTTGTGTACGACCCTTTGGGATTATCAGAATTTGGTGTTTCAATATGAAGAGACATCTTCATATACTTCTACAATGAAATTCGAATATGTACCTTAAAACAACTATCAACCATTCAAGAAGCAAAACAAGAACTTTATCAAGTTACATACAACTCAAACAACCAACCACATTAATCCTCAAGTTGCTGCCATAGGTTCAACCTCGTACCAATTTAGATAATGACATAGACAATTTACCCAATTACTTGACAGCCTCCATTCAATCATGTTGTAAATTTTGAATAAGAACTTAATCCAATTGCCTCTTATTAGACCTATGGAAACATCTAAACTTCTACCACCAAATTAAAATCCAAATTCATTTGGTCAATATAATTGCACAAGTGGACATGATATAGAATGATGCATGTTTCTTAAACATCAAGTTCAAGACCTCATTGATTCTAATCACATCCAGTTGGGCGATGTTGATGATTAAGGGAATAAGTATATTTCCCTACCTGACCAAAACTTATAAATTTTTACCAATCCAATGCCAAACCATTCATCCAAATTTGTGCAAGATTGTGATGTTAAGAATGATGAGATGAATATTGATAAAATTGATGAAACAAATAATGATAAGGATGATAATTAGAGTGATGGTGAGCATGACCTACAAGATATGGTCATTCTCATTGACATTCGGCCTCACAAGGGCCTATTTCCCACCATCTCATTAGGAAAAAGAGATCCCTTAAGCCAAGGTTGAATTTCAGCCCTTAGGTGAGTCAACCTTGAAGGAGATCTTGTTTTTTTCCTTATGATAAAGGACGGGGCAGATCTACTAAAACAACACTTTTGGGAGAAAGATTAAAAATAGTAAATGAACCCAAAAATTCAAAGTAACACTTGAAATCAAAAGATTAAACCTTAATTTAAAAGAACCAACAAATTGTAGACAGACTAAGAGGGTTTAATGTTTTGGCACCTGTCATCAAAATATTGTTGTTGAGTGTCCTCTGGGCCTCATTTTCCCAAGGGTGAATGGGTCTTTTTAGGGCTTTCTGAAATCACTTTTTGGGTCCTCTGGTCCTATGTCTGCACTCCCAAATTATCCAAATTTCATGATCAAATGTTCATAAATAAATCTTGTAGGTGAGTTTTCGTGGCTTGACAACAACTTCGACAACTTTTGCAACTTTGAAAACTTTTCCAATTTTTCATTTTAAGAGATCTTCAATCCTTCTTCAACCTAAAATATGCAAAACACACATATTGTTTGTTTTTGGTGAATGTGGGTTTACCTTGGTCAAACCCCATTTTGCTAATTAAACCTTAAAATGAAATGAAACATGAAAGGAATGATGAATGAAAAAATGTTATGTTGCAACTCACCAAACCCTTGATTTGAAACCCTTGAATGACCACAACTTAGTAGATCTCTCCAAGGTCTTAATCTTGCATGAATGGCTTGATTGATCATGTTGATCTTGATGCTTTAAATATGACTTTAATGCTTGAAACATACATCACAATGTTAGCTCCAAAAAAACATTCATGATGCTTGATAACTTTGACATGATGCTTGAGATCTTGAATGTTGCAACAAATGGTTGATAAATATACCCTTGAATACCTTTGACAATAATCTTTGCTCTAGGAACAATCTCTTTCTTGTGCTAGGATTTGAATTGAGAAAAGACCTTACTTTTATAAATATTTTCTAATTTCCCAAAAATTAAACATTTCAAGCCAACACTTAAATCTTGAATTTAGGACCTTAAGATGCACCAAAAATATGTTTAGAATTTGAAATTTTAATCTTAAGGGGAACTCATTCGCCCAAGGGCGAATGGGTCCTGACCTAAATAATCAGGACCTATTCATTTCTTGATGTTAATAATGATAAATGCATTAATTACATCATAAATCCCTTTTAAAAATTGTAATTAATTAGGCTTGTAAATGAAAAATTTAGGCAATTAGAGGCTCAATTAAGTCCATTTTATTTAGGGACCCAAACATAGTGTGAAAATGTAAAGGAGTACATTTTTTGACACTACAAGGCCAAACCACTTTGTTGTTTGATATTGCTTTCACCCATATTGAAACATCGATACATGCACTTGATGGTCCTCTCTACATAGTTGGCTGTATTAATGACAAGACTACAACTAGAATAATCATTGATCTCATGTGTGAAGAGAATGTGATCATAAAGGAAATCTTGTTTGTGCATGAACTTTATCAAGATTCTTATGAACAATCAAAATCATGGTTGAAAACTCATGATGGTTTTTCTCACCCTATGATAGGCTCGATCACTCTTCCTCTTAAATTTGGACTGAAAAAATTGTGTACATTCTCCATCATCTCGATGTTAGAACAATTCTGTGTGAAGTTAGACTACCCATGGCTATGCTCCATGAATGTCATCTCGTTGATTATTCAAAAGTGCATAAAGTTCCCATTTGAAAACCAAATTTTTATAGTGGATCATAGTGGGTTTTATCCTTTGTCCTCCCATGGAAATTTTTCATTATATTTATTTTGGCCTCAACCTATGGAAGCTATTAAACATTGTGAGGGTTTATTTTCCAGGTCATACTAAAATTTTAAGGCAAAGCACATAATAGAGTTATATCTTACCAATATTCCTAAAAATGATAAGACCTTAATTATTCCTCCTCCTCCACCAGTTATGGATGAACCTATGCTTGAATTAAAGACCCTTACAAGTAACAAAGTTAAATAGGTCACATTTCCTCCACCCATATTGTGTAAAAAACCAAGAGACAATTGAATGATTCATTTTGTGCCTCCAAAGGTTAAAAAAATGTATAGACCTAAAGAGACAGTGGTTTCCCAACCCCTGGTGGTTCCTTCAATTCCTCCCTTAAGGGAAGAAAAGAAACCAATGGTTGAGAAACCCACTCCCACCTTGTCATAGATTATGATAAAAAGTGTAGGAGTAGGCATTGTGCTATCATTCATCAATTGGAGGAAAAGAATAAAATAGTGCATGATAATCAAACACCTATGGAAACAAATCAATAAGTAAAAATTTCACCAAAAAAATACATTGAACTAAAACAAGAAGTGAAACAATAACATACAATTGATATTGTCATAAGACCTCCTATTGTGATTAACTTGGATGATGGATGAAACTGCTAAAATTGATGATCAGGTACATAATGAGCTTTTAGTGTTTTTTTCAAAGAATGAATTTAAATGGGGGCAACCATGATGATCCTCCTGATGAGAGTGACCCACCACCACATGTTGAACCTAGAGATGCTCCTAGTATAACACTTGTTGTAGTCCCTTTAGCTATTTTTTGCCCCTCCCTATATGATGACCAAGACTGGGATGCAAATGACTTGATTTAGGTTGGCTCGCATGTGTAGTACTCCTTTATGTTTGTTTCATGTGTTTATTGTGTTTCCTTTCACGTGATGTGATCTCTCATTTTATATTTATTGGTGTGTCTTTGTGTTTGTGAGTTTATTTCGGATGACCCTTGTTGGTCTGTTGGTGCAAGGATACAAAGGAAATGAACCTATTGTGACATTATTATATTTGTATCTTCATTCTTCTATATGTCATAAACTTTATCTTTTATTTTTTATCTTGTTTTCTCTTTTTGGGAACGATGCAAGGCATTGAGACACTTATGTCCCTTCGATGTTGACCCAAAAGTTTCTTTTTTTCTCTTTATGTGTCATTCCTCCATTGTTTTCATTGTTCCATGAGTATTTGGGGAATGATGTCAGTTATGAGCTCTATTATATCACTGTAGCAAAGATGTATACTAATCCCAGATCCATGGATCCCTTATGTGCTAATACTCTATGATGTTTGTTGCATTAAATTTGGGGACAACCCCTTATCATGATGTAGCTTTATTTGGAAATATATCATTGGTAGATGGATTTCCAAATAAACTCTTGTGATTTCTTTTTTGCATGAAATTTATCATTTTTCTACCTTAAAAAAATTCCTCAAAACATGGTATTTTATAGTTCTTTAAGGTATGGGTATACAATGGAATTACTTGCTTCACTTTGTTCATAAGCATTGGACTTGGTGGTGTGTTGACATTAGCATTCTTTTGCTTCACTTTTTTCACAGGCATTGAACTTAGTGTTGCGTTGGCATATAATTTTGATCATTTTGTAGCACCTTATCAGAGTTATCAGAGAGTATAACTCTTGGTATGGTTGATATGGGTGCACACCTAGTGAATAGTATATAGACTTCACTAGACCTAATGTCTTTCACATCCTTGTCTTGGGGGCTCACCTAGTGAATACTAGACTTCACTAGCCCATGTAGCCTTCTTGTTTGTGATTCACCTAGAAAATATTAGACTTTTCTATTATGTTTCATGAATGACTTTAGTGTGGTTCATATCATAACACAATTCTCTAGCCCGTGATTATCTATACCCTCCTTTTTGCTTTCTATTTTGGCATCATATGTTTGTATATGTTGTCTTGCTATTTCATACATGTGTGTATTCCTTTGTGCTTCTATTGGTTTTCCATGGGATCTTGGATCTTGGGGGCTTGTGCACTCCCCCTAGATCCTTAGGCATCCTATCTCTTCAACATTCGGACAATCGAACCCCTCTTGACATAGATTTTCTACTTTAGTGTGAGTGTGAGTGTAAGTTCATAATCTCACTTAAGTGGGGGCTAAATGTACCTTATCAATTGTAATCCTTGACAATTTCACTCTATGTTTTGTCCCCCTTAATTTACTAGACCTAATTAAGTACCTAATTTCCTAAATTATACATTTTGGGGCCCATTGTATTATTTTTCAAGAAATTGAAAGCATTGAATAAATGCATCCATTTATTATTTTTCCCTCGACACCTAATGTCCTAGAAAATAGGGCCAAGAACTATTCACCCTAGGTCATATGGGTCCCCCTATTTTGTCGAGGGATAATTTTG
Organism: Sequoiadendron giganteum; assembly: GCA_007115665.2. Lineage (NCBI taxonomy): Eukaryota > Viridiplantae > Streptophyta > Pinopsida > Cupressales > Cupressaceae > Sequoiadendron > Sequoiadendron giganteum. The sequence goes on along the minus strand of CM021106.1, from coordinate 602,674,939 downwards.
GATATATTGTTGTCGACATTTTAACATTCAAAATTCAAGTTGTAAATGTCAACTATCGGGATTTAATTTTTGGGAAATTAGAAAAATGCCTATAAATACCTAGTTATTGCATCATTTGAACATTAAGTTGAAATTATATTGGTAAAATTATGATCAAGAGTACTATGAAGCAAGTCAAGAGTAGCATTTCAAAGATTTATTACAAAAATTCAAGATCCTAACATCATGTCAAATCTTGTGTGAGTTTATGTGTGTTTATATCATCATTGTTTGTGAAGACTAACCCTTGTTGTAGGTCTCCAAGAAAGTTCAAGCAATCAAACAAGAAATATCCAAGACCTTGAAGTGATGTGCATGACTTCAATCCTTCAAGAAAGCCATAGAAGGGTGGTGAGTTGCAACAATTTGTTGATTCATCATTCCTTCCTATCATTTTTCCATATTATTCATTGACATTGTCATTATGGAAGTGGAAACACTAACACAAGGTTTGACTAAGCCAAGCCCCTAAATCGAAGAAAATTTCTTCTCTTTGTGAATGTGCAGATTTTAGGTTTAGAGAGGATTGAAGGAAGCTTGAAGAAAAAATGTTCATTATTATAATTGAAGCCCTACATCTTGTCAACTCATGGAAACTCACCTACAAAATTATCTAACTGCATTTCGAGGACTTCACAACTGAGAATGAGGATCTCAAATCTATCATCAGAGGACTACAAAAATAATTTCAAGACACCTCTATAAGGACCCATATGCCCTATGGTGAATATTTCCCTATATTTAGACCAATAGAAACTTTTTAGGATAGGTACATAGTCCTCTATACTTCCCAAATCTTCCTACAATTCATTGTTTCAGTTTATCAGTTGTCAGATTAATGTGTTTATCATATTAGGGCATATAGTCTAATTAGGTTAATCAATTTCAATCTATCCCAATCCATTCTAATTCTCTAAAATATGTAGATCTAGGTTTGATTGGCTCACCTTTATGGTTGAAATTCAATCTACTCACCTTTTTGATCTCCATCTTAATGAAACAATAAAAAAATAACCCAACAACAACAAAAATTGAATCCTAGGTTTAAACATTAGACCTAGGGTTCCATTTTTCTTTGTTTCAAACCTAGACCATTATAGTATTAAAATTATATTCCTAAATCTAGAAACTATGAACCATAGGGTTTTGTTGTCTAATTTTTTCTCTGCTATGATCCCTTCATTTCTCTCTATCTTAATCCTCCTTCAAATGAACATAAATGGAGATTGAATATCCACAATAAATTCCATAACCCACCATGGGTATGCTACAAAGAACACCCATATTATTCAGGCATTGTTTTCCCTAAAGCATGTTATAAAATAATGAAACAAATCCAACCAAATGTCCCTTGGAAATATGGGGGAATGTTCTTCATATATTTTCAAACATTCTCTATATTAAAGATACCTCTATATTTGGTGCAATAAGGCATGAATAAGCTCATAAAATCTATTATAAATGTGGCTTGGATATGGAATTTAAACACCAAGCTTTGAAAACTTAACCATTGTATTAAATAGGTCATCCTCTTTTCATTCATTTCTTCCTATAGATCCATGCCATTTTGATTAAAATATATTTTTGAGGCATCATTTAATTAGATCTAGTGGTTGGTGGGTACTGCAAACACATTAATTACATTTATACGTGATTTTATTTCATGCCACTAGAAAATTTCTCCAAAGTGATGAAAAATGGGTATTGGGTGGGAAAGGACCTTTTATGGCTTATTAAATATATTATAGGTCATCTAGGAGGGTAGGTAGGAGTTTACTTTGAAAATAGCAAGAGATTTAAATTGTTGGAGGTTGAGGAGAATTCATACCATATGGCCTTGGTTAGAGTGTTGAGGTTGAGGATGAATAGGATCTCATGACAAAATGGGCTGTGAAATGGAGGAAGTTAGAAAGGGGAACCCCAACAAGGAATGAGGCTTTGGGACAATGGGGTTTTAAGGGAAATTATACTTGGGGATAGGAAAGTCTGACACTAGTTTGAAGGATTGAAGGATCAAGATGCTAGGCTTGAGGAGAAAGTCATGTAAACAAGGTAAAACACCAAAAAAAATTAATTCTAACAAACACAAAAAAATATTAAGGAAAACACAAGAAACAAACCGAATTTAGATTTTTTATAAATTTTTACATCTCTTGACACTTAGGGGACCCACTTAATATGTCTTATATTGGTTATAAAATGAGATAAAAAAAATTGGGGTTCCAACACATGTTATGAAACATCATAAGGCATATTTGAATGGATAATGAAGGAAAAAAGAAACACTCAAGTTGGTGAGTGGTGTTGGTTCTTGAAATCATTGTTCATATTTCTAGAGGAATCAATTTTCTTCAAGGTCGAGGAAATTGCATCTTGAAGGAAGATTGATAATTTCATCAATGTAAAGTGAATTATTTAAGACCCATTACTAAGAGTGGATAATATCTCCTTCACTTTTGGCTGAGATAAACCTAGGAGGATGTTCCTATAGGTATCCTTAACAAGATTAGCTACAAATAAAATATAGAAAAACTACAAATATAATAGTAGTATCCAATGTATTCTTGGCCCCAAAAGTTGTCATTGGACCAAATACTAGCCTATTGTACATGAAACATCTATTAAGATGATAAAGACACCATTACAAAAATTCAAGATGAATGTATGCAAAAAATGACTCCTTAGGATAAGAACTCTTACAGCTTGCTCAATATGCTTTCCTAGATGAATAAATATATCACAAGGTATATACAAATTTCTAATATTTCTCCTAAACTATTGGAAAAATATGGTTTTCATTTTGATTGTATGGTGGATCATACATTTCTAGGATTGGTACTTTATTTATTAGATTATAGAATAACAATTTATCTAGAGGAATAATACATTAAAATAACAATAGAGATATGATATCAAAAAACCAAACATACTTAACAATCCTCGTTTGAAATCCTAGAATCCATATGCAATAAAGAAGAGACCATTATAAATAATATGTGCAATGACTTAAAATACTCTGGAATTCATCAAATCATTATTAAATTCATACTAGAAAATGTGATTCGAGGAAACTCTATGCTATAATGTTGTCACAATTCATCACATAGAATTTCGTTGAAGATATATAAATGGCCAAGGAGATATTCAATTATATATATCAATTATAAAATTTTATAAACATCAATTACAAACTTACTATTTCCTTGTGATTTAAAAACTACATCGCTCTTTAGGTGATTAGACTTGTAGGAGCTAAAATCCTAGACAATCCTCATCATTTGCAATTGTGTGGAAATATAGAAATGATTAACCTTTGGAATGATAATTAAATTGATATATATAATTGTAGGAGAAATGGCGACTCCCAACACCCCTAGGAATAGTTTCTAGACCAAAATAGCTTCCACAAGAGAGAAATTGGCAAGAATATCTTATTGTATTTTGAATGCAGGATTGATACAAATGTACATGAGAGGCCTTGCTTATAAAGGTAAGGTAAGAGATGTTAAGAAATAATGCATCATACTCACATTATTAATCTATTTCCTACATAACCCCAAGAGAGAAAATCATGCATGCAATCTTACAAAATAACCATAATGCATATACTAAAATAGAAAAGCCACAAGATAACACAAGATATACCTTGCAAAAACCCTCAAGAGGGAAAAATCCAGCCTCCAAAAGCATCTATATTCCAACTATTATTCAAAAATAAAACAATACATGCACTTACAAAGCTACCAAGAACACTTCTGAAGCATAACACCTCTCTGATGAATCCTCCATGTTCCCATGCATGAATCCACACATCCCATGTCATGCTTCACATATGCACTCCTTAGAAAGACTCAATAATGATATCCCACTCACCCAACCAAACTTAACCACTAAAAATGTGTTTTCTTTTATAGATACAAGCTCACATAAATACAACCAAGTGGTAAGATAAAACCATTGACCCCTCATCTAATATTGGGTACTAAGTTTTCAATTTATTTATTTTTTTCCCAATATTAAATTATTATTCTTATCTCTCACACATTAAATAATAAACCAATATTATAATACAACTTACAAGTGGTTCCCAAATAATTACATAGTGTGTCTAAACACACCTCCTAGGTGCACCACAACTAAATAATTATTTAATTACTATAATGAAGCTAAGGTGGCAAAAAAAATTCCTATACTAATCTTTAGAGGAGGAAAATGCAAAACTTTACAGATCTTTACAATAGTTACAAAAACTTAAACATAAATAAACATAAATATCATGCATACCACATCGTAATTTACGTGGGGAAAACCTTTTCAGGAGAAAAACCCCACACTCCAAAAGCTACCCAATATATTATTCATAAATTATAAAAATTACAGTATACTTGCAAAGCAAGCTTCTCACAAGAGTATCACCAACCAGAGATCTAGAGGCAACACGACCGTTATCAGACTCTCAGAATACATCACAATACACAATTGCAATACAACACCCTCATAAAATAAGGTTTCCTTCTAGGGAAATTCAAGCCAACAAAATATCGATCATCATATCTAAGACCTAATGATGAACAGTCCATATTTACAATAATAAAATATACATAAAAATTTGGCTTCTAAGGGCACTACCCTTGAGCTCTCGTCAGGGCACATGGCCCCCGGATCCTCCATTGGGGGGATGACCCCCTCGGACCCCTTGTGGGGAGGTACCCCAATCGTACCCCCTGCACTTACCTATCAACAATACCTTATGTAATTGCAAGGTTGAGACACATTTTCCTAACAAATCTCCCACTTGTCGAACACCTTGCAAGAGCAACGAGTGGGTGTATAAACATAATATATTAATTGCTAGGGTCAAAAGGCCCATGGACTTTGAACACCATCTAAACTTCTCTATGCTCACAAGATTAGTTAAAGAATCAACAACATTCATCAAAGTCTCTACCTTAACCAGCTTCACCCTACCATCTTCAACCATATCTCTAACAAAATGATATTGTACATCAATGTCCTTGGTCCTTGCATAAAATTTCGGGTTCTTAGCTAGGCATATCACACTTTGAATATCGCAATAAATTGTCACTATGTCTTGTTTTATTCCAATATCTAAACATAGTCTCTTAGGCTTCTTTACACGCATGAGTAGCTGCCATATACTCAACTTCAGTAGTGGAAAAAGTGACCACAACCTGTTTCTTACTCATCCAACTAATTACACCACCAAATAGAGTAAACACATAAGCATTGGTGGATCATCTACTATCAACATCACCTACCCAGCCTTAATCCACATAACCATGAATATTAAGGGAGATATTTTCTTCAATAAAATTACTATGATAAGGCAAGGAATACTTTGAGGTACCGTGCAAATATTTGAAGACTCTTCTAACTACATCTCAATGAACTCTACCAAGATTAGACATATATCTAGAAATAAATCCCTTTGCTTGGGAAATTTTTCATCTAGTATAAACCATAACATACATCAAACTCCTAAATGAACTCTAGTAAGGAACTCTACTCATGTCTTCCATCTCTGATGGGGATGTTGATGATCTGAAATAGATAACTTTGCTTCAACTGAAAAGGGAACACATAATGGTCTGCAGTCCTACATATCAAACCTCTGTAAAATTAAATTGACATACTTACCTTGGCCAAGCCATATATTTTTGCTCACTCTCTCTTTTACTTTCCTGTGAGATAAAGGGGATTCACTACTCATGATTCTCTTCATTCTCAAGAGAATACCAGGGAACAAACTACCCTTAACCACCTCAAATTTTTTTGAATGAAGAAATTGCAAAGAAGATCGTATACAGACTAATTATTCCAGAAGACTGCTACATAATCTAAGAGAGTAGGGTTTCAAGATTTCTACCTCGGAAGGGATAGCTCTCGACCAAAGGACTACATCATGGTATCAGGATGCCAACGTGGTACGTTGGAGTCTGAAGGATGCACTGGTGTCCAAGGCAAACATAGAACTCAAACCTTGGACAAAAAAATAAAATCCTACTGTCTTACATAGATATGAGGTCTATTCAATAAAATAAATGAACAAACAATAGGAAATGATGTAAATTACAAAGTAGAGCCAAGAGAGAAATTACAAACAATCAAGCACTTGAAACCTTTCTCCAAGCTTCACTCCAACAACTTGCACACAAGACGAATGAGGAAAAATGTTGGGGTTGTTTCGAGGCTTTCCACAGTCAAACCCTCATTTTGGTGTTCCCACCTCCACAGATAGCCAAATAGATAGAGAGAGTAAACAAGTAAAGAGTGGTGAAAACAATCCCCACTTGAGGAGGAGAACCTGCACCATGAAATAAAAAGTAAGAAAAGTTTTGTATTCGCAAATATTTAAAATCAAGAGAGCATTACCAATAGACCTCGGCCCCCTCTTGAACACACAGATGCACCGTTGAATGCTTGGAAGAGAGCTTTGGGTATTGGATGTTGCAATAAGGAAGAGTAGAGAATAGAGTGAGATGAAAGAAGTCAAGTGCTAGAATGAGAGTGAACCCCCCAAAATGAGGGTAAGAAGGGGAGTTTTGTTGTATGCAAGGGCGGAAGGAGCCATTACACTCAAAAATTTGACTACAAGGAAATGTGTCATGAGTCAAGATTCTAATATTCCTTATTTCAAACTCGTAAGACCACGGGGATGCTAGCATGCTGCACAAATGTTTGTACATCGTGCAAGTGTCCAACTCATTAGTTTTCAAGAAATGAGGTGGCAAATTGTTATCACTTCATCATTGGACCTCGTGGAGTTAGAATTGTGAAATTTTGACCTATGAGGCTCTTATCATAAATGCATTTAGGCATAATAAATGCCAGGAAAAGTGATAAAATGTGAAATAGCTCCTAAGGTGGAATTTTGTGACATAACATTTTTCCCCCACTTTAATGGGCTAGATTTTGGGAAAAATTAGCCACACTAAAGTAGAAAGAGAAAGCCAACACAAAACTTAAAAAATTTACCAATTTGTGTGCCAAAAAGGATATTGTAGAAGCCATAGAGATCAACCCGAAAAGTACTAAATATTCCCCCAATGATCGGACTTGGCAAAAAATACAACGCTTGTTGTGAAAAATCACACAAAATTTGATTCTACAAAACTCCAAATTTTGAGTTAGCTAAAAAATCGAAAGATGCTACCAAGACGAGAAGAATGATCAAGAAAATTTTTAGTGGTTTAGAAGAAAAATTTGGTAAAGAAATGATTGTATGCCCCCTCCTATTTTTTCCCCCAGTCCAGTGGGGGAAAAGTAAGAGAAATAGAGGTACCACAATCATTGGGGAAAATGGTCCCTAAGGGGCCTATATATACCTGAGTGGGCCCCAAGAAGGGTCATTTTCACTATTCACTATCGGAGTTTTGTTGAATTTTGTGAGAGAAAATTCAGCAAAATGCCACACAGATGAGACTATCTAGAGCCCAAGCTAGACCAGTTGCTAAAGGATGTGCATGAGGGCGTCAAGGTTGACCAGGTGAGTCCTCAAACCTCATGTTAATGCATTTTTTCAAAATTTTAACTAGGTTTTTGAAAAATTCAAAGCACAGGTGTCCCATTTTTATGCCTGCATCCTCCTCACGTGTTGGCATCCTACTAGCAAATTGGGGACCCTCACGGGTTTTGGTGTCCCGACTGCTCTAATGGTGGTCCTCAGATGCATTCATGGTGTGCAGATGTCTATGCAGCATGCCTACATCTCAGAGGCTCCACTTAGTATATTTTTGTAGAATTTCTTATACATCATATGTTCTAACTTAGGTTCTTTTCATTTTTACAGGATTACCTAGAGATGAGGGAGCATCCCGATGGGCGTGTGTTATGCCTTGTCTGAGATCAATACCAGTGCTTGTCTAATGGAGAGTGAATGCTTCTACGGTGGGTCGATCTTTGGCATATTTATCGGATTCCAGAGATGCTCTACCATGACCAGATGTTGAAGCCACTTATGGAGTAGTGGGACTCTACCACCTTGACTTTCCACCTCCCAATGGGAAAGATGATCATCACAATACAGGATGTCTATCACATCCTTGACCTTCCCATTTGTGGGCATAGGTTCATTATTGATGATACATGAGTCACACTAATGGCAAAAATGAGACTGACAACATCTACACACGCTGGTTCGAGCAAGGCAGTGTTGCAATGCCCTATTATGTTGGATTTTGGTTATCATCATTGCCACTCGCGTCACAATAGATGAACGAGGCTCTCACCTACATGGGGGCCTTGTGCATACTATTCAAGAGATGGAGCACCAGAAAGTGTACACATAGGGGTGCAACATTCTTGCACACCTGTACCACGAGTTGGGAAGGTATGTGCACTATGAGTTTTAGAGCCTGACCACATGCACCTTGTTGCAAGTGTAGGCCTTTTCCTATATTACATGTGCACAAACAGATGGATATCCCCAAGAGTAGGATTATTTAGTGCCCATGGCTCATTTGTATGAGATTATTAGATAGTGGAAGCACAAAGACCTCCAGTTCTGGCGGCTGTAATTTGACACCTTATGGTCCAACCAGGTTAGGTGGTGGCCCCACCAGCTATTTCAATTGATGGATGATGGAAGTTTCCTCATTAACCTACAGTGTCACTATTTTCTCCTTGGTCACACTAATTTTGTTATTATTCCATATTATAGGAGTAGATTTATGTGGCAACACGGTCACATCTAGATCATCCCCCATGGTCTCACCCTATGCACAGGTTCTGAGGAGTTCCACGTGGTCGAGTGATCATCAATGGCCCACCATCACCAACTTCATCCTTTCTGACAATGATGCTGACAACCAGAACCTGTCAGAGATGTAGTCGGTTGATTACATAGGGGTGGAAAGAGGTTATCGAGCCTGGTGGCAGGCACATGGCCCTACACCTATCTTTTTAGCGAATGCCCCCAGGGGAGATCCTAAGCTTCAGGGTGATGCACCACCATGGAAAAGGAAAAGGTGGGCAGAATGAGGTAGTGAGAAACAAAAATAAGAGGGTGAGGAAGAGGCTAAGCTAGTAGAGGTGAGGTTGAGGTGGTGATAGAGGATTTATTCTCCTCCACTTGCAGTCTCAGTCTCAGTTGTGGCACCAGATCTAGTCATTGACCCTGCGGCACCAGGAGTAGCACCAGATGCATACAATGTGAGTCCCAGTGTTGCTCCACCTCTTGAACTGCACTGGTAGCCAGGGGACCCAAGTATAGCAAGTAGATTATGTCATTTCATTTTAGTATTGCCAATTTTTCATCTCATATATATATTTTTGCTTTGGTTTTATGTATATACATCTTGTGATACTAATAGATCTCTTCTCTCTATGGTTTCATTGGACACACATGGATGGACTAGGCTCATAGCTCAATGCATATCAGAGGTTGCCCCTATCATGCTAGTCCAAGGTCCCATCTTCTATGCCTACCAGCCAGTTTCAACAGGGTGACATGCCCAATTATTCGAGTTGATCATGTGTCTAAGGATAGCCTACAAGGAGGCTCAGGTGGAGATCATGCAACAGACTATTGATGCCACTACTACTCGAGGACAAAGGGATCAGGTCTCAAAAGAGCTATGGGTCACCCTATCCAAGCAATATGTGGTCACGATGAGAGAATATAGTGTCGAGCAAGCACATGAAGCTCTTCAGAGACAACTCGATGACCTCATGGGGAAGGCACCAGCTAAGATGCCAGTAGGAGACCAATAGTTGTGGCATGCACTAAGGCAAGCCGAGCTAAAAATATCCTCCCTCTAGGGAGAGATCAAAGGACTTTATGGAATGGTCTCCATCTCCATATCTCACAGGACCTGCTTTGTTTCCACATTCTAGCCACAATACCGACACCCTCTAGATCCAGAGGGCTCAGGGAGCCACATGGTCAAAGTATAGAGAGCCCATTTTATATATCATTTTGATAGAAATGTTACATATTTTATAGATTTTTATTGATGTATATGCATTGATACATATATACAACAACCACTAATTTTTTTATGACAATGGCACGATACATGTACATGAAATTTGATATATATATATACATGAAATATCAATTTTTATATCTTGGTGTTCTTTATTTTATGTGTATGCTTCTTTTCTTTCATGTATGATTATGTGATGGATGTTGTATGTATGGATGTATGTTAAATTAGATTCTATCATGACTTAATAAAAACACATGGATGTATGTTAATCAAATACGGTGATGATCTAATTTCATAACCAAAGACGTTATGTAATGCATGGATACATAGCATAGTAAAATACATGCATGTGTGTCTCTCTCTCACACACACATGGTTACATCATAAGATAACAAAATTTCATAATGTGTTAATGAAGGAATTTCAACAAATGTCATGTTGTAATCCATTGAGGATGAGCATTACATATATGACACATAAACATTATGTGTAGTATTAGGGAAGGTGCATTGCATTAACAGGTTATTTTAGAGGTGTTCCATCCATAGATGACAATCTATAGGCACCAAAACCATACACGGAGATGACAATGAAAGGGCCTAACCAATTAGGACTTAACTTCCCCTTTTGATCAGGCAGCACATTTACATTTCTTTGATTCTCATAGAGAACCAAGCCACCTACCTTGAAATTCCTAGGAAGAACACCTTGATATATTTCCTAGATGAGGATCATTGATAAGCCTTAAGATGGTTGAGGGCCTATAATCGATGATCTATGAGCATCTCAAGCTAATGCAAGTGATTATATTGGTAAGTCTCATCATCAATTAACCCTTTAAGGGAAACCCGTAACGACAGAATTTCCAACTCTAAAGGCATGATAGCTTCGACACCATACATGAGGTTGTAAGTAATTGTTCTTGTCATCATATGAACACTCATGTGATAGGCCCACCAAGTGTATGTTGATTGAATTTTTCAATCCTTACCATGTTTATTTATCGTTTTCCAAAGAATGAGCTCAAGAATTTTATTAGATGCTTCTGCTTGGCCATTGGATTGAGGATAATATGATGTAGAGAATCTATGTTGGATATAAAACTTATCTAGGAATTAATTCACTTCCTTATTCTTAAATGGCATGCCATTATTAGAAACAAAGGTAGAAGGAAATTTGAAGCGAGCAATGATGTTGTTTAGAAGAAAGCTACAAATAGCTTCAACGGTCATGGATCAAAGCAGGACAGCTTCAACCCACTTCATGAAGTAATCGGTAGTGGTAATGATAAAGAAATGTCATTTAAAAGAAGGAAGTGATATTTTTTCCAATAATATCTAACCCCCATTTTACGAACGGCCATAGAGAGGTTCTAATTTTGTAACTCTTGAGAAGGAGCATGAATGAGATGACTATGTTGTTGACATTGTAGACACTTCTTGATGAAATTGAAGGATTACTATTCCATTGTTTGTTGAAAGTATCCCATGTGAATCAATTTCCACACCAGGGAATGTCCACCCCTAGAACTTGAATGGGCTTCCTTTAGGGCAAGGGGTGTTTCTTCTTTAGTGAGACACTGAAGAAGCAAACCATTATAATATTTTCAATAAAGAATACATGATAAGACAACATAATAGACTGACAGCTTTCATATAAGAGTGTGATCATTCTTCGTCGCATCATCGGGAAAGTTTCCAATCTTCAGATAGTTGTAGATGCTAGAATGCCATTCTCCTGAGTCTACGTGAGAACACATGAGAGAATCGAATTCAGGCTGATTGGTAACAGTGGAAGACCGAAGAATATGAACCACAAAGTGGTATTCTTTTGTATCCTTATCTGAAGGTACTAGGGAGGCAGTGCTTGCCATGGCATCTGCATGTCAGTTTTCCTTCCTAAGGACACTATCTATTGTGAAAGAGGAGAACTGATCAAGTAAGGACAAAGCAAGGTCTCGATACTGAGATATCTTACTTTTTAATAGGTTCCTATAATCTAATTCACAATAAGCTCAGAGTCACCATGTATATGGATATGTTTTATGTTTAATGCAATTGAAGCTCGCAAGCCAGCTATAAGGGCTTCATACTCAGTGATTTTATTAGTGCAAGTGAATTATAATCAAAACAAGAGAGGTTGTCTTACCTTTAGGTGAGATTAGAACTGCACCTACTCTAGATCCAATTTGACATCTCGATCCATCAAAATGCATCTCCCATACGAGATCATGACTAATTGTGAAAATATCCTCATGAGGGAACAAGTCCAAATCCAAGAAGGAGTGAGATGAGGGAGCGTCTACTAGTTTATCAGCAACCACTTGAACTTTTATCAATTTTTGAGTTACAAAATTTATTTTAAATTTAGAAAGAAACATTACCCACTTCGCTAGCCTCCCCACAAGGTCAACACTAGAAAACAAATTGTTTAGAAGATCACTTTCACAATAACATGTGTTTCAGCATGAAGAAGATAGTGGCTTAACTTCCGCATTGCAAAGACACGAGCAAGACATTGTTTCTCCATAGAGGATTAATGAATTTCATAATCAACCAAGACACGACTAATGTATTAGACCACTCTTTCCTTCTCAAAATCATCATATTGAGAGAGAAAAGATGCAAAAGCGTATGGTGATGTGGAAAGGTAAAGCAAAAAGGGTCTATCTTGCATATTCAACATTAATACGAGAGGATTGGATAGATAAGTTTTTATTGAATAAAAATATTTTTTGCACTCCTCATCCCATATAAAGTGAACATCCTTTTTCAACAAACAAGTGAAAGGAAGGGTACGATTGGCCAATTAAGAGATAAATCTACAAATTTCCTAAATCTTCCCTTGTAAAATCTACAATTCAGAAATGTTCCTAGGTGGAGGCATGCTAACAATTGTGTCAATCTTATTCGTGTTGACTTTGATTCCATGATGAGAAACTATGAATCCCAAAAAATTTACCGCATCCACACCGAAGATACACTTAATAGGGTTGAGCCTCATCTTATATAGTCAAATCCTTTCGAAGATAAGACGAAGATTTCCTATGTGATCTTGATGAGTTATAGATTTCACCAAGATGTCATCAACGTAGTCTTCTAGGATTTTATGAATGAAATCATGAAATATTAGGGTCATTTATTATTGGTAAGTTACACTTGAATTCTTTAACCCAAATGACATGAGCACATAACAAAAGGTACCCCGATGGATAGTGAAGGTTGTCTTATACTGATCTTCTAGATTAATAAAAAAATTGGTTATAGCTCGATAAGTCATCCACGGAGGATAATAAGGCATGGCCTGTAGTCAAGTCTACAATCATATTGATATTAGGCAACAAAAAGTCAATTGAGGTCATGAAATTCAATACATATACAGATATGACCATCAGGTTTACTAATGGAAACAATATTCAAAATCCAAGGTGAATTATCGATTGGACGGATAAAGCCTACTTTTAATAGCTTCTCTATCTTAGTCTTAATCAACAAGGCAACCTTGGGATTGATTTTTCAAAAAAATTCTTAATAGGATTGGCATCAGAGCATAAGATAATATTGTGAACTACTATAGACTCATCAATACCGGGCATTTCCTCATATGATCAAGCAAAGATATCTGGATGAGAATGTAAAAGGTTGGAGTGCTCCTTAGCTTCTTCAGAAGAAAGGAACTTCTCAATCTTAATCACCTTTTTAGAAGATTTAGGATCTGTGAAAACTTCAATAGTATCCCCCTTGATAAGGGGATTGTTGGCCTCCTACAATGATTTAACAACTAAGCCCTTACAGTTGTGGTTCAGAGATTGGACATCTAACTTGAATAGTTGTTTCAATCATCATGAAGGTTCATTTAACTTGTCAACCCAAGAACGTAAACTTGAAATGGGTCAGCACAGTGTGTGCACAAGGAATCCAAAGTAGCCATATTCATCCTACAACTAAAAAAGACATGATGTTAAAAGTAAATTGCTTGGAAGGAAATAACATAAGTGATGAGCATCAACCAATAACTATGCTAAGTTGAAATGCATGATAGACATGAAAATATGAGCAAACAAATAGGAAACTACTATGTCTGCTTTGGCTATAGGAACAGTCACAGAATGGAATTCTAGTGGTTGTAGGAACAAACAGTGCCAAATTCTTAACTAATTACTAAACAAAAAATAATAACTAACTAAACTAAGGGATGAAATACTCACCAAGTGGGCCCCCTTGGATGAGTATCCCCTAAAACAAATGTAAACTCAGATGCACGAACTTATAACTTCATTTCATTCATTGGAAAACATGAGTACAATTGAGCAACATGACTGTATTACTGAAAAATTAAGAGTGTGAGTACATCATCAAATTGAGCAACCTTTTTGAGAAGAAGAATCTAAGTATTATTTATAATAAAAGTAGCTACTAACTAATCATCTAGCAAGGCGGCCAACTCTGACAGATCAGGAGGACGCCACTTTAGGGAAAGCATAAAAAGTGGAGAGGCAGTTACGCATGCGTGGAATTTGGTCAAGCATGTTTACCTTAACGCAGATTTAGCACAACAGCAATGCCTAGATTCGCTCAACAAACAATTAAGACCATTTACAAGGTGGTTACAACTTTGATTTGAATGAGGGATATCCCGTCGTCAAGAGTCTTCCTTCATTGAATGATCACCTTGTTGACTAGTATGGTGGATGACTAGCTGGCAGAATCTTCCTTAATTACAGGCCTCTAATTATATCTACATGACAATATTATCGTGCACAACAACTACATATCTATAACTATCTTAAAGTGACATTCATTTACCCACATGTAAAATTAACATAGATAGTTCATATAGCATGTCAATGTCATTTAAAGGTTATAAAAATAAGCTCATGTCCAATGTCTATGGTTTTTAAGGAAATATCATAAAAATTTCAACATCCAAGCATCAAAGTCTATGACAACTGTAGAAAATGGATAACAAACTCTATCAAAATTGAACCATAAACTAGACCCATCACTCCCCCCAACCTAAGGTTTTGTTGGTCCTCCAGTAGAGGAAGAGTTATTATTTTGCTTGGTCAATGCCCTGAAATCTGCAACTACTAGTTGTCCTACATTAGTTTTTGTTGTGCGTGAATTAGGGTCCCAATAGAACCCTTGATGTCTGTCCAACTTTCTCCATCTTTGTCTCTCTATAGCTATATCATACCGGTAATACTTGAAATTTGGCACAGGCCACAATAGGATAGGTGGCTAAAAATTCAGTGGAAGCCAAAATTTTCCCTTCGTCCCTCCAAATTTTATATATCTATCAACTCTCTTGAGTTTTGCAGCATAGTTCTACATATAATGAGGCTCATCTTGTTTCAATTCATCAGTTAGGCTGTTCCACCTTTGTGACAGGTATCCCATTACAGATTCCCCTATGGTTTTTGCTACCTCCTCATATTCTTTATAAATTGATTCTCTCTCAGACAGGATCCTATTGCCATAGCTTGGTCGGTAAAATATTATGTGCCAATCCCTAAAAAATGTCTCCTAGATTTCTAGATTTAGCCCTGATGGACAGGGGAGTGTTGGATTCAATTTGCCTATAAGTCCTGAATTGTTTTCCCCAACTAATTTTATTTTGTATCTAGGACATAATTTCCCTTAATTGGACATCTCCAACATACGATGTGGATTCCAATCATGGTCTTGGATTACAGCATAATTATGCAAGTAGAATTCACACAACAAATTCTTCATTTCAGGAGGAGCAATCCAATAAGAATTGAAAAATTCAAGAGGGGTCTCAATGGAAGGATTCAAACCTCAAACAATCCTTAGTATTTTAAAAGAAAGATGCTTCTCCTTCAAATACAGAGCATAGACCCTTGGAGGAGTCCTGCACTCTAAGATCTAAGGTACTAAGGTTGCCATATTATCCACCTTTATCTTTAAAGCAGCAATTTCTTCATTCTTATCTTCAATATCTTCATCTCTCTTTTGAATTTCCCTTTTTATCCTGTGCTTCTCCTCTTTCCATTCTTATTCCCTCATTTGCACTTCTTTCCATAAGTTCATGGCTACCATGTGCATTGAAAAATAAGATGACCTATGTATTCCTACCAAAAAAATCCTAGTACTTTTGTTTGCTTTTCATATAGCACCAGCTACAAGGATTTTGTTTGTTTAGCCAATTCCAACTGCAGGGGTGATGACTGTTCTCCCAGTTCTTGTTGCAGGGCCTCTAGTTCTTATTCTTTCTCTTGCTACAAGAACTCTTGCTTCTACTCTTGTAGCAAGAGCTCGTGATTTTCCTCATACTCTTGGCTTTCAACTTGTTCTATGATGTCAGCAAGATCTGCCAGTGTTATGCTTTTTGCTTCCTCAAATATGCCATTTTCCTCGACATTCACCTGCCCTATTGGAGCTTTTGTATCCTCCCATGATGTTTCTCTAGGCTTAGGGCTTCCCTCAGGAGATACACCAAAGGCTAGCCCAGTTGGTCTTGATTTTCTAGGAGGATTTCCATGTTTTTCTCTTGCTATAGGAAGAACAGTGTCAGCCTTCTGTTTCTAAGAGTTTGGCACTTTGTTTTCTATTGTTTTATTTTTAGCTTTTCCCTTCCTTATTTCTGCCTTCTTCTTATGTGCCCTAGTTCTCATTAGGATTCTGAGAGGAACATCATCATCAGAATCTAGAGAGGAACTTTCTTTGTTTGAATGTTCAGTCTCAGAAGAACTAATCTCTATGATTTGTTTGGCTGCAGGAGGGTTTACACTAGGGCTCACGCCAAAAGTTGAAGCTCCAAGAGTGGCTTGAACATTTCTCACTCTCCTAATAACCCTATGAGGTTGAGGCAACACCCTAGGTCACAAATGCTTTGGTCTAATTTGATCAATATTCAAGAATTCTTCCCAAGTCATATCATACACATCATGCAAAGGCTTCTCAACTAATAATTTAATCAGAAAATGGTGGGAAATGAAATTGTCCCTACCTTTTTGGATCTCAACTGCCATGATTAAAAGAAGGAGGTAAAGCATGTTTGGCACATTCATTCTTCTCTCGTGCCTCATGTGATTCAAGAGTTTGAAGTGCACAGAATATAGATTTGACTAACGACCTTCACAAGTAATGTACTTCACAACATAAATAGTACTTTCTTCCATGGCTTGGGTAGAGATATTCTCTTTGCTCCTTGTTTTTCCACACTCAATGGGGGTCGCCAAGTTCTGTAAATTCAGCCCTAGTTGGCTTGGAATCTTTGGTAGCAAGGTAATGTTCACCGTCGGCAAGAAACCCTGTAACTTCTGCAATCCTCACTTCGGTAGCTATGACTTCCAACCCTTTTACCATGGAATTTCCTTTAGACAATGTCTAGGTGAATTCCAACACAATTTCTTCATTAAAACCATTCATCTTCAGGAAATAATCTAACCATCCACAATTTTTGAACTCAGCCAGGCAAGGTGCATCCTCCAATAATACATCATGAACCGTGGGTTCATTTTGAATTAACCCACCTCTCATTGTTCAGTTTTGTACAATCAAACAATCACTCTACAAATTTTCTCTTCCTGCAATCTTCATCTGAAAGCTAAACATCTCCTTCTTGCAATGCTGCCAAGTTTCCAATGCCAATGTCATCTGAATTTTACATTTTTGGCTTAAGATTATGACAGGAGCAGTAAAGGAGTAATAAATGAAGGCTATGATCAATAAGAATGGTGGTAGTTGATGTCGTTTCAGACATGTGAGTTGTCATCTCACTCATAATTCAAATTGGCTCAATAATTTAACTTTGCTGACGTGAACCACTACGAACAAACATGTGGACATGGTATTCACACTTTTCCCCCCAACCTAAATTTGCACATGTGTCCTAACATGCGAGGTGGTAATGATGATTTGACAGGGGCAGGGAATAATTGCATGCTATGGAGAACATCCATATTCATGTATAGAAATTAAATGAATGTACTAAAAGATAATTAAGATATAACAAATTGATGTGCACGTACTTGAATTCATGGAAGATTTGTTGCAAAGATTATGGAGAAAGTATCGGTCACTTTTTAAGAAATCAGTTGAGCAATTAATCAAAGTGGAGTGGAATGATATGGAATGGAATGAAGTGAAATTATGGTGGTGTGATGGAAGAGAGAGAAAGGTGGAGATGGATTGGCGTATGGGTGAAGAAGTGGACCCGCACAAAAGTGGAAGTCTTTATTATGGAAAGTTACATACTTTAGTTAGCCAAAAGGAGGAACACTAGGTCCACTTCCTTCGGCTGCAGGTAGTTTGGGTATTGCATGTTGAGTGAATTGTTGCAGGAATTCCTCCTTGGAAGTTGGCTTGTGATACTTGGCAAGCAGCTTAAATCTGATAGGGTCAATGGTAGTGAGTTGAACAACCCCATTGGAAAAGACTTCAGCAACTTCATATGGTCCTAGCCACCTTGTCTGCAATTTTTTTGCATTGTCTTGATACCTTGAGTCATAGAGCAGTACCCAGTCATCTGGCTGGAATTTCTTATCCTTGATGAATTTTCCATGCCACCTTATTCTCTGATTTTGCACTACCTCTGTGTGATACAAGGCTACCTTCCTCATCTCATTCAAAGCATTTATCTACATGATTCTGTCCCTTTGTGCCTTACAGATATCCAAGCCCAAGTCTACTACAATCCTAAGAGTCTTATGCTCAAATTCTATGGGTATCATAGTTTTCTTTCCATACAATAACTCAAATGGAGCGAATCATGCAGTTGTTTTCCAAGTAAATTTGTAGGCCCAAATAGCTTTTGGTAGCCTACTTGCCCAATCCTTTCTATGGATAGCCACGGTTTTGGTCAAAATGGGTTCAATTTATCTGTTGGTCACCTCAACTTGGCCATTGGCCTGAGGGTGATAAGGAGTAGACTTCCTGGGCCTAATTTTGTACTCATTGACCAGTGTTGTAACAAGGGTTGAAGTGAATTGAACCCCTTGATTAGTCACTATCTCTCTTGGAACCCCATACCATGTGAAAATTTCCTCATAAAGAAATTTTGCAACCTTATTATCTCTTGCATGCTTCATGGCCTTAACTTCTACCCATTTGGTTACATAATCAATGCATACCAAGATATAGGATTTACCATTTGATGGAGGATCAATAGGTCCTACAAAGTCCAATCCCCACTTATCAAATGGAGTGATTACTACTTGGGGTTAAAGTGGCATCTCATCATATTTGGTTGGTCGGCCCATCCTCTGGCAACTGTCGCACTTGTATATCTCCCTGCATCCTTGTGGAGTGTGGGCCAGTAATATCCTATGTTTAAAATATCCATTGTTGTCCTCTTGGATGCAAAATACCCTCCACAAGGTTCATTGTGACATGCATGCAAAATATCATGTGTATCATCTTCCCTCACACATCTCCTCTTGACATGGTTTGGTCCAGTGTAGAAAAAACATCCAGCAATCCATGAGAAAGGAAAAGATTTTTCAATGAGCACCCTCCTCTCTTTTGGAGAGAAGTGAGGAGGAACTCTCCCTGTGACTAGATAATTAGTTATGTTAGCATACCAGGGTGTCTACACACTGCTAGAAAATAAATGCTCATCAGGGAAAGAGTCATCTATGACTTGATTGTCCTTTGATGTAGTCAGCCTCGAAATAAAGTCTGCAACAACATTGGTCTTACCTGGTTTATCCACAATGGTTATGTCAAAATCTTGCATCAACAATAACCATCTTGCTAGCCTACCTGAGATCAAGAGTTTATTCATGAGGTATCTAATGGTTGCATGATCGGTGTGCACAAAGATCCGGTAGTCTTTTATGTAGTGCCTAAAATTTTTTAGGCCATAGATCACTGCCAACATTTCTTTTTTTGTCACTGTATAGTTGAATTCAACTCATTGCAAATTCTTGTTGAGAAAATAAATAGCATTTTCAGTAGCTCCTTCTTTCTACCCTAAGACTGCTCCTATAGCATAGTTTGGTGCATCTATATGTATGTGAAAAGGAAGCTCCTAATTAGGACCCTTGAGTATAGGATCATGAGTCAAAGCTACTTTCAAGTCATAAAATGCCCTGTCAGAGTCTTTTCTCCATTGGAATTCAACATCTTTAGTTAGGAGATTATACAATGGTGCTGCCATTTTGTTGAAGTCTTTGATGAACCTCCTATAGTAACATGCATGTCCTAGGAAACTCCTAACATATTTTTGTTTTGTGTGGATAGGCAGATTGGTGATCACCTCAATCTTTGTAGGATCTACTTGAATTCCTTTGTGAGAGATGTAGTGGCCAAGAACTACACCTTCCTACATCATCATGAAGGAATTTTCACTATTTAAAGATAGATTGTGGTCTTCACATCTCTATAGTAATCTCCTGAGATTTTCCAATGCTTCATTGAAATCAACACCATAAGTATTGAAGTCATCCATATAGATTTCCATGCAATCAAAAGACATATCTAAAAATATGCTAATGACTACCCTCTGAAAAGTTGCAGGTGCATTGCATAATCCAAATGGAAGTACTGAGTAGGCATAGGTCCCCCATGGATAGGTAAAGGTGGTCTTCTCCTTGTCCTTTGGTGCAATTTGGAACTATTTATAGCCGTTGAATCCATCTAGAAAAGAAAAGTATTGCTTTCTTGCAAGTGAGTCCACAACTTGATCTATGAAAGGTAAGCAAAAATGGTCCTTTTTGGTGGTAGCATTAAGTTCCCTATAATCAACACAAACTTTCCACTTCCCTCCTTTTTTGGGCACAATCACCAATGGGGACACCCACTGGCTATTTGAAATGGGGTAGATAAATCCTGCATCTAGCAATTTATGTAGTTCCCCTTTTACAATTTCTCTTAATGCAAGGTTAATTCTTCTTTGTGGTTGTCTCACTGGAGTAAAATAATTTCTTATGTATATCCTATGAGTGCAAAGCAAATGGTCCATTCCTTTCATATCATGATAATCCCATGCAAATGCACACTGGTGAGCCCTCAGTGAGTTTTCCAATGATAAATGTTGTTCTTCACTACGTTTTTTGTTAATATTTAGACATTTTCCTTCTAAAACTTGCACTTGTGTAGTTAACTCTACCATAGTTGCTTCACTAATTCTTGGTACCTTGAGTTCATGTGGCAGTAATGTATGAGACATGCTTTTTGCTGTAGGAAATCTGGCTACAGGAAGAGCGGTTCCAAGAAGAATGGCTGCAAGAAGAGTGGGCAGGAGTGTCTTCACTAGATCAGCAGAATTAGATGCATGAGAGGATAATGCTTCCTCTACCTCACAATGGTTTTGAATTGTGTTAGAAAATACTTCATCTTCATCTTGAAAATGCATGAAAGAACTTCTACTTAACATCATAAGTTGTGCCATAGAATTAACTTCCTCGGAATCTTCACCAACATGTGGCCATACAAGATCATCCCTATCATGGGATGGCTAAGAAGGAGGGTAGAGAACAAGATTTTTGGTGTTCTTTCCATCAAAAATGGTCATGTCTCCTGTTCGGCATCCAATATAGGTGTTTGTTGTTGCTAACCATGGCCTCCTGAGAATAATTGGGCACCTTCCTAGTGTGGCCTTAGGAGAAAGAATTATAAAATCTGTTGGGTACTCCCAAGAGTCTAGAGTTACCACAAGATCCTCTACTATCCCATCAGGCTTAACAGTAGAACTATCAGCAAGCTGCAGGACAGGAGGAGTAGGTCTCATGCTTGCAATATTTAGTTGTTGCAGGATGTCCTTGGTCATTACATTTATTGTTGCTCCCAAATCAATCAGAGCATTCTTTATTTGGATCTCATTTATAAAAAATCCTACCACGGGACTCCCCGGGTCATTATATTTGGAAACAATCACTTTCCCAAGCATGATGTTAGCTAGATATCCCACCACATGAACCGTAGTGGGGTATTTCTTCTTCCTGCCTAGATTCTTAAGGCATGCTTCCTTGATCACTTTTCCAAATATGGGAACATCTTTTATGGACTGAAATAGAGGTATTTGGACACATATATGCTTCAACTGATCTAAAATCTCAAAATTTGTGTCCTCTTTCTCTTCCTTTTGTTTCACAATTTCCAACCTTTGAGGAAATGGTGGTTCTAGTTTAGTCTGCTTGACTGGGACTGGTTCAGGATTTTTAGGTGCACTTGGCTGAATGGGGATATTCAGAGGCTCCTATTCTTCCACATGAAGCTCGGTGATAATGGGTGTGGAAGGAGCTGACAAAGTAGTTCTTGAATTCAAGTGGACGTTACTTACACTCACAGCATATGCAGGGAATTTATTTGGATCAGCAGAGTATATCGGTTGCTGTTGTGGTTTATTATTTGGGTTAGGTGTGGGTTGAGCTGGTAGCTGAGTAGGTTTAGGTGCATTTGAACTTGAACTAGCAGGAGGAGGAATTATAGTAGGTTTTTGAGGTTGAGAAGGTGGATGCATTTAATTGGTTGTTTGGTTTGGTCATTGTTGTCCTCCCCTCCATTGAGATGTTTGCTACCAATTTCTTGGAGGTGGCTACCAATGTCCTTGAAACTGCTGCCAATTCCCCTGAGGTTGCTGCCACTAGGGTGGATATTTTTGGTGGTTGGGCTAGGAATTTGGAGGGTTATTCCAAAGCTATGGTGGATATCCTCCATAATTGGATGGATATGGGGTTTTCCATTGGTTACCAGATGAATAAGAATTGAAATATGGCCTAGCAAAAGATAGTGGATCTGGTGGCATGCCTTGTCTTGGAGATCATGGCCTCCTTTGTGCAACATAGTAGACTTGATCATCTTCACCTTGGATTGGCTTGAACTCAGCAGCCATCTGCTTGTTTTCAATATTAGCTATCATCTCACATTTGTAGTCCTTCTTTTGTCTACAATGAGGGTTATATTCTGCCAATATTGCCTCTACCTCCTCTTGTTTCTTCTTGGCCTGAAGTGTATCTAGCTGAGTAGCCAGATTGTTTATGATGTCTTTCTTGAAGTCTGACAATAAGTGAGTAATCTCCATCCTTGAAACTTGACTAGTAGATGACTTACCCGTGGAGTATTGGTAAGCTCTCCCCTTCTTTGAAGCTGCCCTAGAATAGTTCTGACATATCTTCTTGATGTCCTCCCAAGGAATTTGAGTGATATCTCCTCCTCCCATTAGGTCTAGGGCATATGTGCAGCTATCATTAATTCCTCTTAATAAAAGTAGCTTATGTGATTCTTCATTGACTGTATGGTGTGGAGATTTTTGTAAGAAAAATAGAAACCTTGAAATATAATCTTCCAGGCTCTCATCTTCCTTTTGCTACATCCTAAAAATGTCATCTCCTCTCATGTCACTGCCCTTGCAATAATCCTTGTATTTCTCAAGGAACTTTTTCATCATGTCCTCCCAAGTCTCCACAGTATCTCTGCCTAGGCTCATGAACCATCTCAATGCAGCTTCTTTCAAGGTGGCAAGGAATAGATTAAGCCTATGGGCATCAGTGGTATAGTCATAACTTTCGCAAAGTATATCAAACTCGAACAATAATGTATCAAGATCTTCTATGACAAGTTCATATAACTTAGTGTTAGAATCAAACATGCTTTGATACCATGTTAGAATTGGCTATGGATGCCAAGATCTATGGACCAAATAGAAAGCACAAAGAAGAGAGAAAATAATATGACAAGAATAAACTGTATTCAATGTCAATGATAATGCTTCAATGTGTATACAAATTTAGTAGAGACCCCTTGGTTATATAGCCAAGGTGAGATCATAGGAGTGCATAAGATTATGACAAGTGTCGTAATCTTATGACATGAGACAACAATGAAAAGCTATCACTCCACCTAAAGTGGAAATGTGATAATGTGATAACCACCACAAATAGTGGATCTACCACAAAAGGTGGAAACCTAATCACATGATATGTCCATGAAAGGTGGAGGTGATAGAGTGATAAGAAGATAAGTCCACCAAAGGTGGAAATTCTCCAACAACTCCTATGTGGTCCCTAAGTAAACTTAACTAAGTTGTAATTATGACCTAGGACAAGGTACAAAATATTTAATTACACCAACACCCCCCCTTAAGTGCAACTTAGGGAGAATGTACACAAATGCAAACAATGCAGGATGGGTCCTGACAACTAGGCCGTGTTAGGTACCCATGTACAAATGTAATGCAATCTCTCATAAACGGAGAAAAGGAGAAAACCCAATGGGACAAAAATCCTCCCCAAAAGAGAGATGAAATACAATAATGAAATGCTCTCAATGATGAATGAGAAGGTAAAAACCCCATGTGAGGAAAAAGACCCCCCCATAAGAGAGAAGTAGAAGAGAGACAAGGCAACCCCCCCTCAATGTTGAGTCTCCTGCAATGATGGTAGAAGCTCGACATTGAATGCTGAAGATGATCCAATTTCGCCAAACAACGTTCCTCCCCTTAGGAAGAAACAAAACCAAGGATGTATGCAGGATGTATGATGTCTCTGAAGCATGCTCAAGTGTCTCCATGTCGATGTCAAAAGCTGACACACTCCAAACAGGCGTTTTAGGCCACACTGCTGAAGAGTACAATCCAACATCTAGTAGAGAAGAATGTAGAACATGATCCAAAGAGAAAGATATCCCCTCTAAAGAAAAAGAAGCCTCCTCCAAATGTTGTCCAAAAGTATCCACACTCATGCCAAACTGCAAAGAATGACATGTAGAGAATGAACAAGAGGGTTAGAATGTTCCCTCGCAACAACTGAAGAAGGAGCATCTTCATCAAAGAGAAGATGAATGTCATCAATGGTGTCCCCCAAATCTGCAAGATGAGACTCCACAAACAAGTCTGAAATACCTATCAAGAAGCCATCCAAAGTAGCCATATCTGGAAGACAATGTATATCCTGCTGCACTAAATCACAAGGAACCCAAACTGTGGAATCACAAGCATCATCAACTGCAACAGTAGATGGAGGAGATGAAATGCATGGCTCAAGTACTGGATCTGATGTGAGAACTCCCAAGTTCAAGTAGCCAAATGTCTCCTCTGAATCATGGTTCGCACTAGAAGTGTGATCAACAGCTGAAGGAACAATGTCACCATCAGAAGCAAAATCTGCAAAGGTATACAACCGAGATGAATGATCAACCACCCCAGTAGCAATAATCTCTCTACTCTCCAAGTCTCGAATGATGATTGAATCAGGTGTGAACTCCATAGTTCTCCCATTTCCACCATGTGTAATCTGATATATGGAAAGAAGATTGTTCGTCAAATGAGGAACACACAAAACATCCTAGAAAGTGTTGTCCCCAAAACTAATAGATCCCTTCCCAAGTACACGCATGTATGTATTATTTCCCATCAAGATAGGAGACATAGAACAAGGCTGAAATGAAGAGAATATAGACTGCAAAGATGCCATATGATGTGATGCTCTTGAATCTAGAAGCCATCTACCTGATCCTGGACTTGAATAAGCACAAAGAGTGTGACCTTTATTTCCTGATGTAGATGCTTGACCTTTGTCCTTAAATTGTTTTGAAGAAGAAGAAGGAGAAGAGTCAGACATTCTAGAAGGCAAATCAATTTGATTTCTTTTGAGAAGATTTTTCAACTCATCAATATCATTCTTATAACAATAATGTTCTTCATGTCCATCCCTCTTGCAATATGCACAAAAAGACCTATTCTTCTTAGATGATTCTTCTTTTGAATGAGTGGATTCTGATTCTTTATGTGGCTTGTTCTTTTCCATCTTTTGCTTCTTATTAAGATTCCCTGATTCTTTCTGTACCTTTGACTCACTAGAAACCAATGCATGTGGCTTGGAAGACTTGATTAGACCCATGTACATTAACTTAGCTTCCTCTTGGCTTAGGAGATTTGCAAAGTCATCAAACTTAGGATCAACATATGATGCTCCCATAGAAAGTCAATGGGTATGAAAGCCAAAAACAAATACTGAATACTCAAGACCAAGCTTGGATAACACATTCAGAATCAATTGTAAATCCTCTTTTTCAATACTGCATTCTTTCAACTGTGTTCTTAATTGCTCGATTTTGGAGATGTAGTCTTGGATGTGGTCAAAACTTTTAGGATCAAGATTCATCAAATCATTATCAATCTGATATCCCCTAATCTTATCTGTTTTACCATACAAGTTTTCAAAAGTCTCCCATACTTCTTTAGCTGTTGTACATGAATCAATATGAAATTGTAAATCAAATGAGACTAGTGAACATATGCATCCAAGTGTTTTCTCATGATTAATCTCCCATTTTGCCACTTCATTAGCATCAGTAGGTTGAGAAACGGTTTCCTTTAGATAGCCTATTAGACATTTTCCCAAGAGATAGTTCCATACTGATTTTCTCTATGTAGTATAATTATGTGGAGTTAGGAGTTCAATTTGAGATTTACCCATTGCAAGAACACAAACCAAGCAAAAGAATGCAACCAATCACTACAAGATTACCCCCCCAAATCACTCAATCATGAAGCCCTCCCAAGCAATATCTGATTTGGCACTTTATACTTAGTGCGTTTACAATTGCCACTGCCAAAAAATAGCAAAGTGGACTTTGATCTTGGTACATGCAGATGCCAAAATAGGCCACAAACTCACAGTGCAAAAATTATAGTAGATGAGATAAATCTGATCACACCACTAGAAATTACAGGAAAAATCATGCACTTTCAAAAAAAATGGCACTCAAAAATGTTACCGTAGGAGCAAGTTATGAGCTCCCGAAGTTCTCAAAATGAGGATGAAGCAGCAACACCTGTGAGAATCTGAAATTTCTGAAAACTCCAGATACCAAAACCAAAAAATGATTGCACCACTGCGAAGATCTCGAAAAATTAGCCCAAATCAAAAAAAATTGTTCGAAAAAAGGAGCCAAAATGATCAATTTATGAAGCTTCAAAGTTGAACTGCAAAATCAAAAAGCTCAATGGAGAGGGGGTCAAAATTTTCAATTGAGCGCTGATGTCATGCTGACGTGTGCAGATCACGATCTTAAAATTGACGGCTTGTGGCCCATCACCGAAAAAAAACTTTGCCGGAATATTCTTTTCAAGATTCTCCGGAATCTTCTTTTCGCTGTCGTCGGTGGAGGAATGTGCGGAGCCCGCGGGGGCGAATGAGACACCACCAAGTGGCGGGTTCTGCATACCAGCCTGGTACGCTGCTGTGGCAGGTCTGCACGGGCTGGTATACGTCTGCAGACCTGTACTATGGTCTGTGCGTTTGCTTTGCTTTTTTTTTTATTGAAATTTTTCGAAAAAACTTTTGATTTTTTGATTTCTCAAAAAACATTTAGTACAATTTTTTTCAAATGAAATTTTTATATAAAAAAATTTCAAAATTTTTTCAAAATATAAAAATATTTTATTTTCAGAAATTGTACCGTCGCATTATAATGACGCTCGGGGGGCCGTACGGCTCTTCGGGCAAAAAAATTTTGCCTCACCAAATGACTTGCTCCGATTTGGACGATTGGACAGTCGATCTTAGGGTTTTTGGCCCTTCTGGATGCAATGGCAGGGTTGGATTTGACCCAAGATGCTCCAAAAATGCAGCTACCTTATGGATCTAGCAACCACAATGTAGCTTCAAACCCTCTTAGATTTGGCCTCGTATGTCCGATTTGGACGAAATAAAAGGCAAAATCGACTTTTTCGAATCTTCCGGACGCAATGGTGAGATCAGATTTGCTCCAGCAAGCTCCGATATAAACCTGCAATAAAGAGCCAAAAATGGAACCTCCCCAAATTTGGTACCTCTCTTCAGAAAAAAGGCTCTCCAATGGCACCCAACTTGCTCTAATACCATGTTAGAATCAAACATGCTTTGATACCATGTTAAAATTGGCTATGGATGCCAAGATCTATGGACCAAATAGAAAGCACAAAGAAGAGAGAAAATAATATGACAAGAATAAACTATATTCAATGTCAATGATAATGCTTCAATGTGTATACAAATGTAGTAGAGACCCCTTGGTTATATAGCCAAGGTGAGAACATAGGAGTGCATAAGATTATGACAAGTGTCGTAATCTTATGACATGAGACAACAATGAAAAACTATCACTCCACCTAAAGTGGAAATGTGATAATGTGATAACCACCACAAAAGGTGGAAACCTAATCACATGATATGTCCATGAAAGGTGGAGGTGATAGAGTGATAAGAAGATAAGTCCACCAAAGGTGGAAATTCTCCAACAACTCCTATGTGGTCCCTAAGTAAACTTAACTAAGGTGTAATTATGACCTAGGACAAGGTACAGAATATTTAATTACACCAACACTTAGGAAGGACTGAAGCAGGGATATTTTTGAGGTTATCTACTTCATTCTGATGAGCAATGGGGAAAGGAAAATCTAGTTGGTTAGGTCTATTTCTATTTGCATCACCCATGCCTTCCTGATGAAGTCCCAAAGCAAGGGGGTTCTCAATATATTATGAACTTCATAGGAAACTTCAGAAGTGGTCAGTTTCATAAATGTATCAGCAAAGGGGTGTGGCTCTTCTTCTTCTTTGCATCTTGCCAGGTTCTGATACTCAATTATTTGGAATAGATCAAGATTTTTAGGAAGGAATCTCCCATGAGAATCTCTCCTCCTTTCTCTATGCATACGGTATCAACTCGCTATCAGCCAGCTCACACAAAGAATTGGCAAAAGAATAGGGGGTTCATTACTTTCCTAAATGAGGGGTATACTAAGAACAACTTCCAAAAATACTACAATAAGAAAAACTATCAATGATTCCAAAGAACTCCCTAGTTTGACACCATCCTCGACAACAACACCAAAAATGTTGGCCTCCTACAATAAATTTAACAACTAAGCCCTTACAGCTGTGATTTAGACATTTGACATCTAACCTAAATATTTGTTTCAATCATCATGAAGGTGAATTTATCTTGTCAATCCAGGGACGTAAACTTGAAATGGGTTAGCACAGTATGTGCACTAGGAATCCAAAGTAGCCATATTCATCCTACAGCTAAGAAAGACACAATGTTGAAAGTAAACTTCTTGGAAGGAAATAATATAAGTGTTGAGAATCAACCAATAACTATGCTAAGTTGAAATGCATGACAAAAATTAAAAAATGAGCGAACAAATAGGAAACTACTATGTCTTCTTTGGCTGCAGGAACAATCATGGAATGGAATTCTAGTGGTTGCAGGAATAGATAGTGTCAGATTCTTAACTAATTATTGAACAGAAAATAATAACTAACTAAACTAAACAGAAAATAATAACTAACTAAACTAAGGGACAAAATACTCACCAAGTGGCCCCCCTTGGATGAGTATCCCCTAAAAAAAATGTAAAATCAGATGCACGAACTTATAAATTCATTTCATTCATTGGAAAACCTAAGTACAATCAAGCAACATGATTGTATTACTAAAAACCTAAGAGTGTAAGTACATCATCAGATCGAGCAACCTTTTTGAGAAGGAGCATCTGAGTCTTATTTATAAGAAATGAAACTACTAACTAATCACCTAGCAAGGCAGTCAACTCCAACAGATCTGGAGGACGCCACTTTAGAGAAAGCATAAAAAGTGGAAAGGTGGTTACGCATGCATGGAATCTAGTCAAGCATGTTTACCTTAACGCAGATTTAGCACAATAGTAATGCCTATATTCACTCAATAGACAATTAAGACCATTTACAAGGCAGTTACAACTTTTATTTGAATGATGGATCTCCCGCCATCGAGAGTCTTCCTTCATTGAATGACCACCTTGTTGACCGGTATGGCAAATGACCAGTTGGTGGAATCTTCCTTAATTGAAGGCCTCTAATTATATTTGCATGACAATATTAGTGCACACAACAATTGCATATTTGCAACTATCTTAAAGTGAAATTCATTAATCCACATGTGAAATAAACATAGATAGTTCATATAGCATGTTAATGTCATTTAAAGGTTATGAAAATAATCTCATGTCCAATGTCTATAGTTTTTAAGGAAATATCATAAAAAGGTCAACATCCAAGCATCAAAGTATATGACAACTGCAGAAAATGGATAACAAACTCTATCAAAATTGAACCATAATCTGGACTCATCAGGGACTATGGTCTTTAAGATGAGGTATCAGGACACCATCACTAACATTAGATAGAGGAGCTTCCTCGTCCATATTCAAAATAGATTCTCCAAAGTATGCTTGCTTGTTCAAGTGGTATGAGAATTGTTGCTTATGGTGAAAGGAAGGCAAGTGGGAATAGGCATGTAAGAATTCTTCCAATGCTTCTTCTGAGGAAAAGACATCTAGAGGAACTTCATCAGGTTCTACTTTATCCTCTATCAGTTCAAGGTAAACTAAGTTGAGAGGTTCAATCGAAATCATGTTAACACTCCACCATGGTTTTTGTCTATATTGTTTGATAGAGCATTCCAAGCCCGAATGATGCTTGTGAAGCTTAAATTGGATAGTTACTTGAATTCCTTGTTCAATACGCCCATAACCATACTTGGAAACGAGCCTATATCCAGGGCCATAACATATTTGCAAAGTCTCGGAAGGAGGTGGTTCCACATAGAGAGCATCATTCCACCAATGGGTATCAAATGTGTCTATGAGAGCACAATCATCCTTCTCATCAAAAACACAAATGTTAACCTCCTCAGTAGAATTTTGATCATTCTCATAATCGGGAGAAGAGTTTGGTTCCTGGGTAGGATCACAACTTTTTTCCTCGGTAAGAGATTGGTCAAATTTCTTAGTAGAGGTATTTGAAGTTATTGGAAGATCGAGGTGGGTGAGATTCACTTTGTATTCTCCAATGAAGAATTCAGAGAATTCTAAGGATCCCCAATCATCACCAAGAAATGCATTAGATTCAAAAGAAGTAGATGGGGGAGACTTAGGACTTTCTACTTTAGGTTTCTCTTCTTTAGTGACATTCACTTCGGGGACAATCTCCACAGATGGTATCGCCGAGGAACATGTCATTGCATCAAAGGTTAAAGATGGAATGTAATTATTGAGAGTGGAAATAACCGAAGCCCAACCAGCAGTTGCCAATTCACAAAGATGAACAGATTTTGAATCAACTTTGACCATAACCACTTGATTATTTGCTACAAAATTTAGAGAATGATGTAGAGTAGAAGTTATAGCACCCATAGCATCAATCCAGGGTCTCCCTAGGAGAATATTGTAAGGTAAGGGGACAAGAATCACATAAACCAAGGTGGGTAAGGTAACGGGTCCTAACTGCAAAGGCAAGATTATCATGCCTTGGGCTTATTGACCAGCATTATCAAATCCACGAATATATAGAGAAGAAGCGGCTAGAGAAGAATAATCAGCCTTAATCTTAGGTAGTACATCCATACCACAAATGAGATCTAAACTGGTGTCAATGAGGGTACGTCTAATACCAATACTATTAACATTAACTATGATCATTAGTGGCTTCGCTTGCTTCTACACATCTGGGGGTAGAAGTTCCTATGAATAGAATGTGATATTCATCGAATCCGCATGAATATGAACCATCAATGTATTAACATCTATCAACCTAGCAAAGGAAGGAAAGAGGATATTTTGCAAGGATTCTCAAAGCATACCTTGATAAACCAAAGCAATCTGAAGCAAGTCCCAAAGCGAGATCTTAGCCAAAGTAACATGAAGCTACTCAACAAGATCATAGTCTCTAAGTGCTTTAGTCATAGGTTTAGGTGTTGGAGGAAGGCTTAGTTGAGAAGGTGGTAAAGAAGTAGGAACTTGAGTAGGTTGAGGTGAAGTAATAGAAGGTTGTTGATTTAAGTTCTATTGATTTCCTCTAGTATTATATGTTTGTGTTATAGCATTGTAAGTAGATTCTATGGCTTTCACTAATTTTGTGTATAAATCTAATGAATCACTATGATATGGAACCCCATAGATGGAATGAATCCTCTTAGGAGAGGGGCTAGCCGAAGTCAAGTAAACAATAGGTCTCTTAGGCCTTAGAGAAGTCATTAAGACTACAACAACGTTCACTAACTCTTCAACTTGCGAAGAAGAAGTTTGTTTGAAATATCTATAGGTAGAGGAAGATTCTTCTAAGAAATCATCTAGAGCATCATCCAGCATATCAAAATATTCCTTAGAGAAAGAATTATCATAAACTTTGAAACATTGTAGAAAAAGATCTAACATGGTTCACGTGGGGTTCACCAAAATGTGAGATAAGGAGGATTAACTGCTCACGAGTCTCTTCGTTCTCAAGAGAATCCCAGGGAACGAACTGCCCTTAACCACCTCAAATATTGTTGAATGAATAAATTGCAAAGAATATCATATACAAACTAATTATTCCAGAATAATGCTTTAGAATCGAAGAGAGTAAGGTTTCAATACTTATGCCTCATAAGGGATAGCTATCATCCAAAGGACTATAGTGCAGTATCAAGATGCCGACGTGGCACACTAGAGTCCAAAGGACGCGCTGGCATCCAAGGAAAATAGAAAACTCGAACCTTGGGAAAAAAAGCTAAAATCCTATTGTCTTACACAAATCTAGGGTCTATTGAACAAAATATATGAACAAAAAATAGGAAATGATGTAAAGCACAAAGAAGAGTGAAGAGAGAACTTACAAATGGTCAAGCACTTGAAACCTTTCTCCAAGCTCCACTCCAACAATCTGCACACAAGATGAATGAGGAAAAATGTTGGGGTTGTTTCAAGGATTGTCGCAATCAAACCCTCATTTTGGTGTTCACACCTCCACGAACAACCAAATGGATAGAGAGAGTAAACAAAGTAAACAAGAGTGGTGAAAACAATCCCCTCTTGAGAAGGAGAACTTGCACCATGAAATAATAAGTAAGAAAAGAAATTTATTTGCAAATAGATAAGATCAAAAGAGTATTACCAATAGTCCTCAACCTCCTCTTGAATGCACAGATGCAGCATTGAATTCTTATAAGAGAGATTTGGTTGTTGGAGGGACCTTAGTCTGGTAGAGCTTCGCTCATAGAAGTTATGTTGCAAGAAGGAAGAGAAAAGAATAGAGTGAGATTGGAGAAGTCAAGTGCTAGAATGAGAGAGGACCCCCAAAAATGACAGAAAGAAGGGGAGTTTTGTTGCATGCAAGGGTGGAGGATCCATTACACTCAAAAATATAACTGTAGGGACATGTGTCACGAGTCAATATTCTAGTATTCCTCATTTCAAACTCGTAAGATCGTGGGGATGCTAGCGCACCACACAAATGTTTGTGCACTACATCCAACTCATCAATTTTCAATAAATGGGGTGGTATAATATGTTTGCTTCATCATTGGACCTCGTGGAGTTAGAATCATGAAATTATGACCCATGGGGCTCTTATCATAAATGAGCTTAGGCATAATAAATGTAGGGAAAAGTGCTAAAATGTGAAATTGCTCCTAAGGTATAATTTTGTGACATTACATTTCCATACCAAGAATGTGTCTAGTTGCACCAAGGTCTTTCATTTCAAATTTAGTAGCAAGTTGAGATTTCAATTTTGAAATCATACCTTTCCCTTTACCAATAAATAACATATCATCAGCGTATAACGCAATAAAAGAGAAATGATCACCATCTCCTTTATAATAAACACAATGACCTGATTTAGAATGTTTAAATCCCAAACTCAAAAAATATGTATCAAATTTTTGGTACCACATTCTAGGATTTTGTTTTAGGTCATACAAATATTTTTTCAATTTTCAAACCAACTTACTTTTACCTTTCACCACGTAGTGCTTTGGTTGTATCATATAAATATCCTCCTCCAAGTCACCATGAAGGAAAGCAGCTTTCACATCTATTTTCTCAACCTCTAAATCATAAGCAGTAGCAATAGAAAGCAAAAATCTAATGGATGCCATTTTTTCAATAGGAGAAAATATATCACCATAATAAACACCCTCAACTTTAGAGTAACTTTTTGCAACCAACCTTTCTTTATACTTCTCAATGCCTCCATCTAAACCAATCTTTTTCTTCAACACCCATTTGCAACCAGCATGTCTTCTTCCTTTGGGAAATGGTACAAGATCCCATGTATCATTCTTTTTCAAAGTTGTTATTTCTTCATCCATAACAATCTTCTGATATTCTACATCATTCATACCTAATGCCTCTTCTACCAATCTAGGTTCATCCCTGTTAGTATTCAAAAAAAATATACATCTTCGATCATCAGTTGGTTGTTTATGCCTTCTAGACCTACAAACATGTTGAGTTGGAGGTTATTCCTCCTCTTCTAAAGATTCGGAGCTTCAACTTTCTCAGGTGTAGAAGGAAATTGAATCACATCTTCCTTTTTACTTTGTTTTGGCTTCAATGAAATATAAGAAGGCTTAGTTTCTCTAAAAATAACACTTCTACTATATATTACCTTTTATGCAATAGGATCTCAAAGCTTGTATCTTTTCACAACATAACTATATTAGATGAAGATATATTTTATAGCTTTGTTCTCCAACTTTTTTCACTTCTCCTTTGGCACATGTGCATATGCCTCACAACCAAAAACTCTAAGATTTCTTAATGAAGGCTTGTGACCCGACCACGTCTCTATAGGTGTATTGTCAACAAGAGATGATGTAGGAGCCCTGTTAATCAGGTAACAAGAAATGGCAACAACTTCAACCCAAAACCTTTGTTCTAAACCAGTACCACTCAACACACTCCTAGTCTTCTTCATCAGTGTCTTGTTCATTCTTTCTACAACTCCCCTCAGTGGTGAAGAATACATAGTTGTATTTTATCTGTGAAAACTAGAAAATTTACAAAATCTATCAAAATCTACTGAAAACTTCATATTTACTCTTTAAAAATATACCCATGTCATTCTACTATAATCACCAATAAGTGAAACATAATAAGTGGATTTTCCAATTGAAGGAACATCTACAATACCAAACACATTAAAATCAAGAAGATCCAATACACCACAAGATTTATTAGAACTCAAGTAAAACTGAACACGATTTCATTTTCCATAAATGTAATGCTCACATAAATCAAATTCAATATTACAATCAGACAACCCTTTGTCACATCCATGTTAGCTATCTCCACGATGGATATTGGAGAGAAAATAAATAATAAAAATAAATAAGGGAAGCAAAATAGTTAACTCCTAATTAATGAGGCATGGCCTGCAATATGGGCTTGTTGTGCAAGCATTAAACTCGAGAGGACAGGAGCAATGGGGGACTCAGAGAAGGAAAATGATAACACATTTAGCGAGGCATGGCACCATTTACCTCCCACCATATTTCCATCTAATTTTTCCATGTTAAATGGTGGTAAGCGAGGGTAGGTAGTGTGGAAGAAAGAGGTGCATACTAGTCTTTAAACCATCATGATCCCTCATTAACAGATATGTAGAGTTGGTCAAAAGCAGGGGGAGAAGTAAAGTGAAAGAGGAGATGATAGAGGGACGTGCAGAGAGGGAAAATGACATCACTCAAAGGAGGAAGACAAGAGTAGAGCAGAGTGAGAATGAGGTAATTCTAGAATGTGAGCAACCGAAAAGTGAGAAGGAAGAAAGAAATGAGTGGGAGACAAGACAGAGGGATGCATACTAAGGTGTGAATTTGGGCATAAAGGAGGGAGAAAGAAGACATTTGTATGATATTGTGGAGGAAAAGAAAGGCATCGAGCTACAAAGACAGAAAATACAAAGGAGTACACCAAGAAAATTATGCAGGAGAGAGAGAGCAGAGGATTATTCAAATGTCTGTGGAAAACCAACGGCATGGAAACATTGTGGGAGCGTTCTACAAAATCGAGCAGTAAGGAGAAGACCAACAAAGGGCGTTTGAGAACAAAGAGTGGGATGAAGGTTTGGGGCAGTTTTGAAGACATGTTTTTGTGTTGGAAGAATCTAATAGCAGTGGTCGATAAGATTAGAGATTCGAATGTGAAGAGAAGTGATGTGGAATCGAAGGGGAAGCTGCATCTAGACAAAACCCCTCAAAGAAACGTGGTCTCATGGAGTGCAGAGGTTGCAAAATATGCACCAAATGGATTTGTTAAAAAGGCTTTAGAAACTTTCGAGCAAAAAAAAATGGCAGATGCAAGGAGAGCATATTTCTGGAGCAAGCTACAAGAGCATTGGAAGGAGGAATTCTTGGAAGTATGAGGTGGCATTGGAGGAATACCACAACTTTAGAAGCACCAAGAGAAAGGACTGCTAATTTTAGCACCCGAATCATGGAAAGCTAAGTATACAAATCTTTTAAAAGTGTGAGGTTTCAAATATCTACTCTTCTAGCTATCATGTAAAGATTTAAGTAGAGACTAAGGTAAAATAGTGAACAATAACTAATAGTTCCATGAAATGATCTATGTGTATTTGTGAACCTAATCTAAAATATTCGATGTTTAAATTTCGAAATCATCAAAGAACTGACTGCATCACAGATCATTTCAATTTCAGAAAATAAATAAGGGTTTTAAGGCGTTAAATAACCCATAACCTCATCATAGTGAAATTTTGGTTAAAGGAACCATGATTCATATTGTAGTAGTTTATTCCAGAGTATCTTAACTCTAGTTGAGAAATATTATGAATATTATAAACCATTCTGATTTATAAGGAGTTAGCTACACGAGTATTGAGGTTATGATACTCGAGACCTATTTGAGAATGAATATGAATGCATTAAGTACTTAAATATTGTATTTGTTCTTGCAAATCCATAAGTTCAAATTATGTTGAAACTCATATTTTGCGACTTTCACCTCAAGAAAACCTTTGTAAACATGTGATGGTGGAATGGTAAAATATGGAATGAAGAAGGTTATAATCCTATGAGTATTTATTAATTACAAAGTTTTAGTTATGTTGAATTAGGTCAATCCTTTCATTATGGTATTGGATTTATAGTAGATTAGTTGTGTATAGTGACAGTTGTGTCATGATTTCATGAACCTTCCATGTCTTGTGACAATTAAAATATGAGAATAAACACTTGATTTACAAACCTAAATTTTTCATATGGGATTCTACCCTTGAATTTATTATATGTTTATGTTGAGCCTCCAAAGTGAAAAAATGTGGCAAGGTAGTCTAGGACAAATCCTTACTTTCAAGATAACTTTCTAATATGAACTAGGAAATGGATATAACTAATATGAGCTTTAGCTTGTGGTTGCATAATACTATAAGTAATGATGACTCCATTTAACGGTACTACAACTACGATTTATAAACATATCCTTAATGTTGAAACTTGATACTCTAATAATTAATTGATAACATGATAAACACTTTGTATGACTATTTGATATCTATCTATCTCTTAAATACGTGAACCTTGTTATTAAAATTATTATTCTACCTGTAATTAAGCACAATACAAATGCTATACCAAAGGGAAGGCAACTATCTTTAATTTGACAAGATTGAGTTATCAGATAAATCTTATGTAACATCTCTTGTTACCCTACTGATGACCATTAAGGTCAGGTTTACTTTAAATGGAAAGTATGAATAGCTATCTAGTTTGAGAACCCATCTACTATAGGAATAATGAGTTACACCATAAGGTAAATGAAACTAGAAGGCTCATATTACTAGTAGTATGGAGCATAAATTTATATATGATTATATGATAAGCATAGTGTGGCCAATTGTCTTGGGTATGACTCAAACTTTGGTTATGTTTAATGCGAGTTTGATATTAATGACACATGTTCTTCAAAGTTCAAAAGGATTTAATGGGGCCTTGTTGATGTATGTTGTGTCTCATCTAAGAGGAGGTCATAAATGATATTAGATTTGCATATCTATAATAAGGTGGGACCTCACTTGGACCCCTAATAAGGCTTACTACATTATAGATGCAAGCGATATCAAAATTTGACTACTCCTTATAGGGACATGTATACTTTATCAATGTCCTATTCGTAGATTGAATTAAGATTTACTAACAACCTCATACCTAGTTATGGCTAGATATACATGGTTGGGGAGATATATTCAAGATAAAAACATTCTTAACAAAATCTAGTCCACCTATATAATTTGGGTAGGATAATCTTAAGATG
Source organism: Sequoiadendron giganteum (assembly GCA_007115665.2). Classification (NCBI taxonomy): domain Eukaryota; kingdom Viridiplantae; phylum Streptophyta; class Pinopsida; order Cupressales; family Cupressaceae; genus Sequoiadendron; species Sequoiadendron giganteum. The sequence goes on along the minus strand of CM021106.1, from coordinate 602,636,924 downwards.
AATAGAACCTTGATGTGTTTGGAGAGAAAATTATTATAAGTGTTAACGCTCAATTAACTCCCTTGGGTGGAAAATCACATTATCCTATATTTATTAATTGTATAAGGGATTTATTGTGTTGGAATTCCAAGTGTAGGCTCCTTGAGAGACCTTCTGAGGAGAACTACATGTGACTTTGACCCATTTGGAAGCGGGAACGTAGGCGGTCCTTGGGAAAAGGATGCCCCTGTGACTTCAAGTCTGTAGGGGGAGAGTTTAGGGGGGGGATAAATCGAAGGGTTGGGATTCTCCCTATATGGTTTTATCTTACCTCCTCTGTAAGCTTCAGTTTGAGGCTAGAATAGGTATCGAATAGGTAGGAAATGAGTGAAGGAAAACTAATAACTTGTATCTAATGCATGATATGTTTTGAATAGTATATGAATAAAATAAGCGATTTAACTACCTTATAATGGGTATCTGATTATATGCATATGATGGGTAAAGTCAATTTCATATTGGTTCCATGTATCTCTTATGTGTCTATGTAATTCATCTCCATATCCATATATTTATGTATAGGCATGTGTGTTTGTTGATTGATATTTTGATTCATGTTATATATGACCCACCCAAGAGTGAACCTATAGGATATTTGAGCAGTGACAAGCTATCATTGGACCATTCCAATGACCGATGTCTAGGCTACTTGTAGGTTTTAGTCAGAATTCACCTGGTTCATGGAGGTGAAGGTAGCAGGCTACCCTGGTTACGATACGACCATAGCGATTACACGGGTAGGGACCCATCTGTGTGGGTAACGGTAATCCAAGGCTAACCACGTATTGATAGGGTTCACTGGTTGTCATTGGTATGCATGAAAGTGACTGATGCCATGTGTTACCCGAGATTGAGAAGAAGATAGCTGACAATACCACTAAGGTCACAAGTTAGTAAATGTCAAGAGCTACTTCCTCTTGGGTGGACAAACTTGTCGTCGATGACCTATAGGCGATTGAAGTTAGAATCCACTAGGTTTGGTAGGTTCACTGCTTGGGGAAACCCTTGGGATGGTGTATGGACCCACGGTGTAGTATGGGATGCACCAAATCCCCTCCCAGTTGTCATACTATATACTAGCCTTGTGGGGTTGAGGATGGACCCGCAGTGTAGTATGGGATGCACCAAATCCTCTTCCCATTTGTCCAATGGTGTAAAAGGTCGGTGGAAAGGATGGACCCACGATGTAGTACACAATGCACCGATATTCTTTCTATCTAGGATGCATTATGGACATGTGTTAGCCATTATGATGTGTTAGCCAATATGATGAATTAATCAACTATTTTGGATGTGATGTATGTTGGGACTTGTCACTATGTATTTTTTATGTATGTTGGAGCTCGTTATTGTGGATGTGATGTATAGTTAGAGCTTATCACTATGAATTTTTTGTATACGTTGGAGCCAGTCACTAATGTAATTGTGATATGTGAATGAGATAATATAATTGTTGTACATGTGATGTACATATGAGCTAATCTCATTGTACTTATGATTTGTGTATGTTGCAGTCATTGTTGCACTTGTGATCTATGTATGATCTAGGCATTATTGAACTTTTACTATGTATGAGCTCATCAGCTTGTGTATAATCTTTAATACTATGGTATGAGTGAACTCTTGTGAATGTTTGTATACTAATTTTTTGTATGGATCCTACACGTGATGGCAAGTTATTATCATTACATTATAATTGACTATGTTGATAGCTTACATGTACTAAACTAATAGTTATGGGTTAAAGGTGAGATAGTATATCTCATACAAGAGGAGAGATTAAACTCTCTCTACCATTGTGAGGTGAACTACGATGCCTCTAATTCCCATGAGGGGATACGTAGGTAGGGTCATCATGAACCCTTGAGGCTTAGGTCGTAGGTCTAGGAAATTCCTTAACCTTGGGACTGTATCACTCTTTTGCGCAAGCATATATTTGGCAAGAATGATTTGATGCCACCATGGTGAATGAATATCTATTAAAATTAACTCTTAATTTAGATGGAATATGTTTGGTTGGTTAAGATGGTAGTTGTGCACTATTTTTAAAAGAGAAAATTGTAATGCACGAGGGGTGGATTTTACACCCTTCAACAAGGTTTTTATTTTTTAATGTCTTTAGACCCTCTTCTACAATGTGGCTAGGTCTCTAGTGTCACAACATATTTTTCTCTACAAATAAGTTTGATTCAAAAGAAAGAGCACCCTTGGGTACCCAGAATCCATAAACATCTGCTAAAGATTAAACCCTCACCTCTTCCATAGGCTTTTTTTTTATAGAAGTACTATTGCAGTCAACAATGCATGTATAAATCTTATACAATGTACCATATCTAACACATATATCAATCACCATAACACCTCTAACTATATTGCATCTTTCATCAAAAAATACTACTTGCACACCTGCATCTATTAGTTTTCTCACAGATAACAATTTTTTTTCTAATCTAGGGATATACAACACACCATTAATCCTTTTCATTATCCCATCAGTAAACCTAATTATAACTCTACCATGACCAACAATATTTAAATAAGAATCATCACCCAATTACACCTAATCAATCTCTATTAAAGGTCGTATGGAAAGATACACCCAAGTCAATTAACCATGCATCATTACCTACAAAAGTTGCCAAATCTATAAGTAATGAATCACTATATTCCTTCTTAGACTCAGAAACATAATCAAATCTCTTTTTTTTCTTCTTATTTTCTTCTTTATATTCCTTATGAATATTTCTAGGCTTACCATAGTTCCAAGAAAATGACTTTCGACTTTCAACAAGATTTGGATCTCCCCTTGGACTTGGATTCATCATGCTTCTCATTCTTCTTTCATCTTTCCTTAGGTCCTTCATGAACATTTATGGCATCCTTGGCACTAATGGATACCTTCCTCCTCATATCTTTAAAAAGAAAAGAACCCACCACATCTTCAATATTCAATATAATAGAAGTACTCCCAATAGCCATAACAAGAGAATCCCATGAATCAGGCAAGGAACAAAGAAAAATCTAACATTTATCCTCCTCATCCATTTTGACACCAAATGATACCAATTGAGCCACCAACATATTGAATGATTCAAAGTGGTCTATAATTCGTCCACCCTCTTCCATTCTCAAGGAATACAATTTCTTCTTCAAGAAAATATTGTTCACTAAAGATTTAGCTCGATACATCTCACCAAGTTTCTTACATAGTTTATGTGCATAGGTCTCTTCATGGATATTGATTAAAATGAAGTTTTCTAAGAATAATATGATTAGACCCTTGGCTTTATGGTTCATAACATCATATTGAGTATCCAAAGTAGCATCTTTAGGCCTTGAAACATTCTCATCAACAGCATCCCACAGATCTTGATCTATCAATAGATCCTCCATCTTCAGCTTCCATAGTTCAAAATTATTTCCAAAAAAATTCTCCACCTCTATTGTCCCTGATGAGCTTGCCATCTGAAAACTCCTACAACAAGATCACAAAGTGTCTTTTGCACAATCTTCCAGTCAAATCTAGATTAGTTCAAAAAACTCAACAACCCAAAACTGAAACCAAATGTGATCAGGCTCTGATACCACTTGTAAGGAATCTAAGGTAACAGAACAACTTCCTACACTAATCTTGAGAGGAGGAAAATACAAAAATTTACAGATCTATACAACAGTTACAAAACTTAAACATAAATATCATGCATATCGCAACACAATAATTTATGTGAGGAAAACCCTTTCGGGAGAAAAACCCCACACTTGAAAAGCTACCCAATTTATTATTTAGAAATCATAAATATTACAATATACTTGCAGATAAGCTTCTCAAATGAGGAATGCATCATACTTTAAAAACACCAAATAAATAAATTACGACATTATGAATAATAAATTAAAGACATGATCAATCAGCTATTTTCCATCATAGCATAATATGTCCAAAAATAATAATTTATATTTATTTCCAAATGTCAAATTTATAAGTTACATAGTTTGACTTAGGCCAACATTGCCTCTTAGTCAACTCAAGTTACATCATGTAGTACAAAGTAAAATAATCAAAATGGAATTCCATGTGATTCCTCTTCAATGCTTGCCACATCTGGTGGACGAGAACATGGTTCAAGCACTTTTCCATCCAACCACAAAGCAACACTTCCTCAAAATCCTTTCTAACTCGAAGAATACCTGACCTTACACAGAATATTTAACAAGAGAATATGATATGCAAGGTGGAATCCGGTGTGTGCCTAACTACATGCATTTCTATCTACATTTAGAACATGCAAGATCTATGTTAGGAAATGGCATAGAGTTACATCATAAAAATTATACCATTCAGCATAATGGACTACAAACACTTGGCCAAGCATATGTTGTATACAGCTAAAATAATAAATTTTAGAAAATAAAAACCTATACTCTATGTTAACCCATTTTCGGCACCTGTCCTAGAAGGTAACCTCCCACATACATAAGATAACATACATCTTATCTAATTACATAGTTTTCAACATTCAATCCGGTGTAAGTAGTTTTGCTAGCCAATCTTTTCATGATAAAGATCAAACAATCTACAACATAGTCCACATATGTCTCATCTTGGCTATTTTAGTTCAAAAAATACATGTAAGGAACTAGACTGGATTTGATAATAATGCAATTAGACATTTAATCATAGTACATGATCCATCTCATCAAATAAAATTAATAATATTGCAGTTCATGCATCAGCGTACATATTTCCAATATTTCCTCTATTCCTTCTTACTTGGAATGAAATATACATTTTTCTGATAAGAACATAAATCAATTTTAAAGAAGTTATATCACATGTATGTGTATATGCATAAATGAAATATTTATGCATGTACACATATATGGCCTTTTGTTAAAAATTGTGTATGCGTATACTTTCTTTTGAAAAAGAAAGATCCATTCTACATACAGATTTCCATGCTCAAAAATATTTCAACTTTCATCAAATGCACAGTTAGATTCAAATGGAAATATAAGGAACATAAATAATAAGCAGTCTCTCTAGACTTTGCTATGAATTTGAATTCCAAATGGAATGTCACAAGGTCGTTTTACATAGAAAAAAATTGCAATCGATGTCATAATTAATCTGCATTAAAACATAATCTATACATTCTAGACTGAATCTAACTTCCAAAAATTGACCATTCATTGTTTAAGCATTAATAAAGTTACTCTTGAATCATTATGTTCAATTCTTTAACAAGAACATTCTGATAATTACTACCAGGTCATTATTCATTTCATTGTAAGAAATATATATCAAACAATTATTTGAGTTAGATATGGGTCGAAAAACATACATTTCTAAGAAAATATTCTAAAGATAAAGCATCGACCTGTACCTAAGGATGATATGAATATTTCTCTATTTTGAAATAGAGACTAGAATATGGTAACTCTTCTAGAAAAAAAAAAAGATATTATTTGGCCCATTCATTCTATTCAGGGCATCCACATCTAAGGACAATACGATTATTGTCATATCATTTTAAAACATCATTGATAACATTTCATATTGTTTAGAACGATATAATGAATATCATTTTGTTGAATTCATCTTTTAAGCAATTACAATAAAGTTTGGAACGATAAGCATGCTATTGTTCAGAATGATATGCATGATATCATTCGGCCTTATACACCATTTAAATCAATCAATGTCTTTTAAAATGATATGGAGATTGTCATTCATGAAATAAAGGCACCATTAAAATCAAGATATGAGAACAGTAAATAAGAGTCACTCGAAACTGTTTAAACCAATTGCATTTTGTGTGATCGTATATATGTATATATGTATGTATGTATGTATGTGTGTGTGTGTGTGTGTGTGTGTCATTATGTTTCTCTAGGAACATTAATAATGGAATGATGGGTATGCATCATTTAGCCTGTTAAGGCTCATTTAAAAATTAGAGAAATACGATTTTTCTTTAAAATTATGAACTTAATAAATGGAACAATGAGAATCGTTTGAACTAAAACATGTTTTCAATAAATAAAATACATACATAAAATAGAATGATGGTATCATTATCTAGTTAAATCACCCAAACTAAGGGTTATTCGTATACAATGATCGACCTAATGGTTTAGACATCATCCAAAGAGAAAAGAGTTAAATGATCGATGGCGTTAGCATTGATAAATATTTTAAGGCTTCATTTTAGAAATGAGAGGGTTCGGTCAAGCATCCCTTCACACATGTACCCACATTCAGGGATCATTACGACCCTAAAAATTTGCATAGATAAATCAGAGCAAACTGAAAAATGGTGAACCATGGAGGCAGTGTCCAAAGGTTGGACAGAGACATGGTATTTATTTCTTCAACTAAAAGGAGGGGTTGATGCCAATATGGCAATCTCAACAAAATGCATTTACAAAGACCCAAATGCAAAGATAATCAAAAGAAATGGTTTTTGTTTAGAATCAAGTTTATCATTAGAAAATCAGAGAGATTTGATGGAATAAGAAAAGCACGATATACAATGGAAAATTTCTAATAAAGGTTGATCTTACCTCTGTTTTCTCAAATAATTGACCAAGTTATGGAGTGTAGAATTCTATGAGATTCTTGAAGGAGATTTTTCCTTCCTTTCCCTCCTCTTTCGACTCCCATTTTCCTACTTTTTAGACCAAGATTCTCCTTCTTCTTTCTTAGGTTATATCCCCTTCTTTTGCATGATTTTTCCCTCTCTAAAAACTATTTTTTTTTCAAATTGGAAGGCTTCATTAAGTTAGTCGCCCCCATTCTTGCACTTAGAATTTCTCCTCTTTTTAGTGGGTTACAAGCGGCCTTCAACCCATTCGAGCCCATTTTCATGATTTAAATTTGAATATAAATCAAGTATTAACTATTAAGTTGATAATTTCAATCAACACTTTTTCATTTAAAGGTTGTTTCCATAAGACTATTTAAATTGTTTTCTCATGTGACATATTTTTTTATCATTTTTCTAAATTTCAAATGAAGAATTAATTTCAACATTTCAAAAAGGAGAAAACAATTTACCGCAAAAATATGTTTCCAATAAAATTAGCATCGAATAGACAAGGTAAGGAAAATGCTCTAATAAATTTGTTTTTGTAAGCTTACCTACTTAATCATTTATACATTTCACACAAACAAAATGATATCTACCAAATTGCAAGTTAAATGTAGATGCTATGATTTTTCAGTGGTGTGTGCATGTTCTACATTCCAACATTCTTATCAATCGTCATCCGGCTAAATACCTACCTCAACCATGTTCTCGATCTTCAACCTATTCCTACATTCACACACTTGCACTTGCAAAGTTTCATCAGTAACCATTAACTAATGCTTGAAACGAATAGATTTCATTCCTCGTCATAATATTCATCCTTCATATTCAATCATATGAATATAGATATATTTCAAATGAAATTGAAATCTTAAATTTATCACAAATCAAATTGATAAATTTCATTTTCCATAAATATTTAAATAACTTAGCATTATTAAATGTAAGAAAAAGTTGAGATGTGACAAGGAGTATCACCAACCAAAGATCTAGAGGAAACATAAATGCTATCAGACTCTTAGAATACATCACAATACACAACTGTAATACAATGCCCTCATAAAATAGGGTTGTCTTTTAGGGAAAGTCAAGCCAACAAAATATCGAACATCAGATTTGAGACCTAATGATGAACATTATAGATTTATAATAATAAAATATACATAAAATTTAGCTTCTCAGGACACTTCCCTCAAGCTCTCGTCAAGGTGCACGACCCTCAAACCGAGGGATGATCCCTTTGGGCCCCTCGGGGGGGTACCCCCAACACCCCCCTTTGCTTACCTACCAATAGTACCTAATGTAATATCAGGGTTGGAACTTATTTTCCCAACAATTACAACATTATAATAAATCAATTATTGCATAGGGGTCAATCAATAAAATACATCATCATAGCTATACATGAAACCACATGAATCTCCACCATGCTCTTGTGCTCCATCAAGATACCTGCAATAAAACCAAAGTGACCACCATCTCAAGCAAGAACTCCTCTCCTCCTCCAACATGCCACCTATAGAAGAAAAGGAGCATGCCAAGGTGAAGATCCATCAATCCAAGGAACATAAGCATCAAATCCAAGTGATAACAAAGGCTCCAATCTATTGTCAAAGGTAAAAATCCACATGATCATAAATGACATCCACAACGCATGCTAGTACATCCAACCATCCATACCTCCTAGGTATCAACAACATCAGTAAACTCATGCCAATAATATATGCAACTCATAAACCACAATCACAAACTCCTTGTATCAAACTTGTCAATGAATAATATACATATCCAAGAACTCCCACTACATGGGTAATGTAAAATAATCAAGGCATATCAAGTCTATGAATCAACACTATATCAAGGTGTGATAAGTGATCAACACGTGTTGGTATAAATAAATGTCTTGTACCTATTTAATTCACTTACTAAGGACTTAGGGGACATATTCACATGTTAAGTTTACTTAGGTCCTAAGATTATTTCTAGAAGACTTAGTTGTCATGTCTAGATCTTATCCTTTTGACTTTTATGTCAAGTTAGTCGTCTCATGTCATAGGATTAAGAAAATTGTCATAATCTTATGACATCTTATGTCTCACCTTGGCTATATAAACAAGGGTTTATCATACATTATATTAAGGAATTCTTGGATATTCAATTACATTGCAAGTTTGATCGTTGCATATTGATCTCTTTGTGCTTTCCATTTGGCCTCTAGATCTTGGGCAACTATTTTCATAGCCAACTCTAATATGGTATCAGAGAAAGTTGGGTGCCTTTGGTTAGTCTATTTGGAGAGATCTTGGTAGATCTTGAAAAGTTGAGTATGCTCTTCTCTTGCATCATATGATGATCTAGAGAATAAAAAAACTTGATAGAAATACCAAATTTTGGGGGGGTTCCTCTTTGTGGTTTTGTATTACAGGTTCGAATTAGAGCTTTTTGGTGAAAACTTGAGCTCACCATTGAGTTCAAGGTGTTTGAGAAAGTCAATTTTTCCTTTTGTTTTGTCCAAATCGAATGTATGATGCCGGATCTATGAGCGTTTGAAGTTGAAGAGTGGTTTCCAGATCCAAAAGGTAGCTACAATTTTGGATCATTTTGGGTCAAATCCAATTGCCATCATGTTTAGAAGGCCCAAAAACCCTAAGATTGACTGTCAATTTGTCAAAATCAGACACTTTTTCTCAAGGCCATTAGAAAAAATTCCCCTTATTCGATCATACGAACACCATAATTTCTTGGTCAACTGACAGGGTATAGTTGCAAAAAAAATCATTCAATTTATTTTATCTTTTTCTAAAAAATTTAAAAATCTATATATTTTGAATTATTAGTTTTCAAAAAATAAATAAATAAATAAAAAATAAAAATAAGGTTATTTAATACCATGCATAGGTAGGGTACTATAGATGAGTACCTACCTATGTAGGTACAAAGGGGTAGGATGTACCATGTGGGGCATGCTCACGTGACCACATAGGCCCCTAGTGGTCCCCCTCTCTGCAGCCATATTTGATAAAACCGACGGTTAAAAAATAATATTCCATAAGATTTCCAAGATTCAGTCATGAAAAATTTATCGAAAACTAGAAAAAAATATTCCCACGAATATTCTAACCAAATAATATTTTATTCGAGAAATGTGTATTACAGCGCAATGGTTGGAAATACAACAAATTTAAGCTCTTGGGATGTTGATGTCAACAATTAATGTTGACATTTCATGCCACCCTTTGATGAACTATCATTAATAACTGATCTAAAAGATCCTACATGGGCCATCTTGCATGAATTCTCTTTAAAAATCCAAAATTGGCTAAGTCCTAAGGCATTTCGGGCTTTTGAGTTTTTGCTTCCCTTCATGCTTGCATACCTTCTAGTGGAGCTTTTAAAATCCTTGGCTATCTTGATGTTCTGGGATTTTAGAGGTTTTGAAATTCCTCAATTGTATTGAATTAGAGTTCTGAGTTTGTAAGTTAGGGCTTTCTAAAGCCCTCATGTGTTAAAACCCTAAACCTTGGGTTTGAACGTGCACTTTTGTTATATCTTTGTGTTGACCTCCTATGGTTGATTCCTAATCATTTAAGTTATAAACTATATCTATGGTGTTGTTCATTAATCGGACCCTTGTTCCCTTTTCATCGATTGTGCCTGCATATCAAATATTTGATCAAATGTCCTAAGTCTAAAGTTTTGCCTAGGTCTGAAATATTTCTAAGTGTCAAAACCTTGTGTCAAACTAGTGAAATGACCCCTTTTATTCATAACTTAAAGCACATACTTTAAGTTGTCTTAAGTCATGAGTCCTTCAGTCCCACAACAACAAGTGTTCAATTTTTATTGGCCCCTACTCACCCACAAGGAATAAAATAATCATAAAAAAGAAGGTGCAGAGGTGCGAGAAGGAACCATGTGTCCAATAAACCCCATGGGATCTACCAGAGTTTGGTCAAAGCTAGTGGTGGACTCAAGGTTTTGAAAATATTGAATTGTGACAACTAGGATCCACATGTCAGTTCCCTACTATCCCGTGAGACATAGTCAGCATTTACAAATGAGACTGCGAGAGTACAGGATGTCGCCATGTCAGCTCCTCTAATGCTTCCAAAGGTGGTGGGGTGAGAAGAATATTCCTTTCCAAGTGTCATTGGTTCATTAAATCACACAAATTTATTTTTGAGCCTGGAGCAAAGTTGCGATGGGTAATATGAAGGGATGGGAAAATGATGAAGATAGAAACACAATCTCAAACCAATTCCTCAAAACTCAGATTACAAAAACTCGATAAAAAAATTAACTCTATAAATCGACAAATTCTCGTGTCATTTTAATCGATTACCTAATTACACAACATTAAACTCCAAATTGAAAACAAATCAATTGATTCATTATCAGATTTCATTAAAGAAATAGTTACAAATTTTGGGCAACTCCATTGCCTCACTATTTTCCAACTATTCATCTCCCTCACACTACTCTAATTTCATTCTCTAAGATGCCTTCCATGCATTCAAATTTCTATGTCATTTCATAATGGTTCCTTCTTCCACCAAGTTCTACTCTTTGTATACTTTCAGTCCCCTTTTCACTTACTGGCCGCCCCTAATTCATGTGTGGCATTCCCTCTTTAAATCTCTTGTTTAACTCTCCCTTCACAACTCTTTTAGTCTACTCTTCTTTGCATGATGTACTCTTCACACCTCAATCTATAACTTAACCAAAATCTATGTACCCCTATGTTACAAATATTCTTACCATATTTTGTAAGTAAAGAGAATGTTTTATCGCCACATTCCTAGCTTTATGGCATCATTTCAAACTTTTAAATCTATTATCCTACCTAGCGCAATTCAACATTTATCAACCCTTCCTTGATGTTAATGCAGCCTATCAAAACCAACGTGCAATTTTGATTGAATTGAATACCTTTAACAACTCCTTCCCATTCAATGGATTCTTGTACTCCCACTCTGGAAAAGTTTAATAGTCTCTATATCTTTTTAAGTCGCCTCTCCTTCAATGTTTTCTTCCCAAGGTTTTGTGTAGTCTCTCTTCTATCCAACGACCTATATATTCTACTCGTTTTCTTATTCCTAAAAATTAACTCATCTCCTATCAACACTCATGGCACCCCTTATCTCCAATGCAACAGTCCTTTATCATCCTTACTACTTGTTAATTTTATCTTAAAATTTATGCAACTTTTCTTGTGTTTCCTTCACACCCACTTATGGCACGCTCTCCCTTCATTTCCTCTTGGAAATTTATATTGTTCATACCCAAGGCCATGACTCTTGGAATTCACATTAACAATGTATGTTAAATCCAAAATGATGTGACCCCTCAACTTCCTATTTGAATTTGAATTTTCTTATCATTCTTGGCAAAATAAAAGATTCATTTAATTTAATCACCTTCAATGCTATGAAAAATGAACAATAAAAGTATTCAAATTTTCTAATGAAATATCTATAAATGGAACTCGGGATGTATAAAAAAATATGATGTTTGTTAAATGTGATAGAACATCACTCAACTTTTGCAATCAGCCACCAAATCAAATAGAACTACCCACAGAGAAAAGAAAAGCAAAACCAAATCAAAAAAAATTGTTGATGTTGATCGCCAATAGACCCGGATGCTCCTGCATCAGACACACTAGGTAAGAAAATTTGTGAGCATGGGCTCACAAAGGTGGAGTTGAGTGATAGAATCACCCTTTGAGACTGTGAACAATCTATAGTGAACTCCATCACTGATAGCTCGACCTTAGACACACTAGGTAAGAAAATTTGTGAGCATGGGCTCACAAAGGTGGATTTGAGTGATAGAATCACCCTTTGAGACTACAAACAATCTCTAGTGAACTCCATCACTGATAGCCCAACCTCCTCCACCAAATAACCCAACCTCCACTACCAAACACTTCCTCTTCTCTCCATGCCCTCCTCTGGCATGTCTTCACTACAACTCACCCATTCAACCTCCATGCTACAATCATACCTCGATCCTCACAAAGATTCCACTTCGTCTGCTATAATCTGCCACTACAAAAATTCCTTTCTATCTCTCAACTGCTCAGTACTTCACTCACTTGCAATGATAATTTTGAGAAACTCTTCCTTAATCCATAGGTTTTGTCATAAGTTGCCTCACATTAGCGGTCTGCTTATGCACCCAAAACCTCTACTCACTTCCCTCTCCACCCACAGGTCCTGATGCGAATTACCTCTCATTCAGTGCTCTACCTGCACACTCAAGACTATTGACACTGATACCATTTGATGAAGACAAAAACACAATCTCAAACCAATTCTCAAAACTCATATTACAAAGACTCGGTAAAGCGATTCTCTAAAAATTGACAAATTCTTGTGTCGATTTAATAGATTACATGATTACATAACATTACACTCCAAATTGAAAACAAATCAAATGATTCATTATCAAATTCCATAAAAAAAATAGTTACAAATTTTGGGCAACTCCATTTATTCACTTTTGTCCAAATTTTCATCTCCCTCACACTACTCTAATTCCATTCTCAAATATGCCTTCCATGCATTCAAATTGCTATGTCATTTCATAACGATCCCTTCTTCTTCTAGGTTTGACTCTTCGTATAATTGCAGCCCCCTATTCACTTACTGGCCACCCCTAATTCATGCATGGAATTCCCTCTTTAAATTTCTAGTTTAACTCTCCCTTCATAACTCTTTTAGTCTACTCTTCTTTGCATGATGTACTCTACACACCTCAATCTATAACTTAACCAAAATATATGCACCCCTATGTTACAAGTTTGCTTACCCTATTTTGTAAGCAAAGAGAATTCTTTTTCACCACATTGCTAGCATTATGGCATCATTTCAAACTTTTAAATCTATTCTCCTACCTGGAACAATCCAACACTTATCCACCCTTGATGTTAATGTAACCTATCAAAACCAGCGTGCAATTTTGATTCAATCAAATAGCTTTAACAGATCATTCCCATTTGATGGATTCTCATACTCCCACTCTAGAAAAGTTTAATAGTCTCTATATATTTTTAAGTCGCCTCTCCTTTAATGTTTTCTTCCCAAGGTTTTGTGCAATCTCTCTTCTATACCGTGGCCTCTATATTCTACTCGTTTTCTTATTTCTAAACATTAACTTGCTTCTTGTCAATACTCATGGCACCCCTTATCTCCAAAACAGTAGTCCTTTATCATCCTTACTACTTGTTGTTGTTAGTTTGATCTTAAAATTTCTACATTTTTTCCTGTGTTTCCTCTATACCCACTTATGGCGTGCACTCCCTTCATTTCCTCTTGAACATTTATACAGTTCATACCCAAGGCCCTAAACCTTGAAATTCATATTAACAATGTATGTTAAATCCAAAACAATGTGACCCCTCAGCTTCCTATTTGAATTTTCTCTTTCTTACCATTCTTGGAAAAATAAAAGATTCATTTAGTTTAATCACCTTCAATGTTAGGAAAAATGAACAATAAAAGTATTTGAATTTTCCTTGTGAAATATCTGCAGATGGAACTTAGACTATATAAAAAAATATGGCATTTGTCAAATGTGATTGAACATCACTCAACTTTTGTAATCGGCCACTAAATCAAATGGAATTTCCCACAGAGAAAAGAAAACCAAAACCAAAATGACAAAACCAAACCAAAATTTTATTTTGTTGATGTTGATCACCTGTGGACCCGAATTCTCCTACATCATGAAATTTCGATCGTCAGATGAAAGGAAAGTAAAGGCTTAAATATTTTATTAGTATGAAGCAGCATATTAAAGGTAAAGGATGTGTATTTAGGTACACATGGCCACTTTCTAGCAAAGAAGTGTTGAAGATGTTATAATCATGGTCGTCCATACTGCAGCAGGTTAAACACATGGTAAATTCACCTAAGTATGGGTGAGTGTATTAGAGGTTAAGTTGTGCATAGGTTGGACACATGGAAGCATCTGGTGGCTTTCCCCGCAATCTCATAACCTTTGATCTATTCCCAATACATGACTGTAGGGATGCACGAAGGCAACATGTCATCCCTTTTGATGTTCCCCAAATACGGTAGGGCATGTGATAGGATCAATGACACATATTTAAAGGGATTCAAATATAATGGCCACATTTTAAACTTCTCTTGAGGCTTGATCTTGATCATCCATCTCAAATTGAACGGCCTAAATTCAAACTCCAATGGCTAAGCATGTTGTGTTCGTGGGTAGACCAGGAGTAATGGTGCGACTGCATTTTCAACAACTTGATTGGCTCCGAGTTGATTTTTCACACTTCTCCCATACTACATTGATGGATATGGTGGCGTAGATATTATTGTGTGTTGCAAGTGGATTTATCCAATTAGAGCATGTTTTGGATGCGGATTTTTCTGGGAGTTCCATGTCTGCATTCATGATTTATGATGAAATATTTTCTCATGTTGTTAGAATATTAATGTCAAGGGTATGGCGTACAGGCCTTGGCTTCTCTAGGCTCTACTTTTGGTGTGATTTTCATGAACAGATCTTTCCTTGATCAAATATCCTAACTGCTAACTCTAGTTGGGTTAGGGTTAGTGTGTATTCATCTAAGTTATGCCTAAACTATAAAGGAAACACTTGTATTCATTTTAGGGGATCTTTATTTGGATCCTCTAGGGTTTTTCTATTGTAGACACTACATTTTTTGCATTCTACCATTGTAAATATTGCTTCTAAGCTTTATGTTAATAAAGTTCAGCTATTATCACTACTATCTCTTACATATTTGAGTAAAATCAATTTGCCTTCATGTCTGAGTATGTGTTTTAGTTATTTCATTGATTTATTATGTGGATTTGAAGTAGGAAGAAACAAATTCTATCTTGGTGCATTACCTTCTTTTACATTTCATGTTCTCAAGTTCTATCCCTTTTCCTTGTGATCTGTTAGAATAGATTAATGATAGGATTTCATGTGTAGGGTTAGACCAATGCATTTTCACTTAGAATAGAAGAGGAATTTGGCCTTCTCTAGAGACTCGGCCTCATTCATGATAGGTCCCACACCTTGAGGTTGTTTCCAATGTGGCATTAGAACATTAAACTCCTTGTTCAATAGGGTGTATTTTTATGTGGCAATAATTTTTGGCATCCCTGGTGGGAAAAGAGGAAATTCCACTTCATCTTGTTGATAGAGTGGTGTTTTTCTCAATATTCTAGCCTTGAAGAGGCTCTCAAACAAGTATCTAGTGACTCTACAATCAAAGGAGGAATCTACATCAAATTTTGTGACTTAAGTTGTTGTCCATAACTCCTGGTTGCAAGGCATACCTGTGCATTCATGCCCAGAATTCAAACAAGATCATCTTCTAGAGGTAATTTTAAATACATTGAGCTACCTTCTTTACCATCTTTTGCTTCTAGAAGAAGAAGAAATTCTAGACAGTCTTTGTCACCTTTTAGGAGAAATAGAGGCTCAAGTCCATCTCCTAGAGTTCTATCTACACCACCTATGGGTAAATTATTTCAATCTAGGACACATGTTGCTCATACACATAGGAACTTATTCCATATGGATTTGCCTACAAATTAGGCCTTTGTGTCTTTTAATGGTGGCAACCCTTTAATTTTAGCCAAAAAGAATGATATACTAGTCAATACCTTGAAAAGTATTCCCCATTACACTAGTGAAACATCCACAACTCCAGCAAAGCACATCATAGATGTGGCAAACATATGCTCAATGTATGATGTAACAAAAGATAATGTGGTTGTTAGGTTTTTTTCCACTTCCCTTAAGGGGAAAGCATTTCAGTGGTATAGAGGATTGCCACCCAACTCCATTCACAATTGGGATGAGTTAGGTGAGAAATTATGCAAACACTTTGAAGATAAAAGTGACCATTTTTCCTTGGTAGAAAAATTAACAACAATCAAGAGGGCGCCTCATGAATTCATGAGTGACTTCAACTATATAATTCAAAATACTTGGGATAGAATCCCTACCTAGATCAAGTCTTTTGTTGAGCATTATTTTTTGTATTTATTAAGGGCTCTTAATAGTGATATAGTTGGTATGATTTAGTCAATGGGTAGTTCTAATTTACCTGGAGCATATGACCTAGCCATAGGGGTAGAAAATTGTTTAATATAGGTTGGGAAGATAGCTCCTAGGCCATAAATTCCTTTATTCCTAGAGCTTCCTTCACAGCCAATAGTGGCTCCTATTCCAGTGGTTCCCACAAGCCAACCTTCTATTTCTGCTACTCTTCTATAAGATTGGGGCACCTTGCTCCAAAGTATGAGTAATGAGTTAGTATCAATTAAGAGGTAGCAAGCTCAAAATAATACGCCTTATCAACCTCAAGGTTAAGGTTATCAAAAAAATAGGCCACATTATACAAGACAAAATTAGTGGAATCATACTAGGCGTATGAATAACGTACATCCACCTACTACCACCACTAATAAGGCTTTGGTCCTAGTGTAAAATAATCTAACACAAGAGCAGGAGTGGTGTTACCATGTGAGCAAGCTCATAATCAGAATGCTTGTCAAAATGGAGAGTTTCTACAAAATCTAGTGGCTCAGAATGAAACCTCTACTTTAGGATAGCAATTTGGTACAAACCAAATAGTTGATAGTAATAAAAATCATGCACATGAGGACTCCTCATTGCTCAATTAGAATGAAGAATATTTATGTGGTGTAAATCAAGCAAATGTTGATACAATAGCTTAGAATACCATATCAAAGAAAAGAGTAATGGAGGATGGTGCATCTTCCATGGTTGGGAAAGAATCAGTTTCTCAACAACCTCAACAAAGTGTAGATGTTGGACCAACAAGTAGAACATCAGATGTTCCACAATCAAATCAGCCTGTTAGTAGGCCCAAACAAGCAATGGATCAACCTAAGAGCACCCAAGCAACAAGAATAGTCTTTATTGTTCCAAAAGTTCCTTCCAAAACCGGTTAGCTTCCTTTCAACATAGGGGATCAAATGAAGAAATTCAAAATGAATGTTACTATATGGGAGGCTCTATCCATTCCATCACAAAGGGATTTGCTACAACAAGCTTTAAAGGAACATAAAAAAATTGGGTGATATACAAGAAAAGGATCATACTACTCCATCAAGCAACCTGGTGCAACTCAAAGAAGAAGGGAACTCTAGAAAAATAATTAAGCCACCTCCATTCTATCTTTCTATGATTATTAGAAATAATATAGTGCATAATTGTATGATAGATTATGGGGCAAGTAGTTTTGTTATGCCTAAGGGAATTCTTGACATGCTTGGCATCAAGTATGAAATAGTGGCTAGGAAGGTTTTACAATTGGATGGCATTGCTTTCAACATAGTGGGAGTAATTAAGAACTTAAAATTGACATAGCATGCATGCCTTGGCTATTGTGTGTTGTAAGGTATTTGAATCATAGACCTCCCTACTCATTTTTCCATTTTTTTGTCTAGAGATTTCATTGCTAAGATAGGTGGATAATTATCTGTTGGTTGGTCTCATATGTTATTTATAACTAAATATGGTACTAAAGAAACCATCAAATCTGAGCCCATAGAAATGGATCATTTAGAGCCTTACAATGCTAGTCCAATAAACATGAACTATACATTGCATGAGCAAAAGGAAGAGTGTTCTATTCATGAGCCTGCCAAACCTTTAGAGCAGGTACTTGATTGTTTGTTGGATGAATTGGGAAATGCTTTGTGATTTGATCCACTTACTATAGCTTAAGTGGAGGATATTGGCCTTGGCATCTATTGCATTCATGAAGAAAATGCTACTATTCCCAATCTCATAAAAGCTCAAGAGGATCTAGGGGGGTTGTGGCAGATGTTTTCTGATGGTGCTAGAAATAGATATGGTGTTGTTGGTGTAATGTTGGTATCTCCAAGAAAGGAGAAATATTACTTCTCTTTCAGGCTTCAATTTAGTTGCACTAATAATGTGGTTGAGTATGAAGCACTCATCCAAGGTCTCTACCTTGCACAAGAAAGGAACATCAAGTTGTTGCAAGGTTTTGGTGACAATGAATTGGTTGTTCATTGGGTTAGAAATCAAAGCTCAACCAAGAACAATCTGCTCAAATCCTACAAGCACAAGGTTTGGGATTTGATAGACGGCTTTGAGGGTTTTAATATCCAAAATACTCTAAGAAATTAGAATAAGCATGTTGATAGACTTGCAGAAGTCGGTGCTCAGTTTGACATACCATCACATATTACAAGCAAAAAGTAGCAGCATATCAAGCTTTTTGTAAGACATGTTGTTCCAGATAATCAAGATCACTAGCAGGTCTTTGAAAGTGACCAACATATAGTGAATTTTTTGAAAAATGAGGAAAAATTTTCTAAAAGAAATCAATCCAAGTTGCAAAATCAGTATGGTGATCAGATTGTGTAGTTGAGTAAAAACAAGCTACCAAATGGTCTCATCACCCTTGAAGGTATCTTCAACCCTGATGATTAGTTAAAGTAGAAAAGGATGAACTTAGCTGCAAAGAAGGGTGACTTCGAGCCAATAGAGATTTCAGCGGGAAAGTCTCTAAACTTGGGAAAGATGTGCTCTACTACTAAACATAAAGTTTTCATAGATCTTTGCAATAGATACAATGGTTTAGTTGCTTGGACTTATGAAGACCTAAAGGGTTTTGACCTAATCCTTTCTCAACATACCATTGAATTGGATCCAAATTCTAAACCTGTAAGACAAAAATAGAGTCCTTTAAATTCTAAGATTGAGTCTTTGATGAGAAAAGAGTTGGCCAAGTTGATTGAGGCTAAAATCATTTTTCCCATTAAGCATTATTCATGGGTGGAAATTTTAGTGCCTTTCAAGAAAAAGAATGGGGGAATTAGACTATGTTTAGATTTTAGGGATCTCAATAGAGCCTCCCTAAAGTATCACTATCCCCTCCCCTCCATGGAGCAGATTTTACAAAGAGTCAGTGGGTCAAAAACGTTTTCTTTCTTGGATGGTTATTCAGGCTACAATCAAATTTTGGTCCAAGAATCTAATCAACACAAGACAACATTTACTACAAAGTGGGGCACCTATGCTTATTGTAAAATTCCTTTTGGTCTAACCAATGTAGGTGCTACTTTTCAGAGAGCCATGGATATGGCATTTCAAGGTGTGTTTAAATAGTTTTTTTTGGTCTACTCGGATGATATCATAGTGTTTTCAAAGCATGTAAGACATCATTTTAGTCACCTTGAGTAGGTATTTCAGAAATGCAAGGAATATGGTATTTCCCTAAATCTAAACAAGTGTGTTTTTTCCACTGATCAGGGAAAACTTCTTGGACACATTGTTTCAAAGGATGGCTTGGTCATTGATCCAGCAAGAGTAAAAGCTATCTTGGTCATCCCACTTCCCACTCACAAGAAGGGATTAAAAAATTTCTTGGGTACAATTAACTTTGTAAGGAGGTTCATTCCAAATCTTGTTGCTTTGGTAAGGCCTCTTACCTTTGTTCTTAAGAAAAATACGGTCTTTAAATGGACCAAGGAAGGTAAAGATAGCTTTGAATCTATCAAACAAGAGATTGCTCAGGCTCCTACCCTTGTCTATCCTAATTATGACAAGGATTTCATTCATTATACTTTTGGAGGTGAATCAAGTGTATTAGTTGTCCTAACCCAAGTAAATAAAGAAAATTTGGCGTAGCCCATCACTTTCTTTAGTGAAGGTCTTCAATATTATGAGGTCAAGTACAACTATGTTAAAAAGAAAGCTCTTTCTGCTATTAGAGCATTGAAAAAGTGAGACACATGTTGTCTAATAACAAGATACAGTTATGATGTTGCATGTCAGCATTAAAGAGTTCTTGTTAAGCAAGGATATAAATTAAAAGAGAGCTAGATTGATCACCAAGGTGATGGAGTATGATGTTGACATCAAAATCACCAAGCTAGTGAGAGGAAAATGGCTGTGTGAACAACTTATCTCAGCACTTGAGACTCCTACAGAGGTCACCCTTGTGTTACAAGAACAACAAGCACCCAAAATTGATGCCCATAATAGTTGGGTAAATGATATGACTACCTTTTTGCAAGAAGGTAGGTATCCTCTAGGTCTATATAAGACCAAGAGAATACACTTTATATTACAATCCATTCCCTATGTCATAGTGGATGGCATAATTTTTAGAAAGGATTTCAATGGGATCCTATTAAGATGTATAGAGGTAGATCGGGTCACTAGAATATTGGAAGAATTCCATGATGGCTCTTTAGGTGGCCATTTTTTTGCAAGGACTACTACTACAAAAATCATGAGGGCTAGTTATTATTGGCCCACCATGTTCAATGATGCTCATAAATGGGTGAAAATTTTTAATAAGTTTTCATTTTTTTTGGAAAGCACAGGTTGGCTAACCTCCCTCTTCATCCCATTCAAGTTGATCATCCATTTACACAATGGGGTTTAGATTTTATCAGCATGATAAATCCACCATCAAGTGCTAGTCATAAATGGATTTTAACAGCCACAAACTACTTTACCAGGTGGACTGAGGAAGTTTCCTTGAAAGATGACACTGATGCTTCAGTTTTGGAATTCCTTGATGGAATTGTTACAAGGTTTGGTACTCCTTCTACCAACATTTCAGATAATTCCAAGGCTTTTACTAGTGCTTCGATCCTTGATTGGGCAATTAGGCATGGCATTTACTTGAAGACCTCATCTAATTATTATCATCAAGGTAATGGCTTGGCTGAGTCTTCAAATAAAAATATCATTAGTATTATCAAGAGGACCATTGAGGAAAATCAAAGAGTTTTTCATAGAAAACTAAAGAGATCCCTTTGGGATGATATAATTACTCCAAAAAGAGTAATTGATAATTCTCCTTTCATGCTAGTTTATGGAAGAGAGGCAAGGTTACCATTATCGTTGGAGCTGCCATCTCTTGAGTTGGCACATCAACTGGAGTTAGAAGGAAATGATGCTATGACAGTAAGGTTGGTCAAGCTTTTGGAACTCAAGGAGACAAGGAACAAATATATGCAAGTCATAGAAACACATCAAGCATAGGTCAAAAGAAATTTTGACAAGAAGGTAGTTCACAGAGTGTTCCAGAAGGGAGATCTAGTACTGAGATGGGATGCAGATAGAGCCAAAGTTGGAAGACATTCCAAATTTGATGTTATTTGGAGTGGTCCATATGTCATTACTAGTTGCAAGGAGGCCAATGCATTCCATCTTTCTAGGTTACATGGTGAGGTTCTTCCAATCTCAGTCATTGGGATTCATCTCAAACCTTATTTCTGATGAGTTTTGAGTTTTATGTACATATTAGTTAGCTATTTTATTTTCTAAGAAGTGCTTTTTCACACCTTGAATTCTCCTTAAGGGAATGTATGTTCTAGTTTCCATGATTTTCTCCAAGTGCAGGCCTGCACATGTTTTTTGTTCCCTTGAGAAGACCAGTTTTGTAAATCCACTTCATGACTATGTTCCCAATGGACTGTTAAGGCCCATGGATTCCATGATTAGCAGGAAATCATCTCACAGAAATTTCCCAAAATGTTAACATTTCATGCCACCCTTTGATGACCCATCATTAATAACTAATCTGAGAGATCCTACATGGGCCATCTTGCATGAATTATCCTGAAAATTCCAAAATTGGTTGTCCTAAGGCATTTCGGGTTTTCACTTCCCTTCATGCTTGCATACCTTCTAATGGAGCTTTTAAAATCCTTGGCTATTTTGATGTTTTGGGATTTTAGAGGTTTTGAAATTTGTCAATTGTATTGAATTAGGGTTTTGAGTCTGTAACGTAGGGCTTTCTAAAACCCTCATGTGTTAAAACCCTAAACCCCAGGTCTAAGCATGCACTCTGTTTATATCTTTGTGTTGACCTCTTGTGGTCAGTTCTCAGTCATTTAAGCTATAATCTATATCTAGGTTGCCATTCATTAATCATCTCATTGTTCCCTTTTCATCTCTTGTGCCTACAAGTCAAATATTTGATCAAATGCCCTAAGTCTAAAGTTTTTTCTAGGTCTGAAATATTTCTAAGCGTCAAAACCTTGTGTTGACTAGTGAAATGACCCCTTTTAGTCATAACTTAAAGCAAGTGCTTTAAGTTGTCTTAAGTCATGACTCCTTTGGTCCCACAACAACATGTGTTCAATTTTTATTGGCCCCTACTTTCGAGCAAGGAATTAAATAATCACATAAAAGATGTGGTGGTACGGGAAGGCACCATGTGTCCATTGAACCTTGCAGGCTCTTCCTAGATTTTTGTCAAAGCTGGTGGTGGGCCCAAGGTTTTAAAAGGATTGAATTGTGATAGTCAGGATCCACATGTCAATTCCCTGCTATCTCGTGAGACACGGTCAACATTTACAAATGAGACTATGGAAGTGCAAGATGTCACCACCTCAGCTCCTCTGATCCTTCCAGAGGCAGTGGGGCCAAAATAATAATCCTTGCTAGGTGTCATTGATTCATTACATCGCACAAATGGTTTTTTGAGCCTGGAGAAAATTTGTGATGGGCAATATGAAGTGATGGTGAAATCTTGGTTGTTAGATGAAAGGAAAGTAAAGGCTTAAATATTTTATTAGTATGAAGTGGCATATTAAAGGTAAAGGATATGTATTTAGGTACACGTGGCCACTTTCTAGCAAAGAAATTTTGAAGATGTTATAATTATGGTCGTCCATACTACAGAAGGTTAAACACATGGGAAATTTTCCTAAGTATGGGCGAGTGCATTAGAGGTTAAGCTACACATAGGTTGGACACATGGCAGCATCTAGTGGCTTTCCCCACAATCCTACAACCTTTGATCTATTTCCCAATGTATGACTGTGAGGATGTAGGGAGGCAACACGTCATCCCTTTTGATGTTCCCCAAAGGTGGTAGGGGATGCGATAGGATCAACAACATAGATTTAAAGGGATTCAAATCTAACTGTCATGTTTTAAACTTCTCTTGAGGCTTGATCTTGATCGTCCTTCTCAAATCAAATGGCCTAAATTCAAACTCCAATGGCTAAGCACTCTATGTTCATGGGTAGACCAGGAGTAACGGTACAACTACATTTTCAGCAACCAAGTCGAATCTGATTGGCTCTAGGTTGATTTTTTGTGCTTCCCCCATACTGTATTGATGACTAGGGTGGCGTAGATATTCTTTTATGTGTTACAGATGGATTTCTCCTATCAAGGCATGTTTTGGACAAATTTCTTGGGAGTTCCATGTTTGCATTGATGGATTATGATGAATTTTTTTCTCGTGTTGTTAGAATATTTATGTCATGGGTATGGCATGCAAGTCTTAGCTTCTCTAGGCTCTGCTTTTGGTGTGGGTTTCATGAAAAGATATTTCCTTGATCAGATATCTTAACTGCTAACCCTATTTGGGTTAGGTTTTGTGTGTATTCATCTAAGTTATGGTTGAACTATAAAGGCAACACTTGTATTTATTTTAGGGGTTCTTCCTTTGGCTCCTCTAGGGTTTTTCTATTGCAAACACTGCATTTTTGCATTCTACCATTGTAAATATTGCTTCTAAGATTTATGCTAAAAAATTTTAGCTATTATCACTACTATCTCTTGCATGTTTGAGTTAAATCCATTTACCTTCATGTATGAGTGTATTTTAGTTGTTTCATTGATGTATTATGTTGTTTTGAAGCAAGAAGAAAAAAATCTATCTCGGTGCATCACCTTCTTTTACATTTCATTTTCTCTTTCTATCCCTTTTCCTTGTGATCTATTAGAATAGATTAATGGTAGGATATCATGTGTTGGGTCAGACCAACACATTTACACTTAGAATAGAAGAGTAAGTTGGCCTTCTCCGAAGACTCAGCCTCATTCGCGCTAGGTCCCACACCTTGAGGTTGTTTCCATTGTGTCATTAGAACATTGAACTCCTTATTTAGTAGGGTGCAGCTTTATGTGACAACATTGATGTCAGCATATTTTTTTAAAAGCAATTGGACCCCTCACGGTTGGTAGTTTTGGTTTTGCAGTCCAACTTTGAATGCTCATATCTCAGCCATACAACATCTATTTTTTGAGATTTTTTTTTATTTAGGGAAAAAAATTGTGCTCTTTGTAGTGGTATAATCATTTTTTTTTATTTTGGTGCATGGTTTTTCTAGAAATTGTAGATTCTCACAAGTTTTGTTGAGTCGTTCTAGTTTTGGGAAAGTTTGGGGCTCCGTTCTTGCTCCTACGATAACATTTTTGGGTGATTTGTTTTAAAGTGCATAATTTTTTGTGTACTTTTTAGTGATGTGATCAGATCAATCTCATTCTATGTAAAAAATTTACTTTGAGCTTGTGGCCAATTTTGGCATCTATAAGCACTAAGATTAAGACCACTTAGATGTTTTTGACAAGTGGCAACTATAAATTCACTAAGTATAAAGTTCCAAATGATATATTTCTAGAGGGATTCTTGATTGAGTGATTTGGGGGTCTCTTGGTGCATTCTTTTGCTCTGTTTGCTCATGCTCTTCTTTTCCATGGATTATTCTAAAGTTCCTTTCCTCACATCATATAATTATTCAAAATGGTATCAAAATGCATGGATTATTCTAATTCCTAAAGGTCATTCTCTATATGTTAAAAATAAGGTACATGAATCTACAAATACAGATAAAAAGATAAAATAGATGATTGAACATACCAAATCTCTTCGATGTCTTCGTAAATTGGTGTCTCAAGATCTATTGTTTCAAATTGAATCATGTAAGAATTATCATAAATCTTGGAAAAAATTGAAAACTTTGTATGGTACTATAGATGAAGTAAGAGGCTATCAAATTAATAATGAACTAATGAGCCTTAGTCCTAAGAAATTAGACAACATCCAAGACTACATCACTCAGGTTAATGGTCTAAGGGGGCAATATAAAGCATGTGGAATTGATAAGGACATCAAGTTTGTCTCTAATACATTGAACAAACTTGGTCCTAATTATGCTTCTTCTTTTTCTAGCTTTCATACTCATGGGCTGATTATGGGGTCTATAGTACACCTTTATTTGCATCATTTTCTGATATTTTAATACATGAGCAACAAAAGATTATATTGATGGGTCTCATCAAGTCATCTAAATCTTAGGAATTGTTGGCTAGTTGGGTGAAAGAATAAAATAAGAAATAGAAGAAAGAAAAGAATAATCCACATTCAAATCAACCAAAGAATAAATTATCTTCCAAAGAGAAATCATCTAAGAAGGAGAATCCAACTTGTTCATTTTGCAAGAAGCTTGGGCATGATGAAAATTATTGTTATAAGAAGGATATTGATGAATTTAAATGTCTTAAGAAGAATCATATTGATATACCTTCCAAAATGTCCAAGTCAACTTCTTCTTCAAAATAGTCTAAGGACAAGGTCATGTTGGTTTGGCTTCTATATTAGGAAATAAAGGGAAAGCTATTTGTGCTTCTACAGATCTTGGATCAGGGAGATGGCTTCTAGATTTAGGAGCATCTCATCATATGGCATCTTCATAGTCTATATTCTCTTCTTTTGAGCCTTGTACTATGTCTCTTATTTTGATGGGAAACAATACATATATGAGTGCAATTGGGAGTGGATCTATTGATATTGGGGAGGGTAATTTCAATGATGTTTTGTGTGTACCTCATTTGTCAAACAATCTTATTTCTATCAATCAGATTACACATGGTGGAGACAGGAGGACTATGCAATTCACTCCTAATTCAGTTATCATTAGAGACTTGGAGAGTAGAGATATTATTGCTACAAGGATGATTGATCATTCATCTCAGTTGTATACCTTTGCATATTTTTCTTCTGATGATGGCATTGTTCCTTCCACTGTTGATCATACTTCTAGTGTTAACCATGAATTTAAGGAGACTTTTGGATTCTTGAACTTGGTATTTCTCACATCAAATCTTGTTCTTGAGCCTTTCATTTCATCTCCTTCATATTTTCTTACATTTGATGATTCTTGTATTGCTATAAATATGGCTTCTTGTGATTCAGTGCAGCAAGATCTTCATCATCTTCTAGCTACATCTACTTGGCATGCATACTTGGCAGACATTGGTGGGTTGTTTTTTGAATCACACATTTTAGATTTGGGAGACATTATTTATTGTATACATCTTCTCTTTGATGAAGATGATTCTTCTTCAGTTGTTGCAAGGGAACACTCTAACCCTCTTTTTCATTATCTACATGACCATTATTCACCGTGAGTGTGGATATTTTTTAACAAAATTTGGAAGAGTATAGTTTTTCTTTAGAGGAGGCATATTTGTCTTTGGAGTGTGTTCTACATCCATCTCTAGGAGATTTTGGATTGACATCTTCAGTCGTGTGGCCTAGAACGCCTATTTGGAGTTTGTCATCTTTCCGAATTGACATGGAGACACTTGAGTGTAGTTCAAATACATCACATATTATTCTTCTTCCCACATCTTCCTTTCAAGAATGGGAAGAAATCCTATTTACATTCTTGGTTTTATTTCTTCCTAAGGGGAGGAACATTGTTCTGTAAAATTGGATCATCTTCAACATTCAATGTCAAGCTTCTACCATTGCAATATACTCACCATTGATGGGGGACTAAATGGTCTCTCTTCTTCATCTCTTTTATGGGGGGGTCTTCTTACTCACATGGGGTTTTGTCCTTCTCATTCTTCATTGAGAGCATTTTTGTTTTCATCTCTTTTGGGGAGGAGTTTTTCCCCACTAGGTTTTCTCCTTTTCTCCATTTGTAAGAGATTGCATTTGTATTTATACATGGGTACCTAACATGGCCTCATATTCAGGACCCATCTTTGCATCATTTGCATAATAATTTACTCCCTAATTTACACTTAAAGGGGGGTTATTGGTGTGAATAAATGTCTTGTACCTAGTTAATTCACTTACTAAGGACTTAGGGGACATATTCACATGTTATGTTTACTTAGGTCCTAAGATTCTTTCTAGAAGACTTATTTGTCATGTCTAGATCTTATCCTTTTGAATTTTTTGTCAAGTTAGTTGTCTCATGACATAGGATTAAGACACTTTTCATAATATTATATCATCTTATATCTCACCTTGGCTATATAACCAAGGGTTTTTCATACATTATATTGAGGAATTATTGGTTATTCAATTTCATTGCAATCTTGAGCATTGTATATTGATCTCTTTATGCTTTCTATTTGGCTTCTAGGTCTTGGGTAGCTATCTCCATAGCCAAATCTAACAACATGAAGTACCAAGGATAAAAAAATGATCCACACATGCAACACCAACAACTACATAATCTCTCATTACATGTTACCACAATCCTCCCAAATAATAAGAACATGAACCTCCAAGAAGGAGCCATAGAATGAAGAGAGAAAACTTGTAAACCATAAAATTGATGGATGTTGTGGTTGAGTTGCTGATATGTGGTTGTCATTGATTTCAACGCTATTGGCATAAAATTATTTAAGGTTGTATATGTCGAGGATATTGAGAAAATTGAAATAAATATGTTATAGGTTGTCTGTGAAGCAGTGAAGATCGGTATGGAGGAAAATTCAGTATGTTGTAAACTAGATGTTGTGGATTAAAAGGTTTTTTTTCAAGCCTATCTAGTTTCTACTCCGTAAGTTTAAAAGGTGCACATGAAGATCTGAGGAAGTTAAAAGTTTATGTGTTCTGATAGTTATTCTACTACTGTAAATGGTGTTCATGGAAGAAGGCAATGTGATTCTGGTAATTTGAGTTGTTGCGTATGTTCATGTGACATTCGTGGATGTTTCTAGATCATGTTTTAACTGTGTTGCACATCCGCATTGATCATCGTGCTCACGATCCAAGATTTTCTCTTGTGTGTTCATATTTCTCATGTTCATGGCCGACAAGGTGTTTGAAGCGTGTTGTGGATCTTCGAGGAAGAATATTTGAAGGTTTTTTGTGTTCGAGGATATTTTTTTAGGTCCCTACTATGTTGTCGCCGAATTTGGTTGATACACATTGATGATCTTTATTGTTTTGGGCCAACATTTTTCATTCATTCTATTGTTTTGTTGAAGCTGACATAAAGCAATGTAATTTCTTGTTGTGAATATATATAAGCGATTGTTTATCTCATTTGATGAATGTGAAAAAGTGAACTGTACGAGTTTTATGTGTGAAAAAGGTTCAGATCATTTGAAAGCAGAGCAGAGTGTGAAGAAGAGTGAAAGATAGTGAACAAGTGTTCATTTGCTTAACCGAAACTATACTCAGGAATTTGCAGATGCTACTCTCTCAATTCAATTTCTTCAGATGGTTTTAATCTGAATATTTTTTGTAAGACAGTGAGTCTTCCTTTGAGCAGTGAGCTCTAGGAAATGCACCTGAATGCATGTGCATTCCTCTTATATTCTTCTTATACTTTTAGTAGGGTATAACTTGTGGATTAACCTCCACCGTGGTTTTTCCCCTAACAGGGTCTCCACGCAAAAAAATATTGGTTTTATGTGTGTTGTTGATGTGTTGTTGATTCATGCTTTCACTGTTAATGATCAGATCTGAGAATTAAGGTTAATAAGATTAATAATTTTGGACTTTTGGGACAACTGATTCCCTCGCTTGTTTTCCCTTGTGTTGCCAACAATTGGTATCAGATCAAGTTCCTTGGAAGAATTTTAACAACTTGAGGTGATCCGGGATGGCGACATACAAGAAGGATAGTCTAAGATTTGATGGAACAAACTATTCTTTGTGCAAGACTCGAATGGAGTGTCATCTGAGATGCATTGGTGAATCCTACTAGCACATTACATATAATAGGTTTGTTATCCCTCTAAATGGTCCTACTACTATTGTTGAGATTAGGGATGTTGAATATAACATCAGGGCTAAGGAAGCTTTATTGAGTGCTTTGACTGATACTGAGATGACAAATGTAATGGATCTAAAAACTGCTTATGAGATCTAGAAAAAGTTGGAAAATTTATATGAAGATGATGCTAATGTGAAGATGGTTAAGCTATAGTGTCTAAAAGGGAAATATGAACTAATGAAGATGGGAAATTATGAGAATATTGTTAGTTACATGCAAAGAGTGAATGAGCTTGTGTGTGGTCTCAGATGTGCTAGTGGATAGGTAGATGAACAAGAGATTGTTGCTAAAGTGCTTATAACTTTTCCTGATGCATACAAAATTAAAGTTGTAGCCTTGATGAGCTCCGAACTATGACAAATATAACTAGAGATATGTTGGTTGGTAAACTTACTACTTTTGAGTTGTGTGAATTTGGTGATGCCCTTCCTAAGATAGAATCTACTTTTAAAGCTATTATTTCTGGGAGAGACAAGCAGAGATATGATTTGGGTGAAGTTCTTCT
This sequence comes from Sequoiadendron giganteum, assembly GCA_007115665.2. NCBI lineage: Eukaryota > Viridiplantae > Streptophyta > Pinopsida > Cupressales > Cupressaceae > Sequoiadendron > Sequoiadendron giganteum. The sequence continues at coordinate 602,606,955 of CM021106.1, read as the reverse complement.
AGAAAGGTATTCAGATATAAGGAAGAAATAAAATAGATTGAAGAAGAAGAAAGAGAACTGAATGAGCCTGAAGCACTCATTATCAAAAGGGAAGCCAGAGGAGAAGGTAAGTATAAAGGAATTTTTCCTATTAAATTTTTTTCTTGCAATAAGATAGGTCATTTTGCATCAAGGTGTCTAGAAAGAGTTCCTAAGCCAACACCTTACAAGCCTAAATTTCAAAAGAAGTGTTACTATGTTGTTGATGAAGGTCTGGAAAATGATGAATCTGACAAAGGGAATGCAAGTGAAGATGAGTTTGTTTTTATTGCTATCAAAGAAAATAATTATGTGTCTATTGAATCTACTAGTTGTACAAATGTGGAGAAAGCCCTAGCTGCCCGAGTTGAAGAAAAAGATGAATGGGTAATTGACAATGAATGTTCACATCACATGATAGGTGATAAGAGTAAATTTTTAAGCCTGGAGAAGTATGATGGCGGTGTTGTAATATTTGGTGATAACAATGGTGGTATAGTTCATGGTAGAGGATGTATTTCTTTTGATGGTAAGCATAACACTGATGATGTTCTTTATGTTGAAGGTTTGAAGCATAATCTTTTGAGTGTTGGAAATATGGTTGATAAGGGTTACAATCTTCAATTCAAAGATGGAAAGTGTAGCATACTGGGAAGTTCTAGAAATGTGATTGCTTCAGACATCAAAAAAAAGGTGACATCTTTCATCTAAATGTTGATAGTAAAAGTTGTCTGATTGCTCAAGTTGATGAAATTTGGTTATGGCATAGAAGAATGTGTCATGTAAACTTTGACAGTATTATCAAGATAAGTTCATCATAGGCAGTAAGATATCTTCCTAAGTTGGTGAAGCCTACTAATACCATATGAAAGGAATGTCAGTTGGGAAAACAAACTAGAATTTCATTTCACAACAAACAACATTGTTCAAATGAATTGTTGGAGCTTGTGCATACTGACGTGTGTGGTCCTTCTAGAATCACAAGTCTACAAGGTTATAGGTACTTCATGTTGCTTATTGATGATTACTCTAGGATGATGTGGGTTACTTTCTTAAGGGAGAAATCTGAAGCTCTAGAAAAATTCAAGATCTTTAAGGCTATGGTTGAGACAGAGACAGGTCTAAAGATTAAGTGTCTGAGATTAGATAAAGGTGGTGAATTCACTTCTGGTGAGTTTCATTCTTTTTGTGAAGAGCATGGGATAAAGAGATAATTATCTGCACCGTGGACCCCTCAACAGAATGGAGTGGTAGAAAGAAGGAATAGGATAGTTCAAGATGTTGCTAGAACTATGATGTTGGAAGGAAATTTCCCTCATATCCATTGGAGAGAAGTTGTGAGTATTGTTGTCAATATTTTTAACTAGATACAAATCAAAGGTAATATTGGTAAGACTCCTTTTGAGCTATGGTTTGGTCATAATCCTGCTGTTAGATATTTCAAAATCTTTGGGAGCAAATTCTATATCAGGAGAGATGAAGATCTAGGAAAGTTTGATGCTAGAAGTGATGAAGGAATATTTCTTGGTTATTCTACAAAGAGCAAGGCCTACTAATGCTACAACAAGAGAATGAAGAAAATGGTTGAAAGTGCAAATTTTAAGGTTGATGAAGACATTTCTAGACCCTCCATAACCTATGGATATGATTCTAATGATCAAAATGATAGTACAAACAAGTTTTAGACTTCAAATCAAGTTTAGATCGTTCCAGTGAATCAAGAAGAACAAGAATAAGTAGAGACTAGTGAAAGTACAAAAGAGAGACCTCAAGAGCCTGAAATTCAAGAACACTCTAAGACTCCAAGGTATGTGAGATTGAATCATTCAAAAAATCAGATTATAGGAGATAAGAACAAAGGTGTTCAGACTAAGAGAAGAATTGTAGAAGAATACTGTTTAATTTCAAAAGTTGAGCCAAGTAATGTCAATGAAGCTATGAAAGAAGAACTACAACAAATTGAGAAGAATAATACATGGATTCTTGTTCCTAGACCTAAAGAAAAAAATGTAACTAGAACTAAATGGGTCTTTAGAAACAAACTGAATGAACAAGGTGAAGTTATCATAAACAAAGCAAGACTGGTACGTAAAGGATACTCTCAGATGGATGGTATTGACTTTGAAGAAACCTTTGCTCCCGTTGCTAGAATTGAAGTTGTGAGATTTTTTCTTGCTTATGCTGCTTATAAAAACTACAAAGTTTATCAGATGGATGTCAAGTCAGCATTTCTAAATGGTGAATTAGAGGAAGAGGTGTATATTGAGCAACCTGATGGATTTCAATTGACTGATCGGGGGGATATGGTTTGTCGATTGAAGAAAGCATTGTATGGACTCAAACAAGCCCCTAGAGCTTGGTATGCCAGATTAGATAATTATTTGATGAAGCTTGGATTTAACAAAGGTATTGCTGACAGTAATTTGTATTTCAAGATTGATGATGATAAATATTTGTTTGTGGAATTCTTTGTTGATGATATCATTTTTGGAGGAGAGGATGGTTTGTGCATGAAGTTTGCTAATGAGATGCAGAATGAGATTGAGATGTCAATGATTGGAGAGTTGAAATTATTTTTGGGATTGCAAATTACTCGGGTAGATAAAGGGATCTTTATATCTCAATCCAAGTATGTGAGAGAACTGCTAAAGAATTTTGGTATGGAAGATTCAAAACTAGTCAGTACACCCATGGTGACCGGATGCAAGTTGACACAAATGATGATTCTCCGAAAGAAAATCAAAATAGATATGGATCAATGATTGGTGGATTACTTTATTTGACTCAAACTAGACCTAATATCATGAATTTTCTATGCATTGTTTCTAGATTTCAAGCCGATCCTAAGGAATCTCATGTGACTATTGTGAACAGAATTTTTAGATACTTGAAGGGAACATTTGATTTTGGCCTATGGTATCCTAAAGATGATGATCTTACTTTAAGTGCCTTTATTGATGTTGATTAGGCAGGATATGTGAATGACAGGAAGAGTACTAGTGGTGGAGCATTTTTCTTGGGAAAGAAATTGATTTCATGGTTAAGAAAAAAGAAGAATGTCATTTCCTTGTATACTGCAGAGGCAGAATATATTGTTGCTGCTAGCAATTGTACTCAAGTATTGTGGATGAAGTAGATGTTGAAAGATATTAGAGTTGTGTATGATGAACCTACTGCCATATTCTATGATAACTCAAGTTCTATAAACATTTCTAAGAATCTGGTGTTGCATTCAAAGACAAAGCATATATCTATCAAGTACCATTTCTTGAGAGATAAAGTGAGTGATAAGGAAGTCAGGTTGGAGTATGTGCCTACTAATGAACAGATTGCAAACATCTTTACTAATCCTTTGCCTAAGGATACTTTTGAGTATCTCAAAGAGAAGCTAGGGGTGATTACCCCTCCTAATCAGAACTAAGATGCATAGTCTTTGCATCAGTCTGTGCATTCATATTCATATCTTGATCCAGATTGATGTTGTGGTGGCTGCTACTCAGGGGGAGTAGTCAAATGATTCAGATATGTGGTTCAGAGCTTGTGTGCCTTTTCCATTGATGTCAAAGGGGGAGAAGAGTAATGTGAAAAACTATGAAAGAGCTAAAAGTAAGGGGGAGAAGAACAATATGAGAAGAGTAATGTGTAAAGGGGAGATTGTTGGAAGAAGAGTTAGTTGCATTGATGGTGTATTTTTTCACATCATGTGTTGCCATCAATGCCAAAGGGGGATATTGTTGGATGTTGTGGTTGATTTGTTGATATGTGGTTGTCATTGATGTCAACACTATTAGCATAAAATTCTTTAAGGTTGTATATGTCGAGGATATTGAGAAAATTGAAATAAATATGCTATAGGTTGTCTGTGAAGCACTGAAGATCGGTATGGAGGAAAATTTAGTATGTTGTAAACTAGATGTTTTGGATTAAAGGGTTTTTTTTCAAGCCTATCTAGTTTCTACTCCATAATTTTTAGAGGTGTGCATGAAGATCTGAGGAAGTTATAAGTTTTTGTGTTCTAACAGTTATTATGTTACTACAAATGGTGTTCATGGCAGAAGGCAATGTGATTCTGGTAATCTGAGTTGTTTTGTAAGTTCCTGTGACATTCATGGATATTTCTAGATCATGTTCTAACTGTGTTGAACGTCTACATTGATCACTGTTCTCGTGATTCGATATTTTCTCTTGTGTGTTCATATTTCTCATGTTCATGGTTGACAAGGTGTTTGAAGTGTGTTGTGGATATTTGAGGAAGAATCTTTGAAGGTTTTTTATGTTCGAGGATACTTTTTCAGGTCCCTACTATGTTGTGGCTGACTTTGGTTGATATGCATTGATTATCTTTATTGTTTTGGGCTGACAGTTTGCATTCATTCTATTGTTTTGTTGAATATGACATAAAGCAATGTAATTTCTTGTTGCGAATATATATAAACAATTTTTTCTCATTTGATGAATGTGAAAAAGTGAAGTGTGTGAGTGATATGTGCGAAAAAGGTTCAGATCATTCGAAAGCGGAGAAGAGTGTGAAGAAGAGTGAAAGATAGTGAAGAATTGTTCGTGTGCTTAACCGGAACTGTACTCAGGCATTTGCAGATGCTACTCTCTTAGTTCAATTTCTTTAGATGGTTTTAATCTGAATACTTTTTGTAAGACAGTGAATCTTCCTTTGAGCAGTGAGCTCTAGGCAGTGTTGTGCATTCCTCGTATATTCTTCTTATACTTTTAATAGGGTATAACTTGTGGATTAACCTCCACCATGATTTTTCCCCTAACAAGGTTTCCACGCAAAAAATATTGGTGTTATGTGTGTTTTTTGATGTGTTGTTGATTCATACTTTCACTGTTAATAATCAGATCTGAGAATTAAGGTTACTAAGATTAATAAGTTTTGAATTTTGGGACAACTGATTCACCCCCCCTCTCAGTTGTCTGCCCTTGTGTTGCCAATGAACATGTCCTTCTACCAACACCTTAAAATTGTAACATTGTGTCAAGTATGATCTCCTTACAACCCCAAATGAGAAGCCTCGACAACACCAAAAGAAAAAATATCTTAGATCAAACAAACATATGAATCATATAAAATACAAATATAGATTTAAGCATCTCTAATCAAGGAAACCAAAATCAATGTATCCATTCCCAAATAAGGAAATCAGCCCAATAAACATCTCCTAAATTCCTCATCAATGAATGATAACATATTCATATGCACAAGGAGATAACCATGCTAACCATCCCTCAAAATCAATCCTTTAGAACTAACTATCTATAGCTCAAGATTCATATCTATGAAAGATAAAGCATAAAACATAATAAATCTGAAAAACTAAGATGGCCAATACCTATTAGATGATAAACCCTTTTGGTAGACCAAGAGTGGGTAATGAGAATGCTCCTCCATGATAACCAAGTCATCTTGACTCACTCTAAGAACAATCTCCTCTAAAGTTCCATCATGAACTCATGTCCATTACTAGATGAAGGCTCCTTGATCTTCTTGTTGAAACCTCCAAAGAGTAATTGTCTCAAGAAAATTTCTCTAATAACAAGATAACTCTAGCCTCACCCAAGTCTCCAAGTATCCATGAGCACATACCAACGATCAATCCATGCTAAGCTCCAAATGCAACACAGCACTATCATGAAGCTCCCAAGCAATTGACCAATGTACTCAATACTAAAATGAAGAAAAATGCGGATAGAGTATGTGAATATAGGGGGTTTGATATGTGATGGAATGATCTAACACACTTACACTTTTCCTAATTTCATTAGAAAAAAAAATCTCCTAAGGATAGGATTGACTTTCAATCTTGAGGTGAGTCAACCCTATTAGGAAGGTTTGTTGTTTTCTTATGACTGAAATGATTATTTGGATGTTTTGGGAGATGAATTTAAATGCATTAACAAACTCAATTATATGACCTAACACTTAAAATTAATAATAATATGATAACCGAAATGGAAACAGTAATTTGCAGGGAAGGGCGTAATGGTATGCACCTGACTTAAAAACTAGATTTTGAACTTTGTAATAGGACTGATTTTCCCTAGGGAAAATGAGTCCTAGTGCAGGGGTCTAAAATATGATTTTTTTGTCCTTAGATCCTGGATCTAAGCTTTTGATTTCTCCAAGTTTGACTATCAAAAAGCTGGAAATAAAAATTTTAGGTGAGTTTTTTGTGGCTTGACAACAATCATGACAACTTTGATAACTTTGTAAAATTTCTCTTTTGATCAATCTTCAATCCTTCTTAACCTAAAAATCTGCACATACAAAGAGAGAAGAAAAAATATATTTTTGATTGAATAGGGTTTTTCCTTAGTCAAACCTCGATTTGGTAATTAAACATTGATGATAAAACAATGATAAATGGAAGGAATTGATGAATGAACAATGTTATGTCACAACTCACCAAACCCTTAATGGTTGTCCTTAGAGGAATGAAGTATGAAACATCTCTCTAAGGCTTAGATCTTGCATGAATTTTCTTGATTGATTGCTTGATTTGATGCTTGAATGCTTGTGTGAGAGAGGGGGACCAACAACTGCAAGGCCCCAGGTCATGAAAGGCCGAGAGTAGTATGGCTGCCCTAACTTACCTCAGTTTGCAAGAGTGTTATGATAGACGGTATGAGAATGATGACGATTGTAAGGTCCTTCAATCACTCTGCAAACCCAAGAGTTGAAAGGAGACCAGGCGAGTCAATTTTTAGGGTCAATTCCGTGTCTTGGATAGCTCTCTGATAGAGGATAGAAGCACGGTTCTGAGACAACATTGTAGCGTGTTGGCATCTCTTAGGTGCATTGGCATTCATATGGCTAGAAAACCAAGGAGACAGCGTCTGAATTCTAAAAAGTGGACTAACATCCTAGTTACGAGTTTCTAAAGGTGCAAAACAATATAATGAAATGTGAAACATAAAGATGAATGTGATAAAGAAAGTAGATTACCACAAGGGTGACGAAGATGATCTCGCACAATAATCCATTTGCCAGCTTGCTCCAAGATCTCTCCACCTACACACAAAAAGAGGGAAAATGTTGGGGACTGTTTAGGGGTCTGTTGATGGTGTTTTCTGCATAGCAACAACTCAAATAGAATATGATATCCTATCTCTCTTGAAAGGTAAATCTCTATGGGAAAAGAGATAACCCCAAGGTCTCTAATGTCAGATCTTGACAATGCAACAAAACAACTCAGTGATAAATGTTAAAATGTTGGTAATCACAATGGGACCTTACTATGAGCAAACACTAGATTTCAAATCTATCAGATATAAATAATAAATTGATACTTTGAAACTTGATTGGAACCCTGATAATAAATAAACAGCAAAAGATAAAGGTTTCAGAGATCATCCTAAAACTACTTCTAACCCTAAGATTGAAAATGCCAAAAGATAAATGTTCAAAATGGACCGATCTCTCATAAACTATTTTCTGCTTGACCCAAATGAATTTGCAATTTCATAGAAATAGTACAATCTTCTAAGGTATTTAAATATTTTCAAATCACAAACATTCATTCAGCCAATTCTATTACAATTGATATGAACAAACCCTTATAACTGAACTAAGCACAATTACAAGTCCAGGCTAACTTTGCAAAGCATCTAACAATCAGCTAACTGCAAAAAGTATGGACTAGAGATCGCTGCAAACATTCCAAACATGAAACCCTAAGCATTACCAAACCATCTAATCAAAAACTTATAAGCAATCTGAAAGATAGAACAACAAGAATCATGCTAGATGAAATTCCAAAAGATAGATACCAAACACAATATATCTCTTATATTAAATCATCCAAAGTAGCAACAACTCCAACTTTCTGTTACAACACTTGCTTGAAAATAAACCCTAAGTCACTTTAATATCACTTATCTACTTTTTTCTCTATCCTCCTATATGCCTATCTATCTATATCCAAATGAGGAAACATGCCTATTTTTATAGAGAATCCTTAAGATAGGTCAGCCCAAAAGATAATTTACAATAAAACATGACCTACAAGAGGTCGGCCCAGAAAACATTCGAACACATAAGCACCAATTTCATCCAAAACCGCCAAGATACCAAAAGGGTCGGCCCAATACATGTGAATAATGGGAAGCACAAATCTCGATATAACCCTATATAGTTACTCCCCATCCTTGTCCTTAGCTCTATCTTCTTCATCATGCACGACCAACAGAACTCTATCCAGCTCAGCAACAAGTGGCACAGGCAAAACCCTAATTCTTCTTTCAAGGGACTTGATATCATCTCTCGCCTGCCTAACTACACCATCCCAATCGGTCTTACTAGCCAAATATATGTCTATGACTGCAATATAAGTTGCAGCATCATCCAACTGATGTCCAGTAACTGGTCCTTCATTGACTAGAGAATAAACATCTCTCCACCATTCCCTAAGCTGCTCCAAACTAAGATGTTTTGGAGCAAACTTCTTCCTTCCAATCATGACCTCAAAGAATGTAATGCACTTATCATGGATATTGGTCAAGGTATCCTCAATCTGTCATGACTGCTTATGAATCTTTTTCAAGGCCTTCTGCCTCATAGACATGGCCCTGGATTACATTTCCATCTTCCTGTACCTGGTCAAGGATGGCCTTTACATTGTAAAGTCTCACCAAATCCACTGGCAACCTAGAAAACCTCTTCTTTCTTACCTCGAACTCATTGTCAAGGTTAATCCAGTAATCCTCAATGTGAGCCTTATGGCTATATTCCCTACTGGCCTTCTTTTGAGCTTCGCCAGTGATGTCAAACCTTGCCCTCTTGGAATGAAAGGAGAGGCCAAGAGTACTCATCTCTTCCTCAGAAGCATGAGCAGACTGAATGGAATCACAAACCTCACCCATTCCTATCTTTAGGGGGAAATCATTCCCAAAATCTGTCTTGTGCATCTCTCCCTTTACAACATTGTCGAAGTCACAAATCTACCTAGTGACTTCCAACAATATGACATGATCAGTTGGATATCTAGGGAGTATATAGGGAGCCCTCTGAAAACCATCAATCCTGGTGTATGAGGAAGTTGGGAACTGGATAAACCATGCCCCATATCTCTTTATCAATTCCTTTGCCTTATTAGAAATTCTCATATGCTCTGCACCTTGGAGCAATCTAGTGATGTACATTGTGAAGGCATCATTGGATCTCCTGTAACTTCCTCCAGTCACATGCAACTGTGGATATACTTCATAGATGGCATCCTGCCCAAAATACCCCTAGTGCTTAACCCCTTGTATGGGTGAAGTCTCGCCAATGAATATACTAGGTAAGAAGTCATAGTAAAAGTCTTGGTTTGCAAGACATTACATAATTGTTCATGAATCACAGCACTGATGGCCCCTGCCCAATGGTAGTCAATTCCCTACTCCATTCTAGCAATCACATTAAACATCTAGGTCTCGAACACACCTGCAATCTTCAATCCCACCAACCTGCTAAGAAGAGTGATGACATTATAGTACTCTCTCTTGAACTTAAGCCTGAATAGTTGCTTAGGCAACTTGGAGAAATGGGATTTAGGCTTCTCTAGCCAAGAGTTGATCACTTGCCAAGATTTAACTATATTCTCTTCATAATACTTTCTAGCACTATCCCTGTCAAAGGCCACCACGTGGGACCTATCTATCATGTCAAAGGTTGCAGCAATGGACACAGGACAAAATCCAGCCAAAATCCTACCCTGGGGGCCAGTAATCCTTTGTGTCCCTCTATCATAATTTCTAGCACACTCAAGCACCAGCTCATAACACTGCACTGTAAAAGGAAAACCTGCCACATGAGCCAGTCCAGAGTCTACCATTCTTTTTGCCAACAGAGGAGGGCTCGGTGCTGACATCTCAGCCTTGAACTCTTCATAGTCCCACATGCCCACATTTGTATATGTGATTCCTGACCAAATTGAGGTCAGCTTGCTCTCAGGAATCTGGCTCCTTATATCTAATTTCACCTTCTCTGCATCTGAGACGGCAAAAGTCTCTACACCTAGATCTATGGCCTTTCCCTTTCCTCGACCAGCAACATAATCCTGCCTACAAACACAAAAAGATGACCACAATCAAATCCACGAGAAACAACAAGTGCAGGAAATTATTATCTCAAAGTTCGGGATTTAGCCCCCCTCGTGGATTCTACACTGGAGAGGATTTTTGGGAAAATCCGGACCAAGCGGATTCCAATGAACCAAGCATGCAAAATCCCATAATATCATTTAAATCCATCAATTATTAAAGGAAAATCATTAGAAATACTTAGCATAAGCTCCTTTAATCAATCAAATACATCATCAATAAATAGATTCTTCCATAATCATCAAATTCAACCTTTTCCTGAAGAAACCCGAAAGAATCCACCAGAGGCGGATTTTGGCGAAATAGCACCAATTACAGTTAACCCGGGAAAAAGGAGGAGCCGCGAAACATCCAGGAAAATCTGGAGTGAATGGATTTTGGCGAAATCCAGATATATCAAAATCAAACCACAAAATCAGTAAAACGATCCGATCGCGGATACAAGGAAAATCCGGAGGAAGCAGATTTTGGCAAGATAAATGAAATCTGAGAAAAGTGGTAAAAAGAGAAAGAGAGAGAAAATTCGGGGAAATCCGGGGGAAGCGGAATTCCTCGAGGACCTCGAAAACCTGAACCCATCCACATTCTCACTACTTTCACCAAAACTATTTAACAACTCCAGATCTAAAGCCTTTATTTCGAAATCAACTTAACCTAGACCTCCAATGAACAAACTGCAAATCTGGAACACTCCTCATAGCAATTTGAAGAGGATTGGCCACACCCTAGGTCAAGAACCCTAAAATGTCCGCCATGAAAGCACAGGGAACAAAGCATGACTTGCTCACACACCAGAATTGAGAGCCTTAAAACTAATGCAAGCAAATGCCCAAACGAAAAGCAATACCAGACCAAGAACAGACATCAACAATCAACCAAGCGGACTGGTAAAGCAACACAAACCCCATAAATTCCCAAATGAGACGCACATACCCAAGGACATTAGGAAATCATGACAGTCTAGGAAATAAATGAAGCAAATCAATCAAAATCAATAGAGTAAAAGATCAATTTAACATACCATGGAAGCGTAAGGGCCGAAACTGGTGATGTCAACAAAAAACTATCAAATGCGAGCAAGACACAATCCATGCACATGAAATGTAGATGCACAGTCCAAATGGCCTCAAAAATTCTCTATCCAGCAAAACACCAAAAGCTCCAAGACTCAAGCTCGAATGATAGCAAATGCACAAACTCAAATGATCATTTACCTCCCAAAATCCAATATATCAAAGCTCTAAACATCCATACAAATGCCATTATTGTGGTCGACAAGACAACCACGACCATAAAAACCTGGGGATTCGACATGGCGACAGACTTCAGGGAATCCAGACCATACGGATTTTCTCGAAAACAAGGTAAAAGGCAGCAACCTCGGACGTTGAAAGGAAACCGGGAGAATCCGGCCCAGGTGGATTTTTCCGAAGGAAGTGAAAACTCCGAGACAAAGTCAGAACTCAATATTTTCAATAAGACTCATAAGTGTGCCAGTTCAATTGGCAAGATGGACATTAAAGCATGAACCCAAGCAAGCGAAAGCCCCCAGAAAACAGGGGCCAAAACACCAAAAAGCGAAAGAAAGAGGGTGCCCACTTTCAGTGGGGCATGTGTGCAAAAACTACACAACAGGGTCTACCTCAGTCAAACCCCCATTTTGGTGTTTCCACCTCCATGGCTAGCCAAGATTGCAACGATGTAGAAATAAAGCGATAAAGAAGGAATACAAGTAAAGTACACCAAAAACACTACAAAACAGTACGTGCTAACTCAACCAAACAATAGAGAAGATGAGATGATCTTACCACCTCTATCCAAAGAACTCGAGGTTAGTGGAGGAGAAAGATGAGAGAAAATCAAGCCTCTGTTGCAATGGATTCCTCTTGTCTTTCTCTATCGAAGTGATGGAGTGATAGATTGCTGCTATGAAGTGTGAAATGTTGCTTCAAAGCTTGTAGATGCATGCTCAAAAAGTGAAGAGATTGTGTACACTTCAACTAAAGATGAAAATGGATGAATAAATGGAGAATATGAAGAAAGAATGGAAGAAAACACCCATATTTGGATCAGCTAGTTGAAGGGAGGTGTTACACTTCAACCTCTAATAGGAAGTGTAACGTCTCTATAGACTCTAGCCACAGGAATCTGCCAAGGACGTAACCGCGCCGCGTGGATTTCTACGTGTTGTGTGGGCGTCCCTGACAAAAATGCCTCCACTGACACTAAAAATGGGTGCCAAGTGTGATGTGGACAACGAGCTTATGTGGAATTAATCCTCTGCCTTTGGTTTTCTAAAGTGTAAAGGGGGGAAAGGGGAATTTGCATTAGGGGTGCAAATTCACTCCTATACATTTTGCCCCCACTTTAGCGAGCAAAAATACTGGTGAGTGCTTTGGTAAAGTAGGTCGAAGGGGAAATAAGGTTAGAGATGTATACCTGTACCGACAAGGAAGCAGATCACGGTCTGGCAAACCCAAAAGTGCAGGAAAGGGCTTCATAGTTGCACAAAACTATAAAGATAAAGAACAAAAGCGCCTCACAATCCCACAGACCTACAAGGGAGGTATCCTTCAAGAACTCTCACGTGAAGGAAACCAAGAAACACCTTACAGACCCAAAGACCTGCAAGGAAGATATCCCCCAAGAACTCTCACATGAGGGATAACAAGTAAAGGGGACTCCACAGAGTCAGAAATGACAACATGCTTACCCACATATAGAACACATCAAGAAGCAGTTGTGCAAGCTAGTGAACAGACAATCACGCAGACCACTGCTAAGTTGGAAGACTTTCAAAGGGATCCCTCGAGAACCTTTCAAAAGGAAGAGGGGTCCACACAAGGGATGCGCTATTTGAAAATTAAAGTCTAGTCAGGCTGCCCCCAAGCTAGACGCAAGGACGTGAAGTAGGTCTAGTCAGGTTGCCCTCGAGCTAGACGTAAAGATGTGAAGTAAGTCTAGTCGAGCTGCCCTTGAGCTAGATGCCATAGAACTCATCAGAGATAAAACTTTTGAAGGGATCCCTTGGGAACCCATTGTGAAAAGAGAGGGTCCACTCAAGGGACACACTATTCCAAAGTCAATGCTTTCTTTCTCAAATCAATTCATCATCAATGAATCCTTTTGAAAGATGTTCACTTCATCAAATAATTTGAAAGGGAGGATATGTCCCCACACGAGGGGAAGATCAAAGGTATTCCCGCTTCAGAGGAAGGTTTCCAAGTCCTTTCTTTACGAACCCATGATGAAGGAAACATGTTTCGTTAGGGTTTCAATTCAAGAATGCAATTCTAACAAAGGAGTGTGTGGAGGGGTCGTTGAGAAAAGATTCATTTGGCAACGAATTCATTTTCTAAAGACCGCATAATGTAGAAGTGCTATTATCACACATGAAAGGGACAACTCAAGCAAAGAAGAGAGAAAGATAAAGAGAAAGAAAAAGGAAAGAGAACACACACAAAGGGCACAGGGGTAGCCTGATATTTCGAGGTCAGAACTGCTCATATATATATAAGTATAATAATAGTATATAAATAAAACGTCATCAACCCCCAACTATATCAGGCCATGTGAGGAATACATGGGAAGATATAGTAAAAATAAAAAATTGGGTCAACATGGAAGGAAGCCTAAATGCTCCCAACGCTTTGCATCATCCCTAATTTCTCGAAAGTCAATCACAAACATGGAAGAATGATGATAGACATAGAATAAGGTTTACAATACAAATGTCACACCTATATCCAAGCACCAACAAGGGTGATGAGGGTCATCTAGGCACACATAGAACGATCATGGGGGAACACATCACAACACACACACATCTAATCTAAAGGTCAAGAAGAGGGTCTCCCCTAACACTGGTCAACCAATAGGTCATCAGCTTCCCACTCTAGATCATCGTAGGGGGAAGGATGATGATCCTACAATGGTGTAATGTTAACGGGAGGAGCTTCCAATCCTCCCGCAACAAGGGCTAAGGCAAAGGGACTTGTGAGGTCTTCGTCACTCAACTCTTGTGGTTCTGAGGTCAATGAATTTGTGAAGATCATTGACAAGGTCATAAATTCATCCACCGAGTTAAACATACACTTGACAGGAGTGTCATTTTTCACCTTGGTGGATGGGGGAGTTTGTACCCAAGGTTCACCGCTAGGATCACCAAGGGATTCAGGAGCAGTGACAAACTCGGGAGAGGCTGGGACTGATTCTGTCACTAGGATAGAACAATTCAATGCGGGACCACCTTTAGGGGCAGGTGGTCTCCTCTTACGTCCTCTATTTCTAGAGGGACCATTCTCTACCTTCTTCTTCGTAAGAGGAGGAAAACTCCCCATAGACGAAGTGAGACAAGTAGAGGGAGAGGAGGAAAGAACCACAGTAGATACCACCAAAGTGTTGACCATATCTATGGGTTCAAGGAAAGGTGCAACATCCAGAATGGATTTCAACAAAGACAACTCCACGGAAGGAGTGATGAACACCTGTACCTTTCCAGGCACATGTGTACTCGCAGCAGAAGCCAAGAGAGATACAGAGCTAGTTTGGATAGAAGAAAAAGGGAAGAGATGGGAGAAAATGGTAGGAGGTCCTGATACAGGAGTGGTCATCTCCTCTTATTTCTTTTGTAAGGTAGCTTGCTTAGTCAGAAGAGCCTTTCATATCAGCCATGGGATTCTCTTGCAAGTGTGAGACAGAATATGGTACCACAGCAATGCAAGAGGAAGCATCGGGTTGAACAGTGGAAGAGGAAGAAGGAGGATCTCGGGACCACTTCTCTTCTACGTGCCTTGGTAGCATCACTGTCAGCTTTTAGACAAGCCCTATGTGAAATAGCATAAGGAAAAGGAGGGTATCTTACTTTCGGCCTAGAGCGCCCCTTCTTATGGTTTTGATATGTGTGATACAAAAGTTCCTTCCTAGGCAGGAGAGGACCAATAGGTGCAGGCCAAAAGTAATCTAAGGTATAGCTGCCACATGCAACCTGTGATCTATAATTGATGTCATGGAAAATGCGTACCGAACCTCCATGAACAAATTTCAGACACTTATACACAACTGAGGGAACTTCATTCATAGTCACTAGCCAGGGGATACCTAGCTTCACTCTGAAGAGTTCAAACCCTGGGATGATGTCAAACTCAAGGTTCACAAATATAGGTCCAACAAGGACCAATAGGACAATACATCCTATAGGAGGTACAAAAAAAAAATTGTTGTGTGCGGATGGTACTTTCAAGTGCATCATATCCATCCTTATGCAGGAAGTTGATTAGCATGATCTCCTCAATTATGATATTCACTTGAGATGTCGGATCAATGAGAACACCAACTACGGTATTCCCATTTATCCTCGTAGGAATGTAAAGAGGATATGGTTCCCTATTGAAGCCCATCAGTAGGTCTTGTGAAGTAAAGGTTATGCTAGTACCACTACTCATAGTTTGCACAGAGGGAATAGGTTGATTTAAGAAAGAGGCCATCATGCACACCAAACAATACTTCAATAAAGCCTCCTAAGGCTTACAGGATAAGACAGTGACCCAATTAAGGTTTCGTTGCACAACACCATCAGACCCTTCCAACTACGCCTACTAGGGATCGCAGGTTGGGTTGCAAGTCGAAATCCCCACAACGCTCACACTTGCAATGATCCTAGGACACGAGGAAAGGGACTTTCAATATCACAAAATGAAACCAAAATGGTTCATGTTAGGTTCACCAAAAATGTAAGAGAGGGGGACCAACCACTGTAAGGCCCCAGGTCACAAAACTATGAGAGCAGTATGGCTGCCCTAACTTACCTTAGTTTTTAAGGGTGTTAGGATAGACGAGATGAGAATGATGAGGAATATAAGGTCCTTCGATCACTCTACAAACCTGAGAGTTGAAAGGAGACTAGGTAAGTTAGTTTTCAGGGTCAACTCTGTGTCTCGGATAGCTCTTTGTCAGAGGACAGAAGCATGGTTCTGGGATGATGGTGCGGTGCACCGGCATCTCTCAGGTGCGTTGGCGTCCGTACGGCTAGAAAACCAGGGAGACAAGGTCCAACTTCTAAAAAGTGGACTAACAACCTAGTTATGATTTTTTAAAGGTGCAAAACAACATAATGAAATGTGAAACGTAAAGATGAATGTGATAAAGAAATTAGATTACCACAAGGGTGACGAAGATGATCTCGCAAAATAATCCTTTCACCAGCTTGCTCCAAGATCTCTCCACCTACACACAAAAAAGAGGGAAAATGTTGGGGGACTGTTTAGGGGTTTTCCTCAGTTAGACCCTCGTTTTAGTGTTTCCACCTCCATGGATAGCCAAGATTGCAACGATGTAGAAATAAAGTGATAAAGAAGGAATAGAATCAAAGTACACCAAAAACACTAAAAAATAGTACATGCTAACTCAACCAAACAATAGAGAAGATGAGAGGAGCTTACCACCTCCGTCCAAAGAACTCAAGGCTAGTGGAGGAGAAAGATGAGAGGAACTCAAGCCTCTGTTGCAATGGATTTGTCATGCGCTTGCTCTATCGAAGTGATGGAGTGATAGATTGCTGCTATGAAGTGTGAAATGTTGCTTCAAAGCTTGTAGATGAATGCTCAAAAAGTGAAGAGATTGTGTACCCTTCAACTAAATATAAAAATGGATGAATGAATGGAGAATATGAAGAAAGAATGGAAGAAAACGGCCATATTCAGGTCGGCCAGCTGAAGGGAGGTGTTACACTTCGACCTCCAATAGGAAGTGTAACATCTCTATAGACTACATCCATAGGAATCTTCCAGGGATGTAAGCATACCGCACAGGCATCCCCGACAGAAACACCTCCACTGACACTCAAAATGGGCGCCAAGTGTGATGTGGACAGTGGGCTTATGTGGAATTAAGCCTTCGCCTTTGGTTTTCTAAAGTGTAAAGGGGGGAAAAGGGAATTTGTATTAGGGGTGAAAATTCACTCCTATACAGCTTGAAACCTACATTACAATGTTAGCTCCAAAACATGAAATGTACACACATGAAATTTTACATGATGATATGATCTTGATTGTTGTTATAGATGATTGATAAATCTACTCTTAAATTCTCTTGACAATAATATTTTCTCTTGTGAAGTTTCAATTATGTTTGTTCCATTTGAATTGATAAAATAACTATGTATTTATAGGTGTTTATTTAATTACCCGAAAATTAGATTCCACAATCCAACATTTGAAACTTGAATTTGAATCATTAAAATGCCACCAAAAACACATTAAAAATTGGGTCCTGGCACTTAAAGGGGACCCATTCACCCTTGGGCGAATGGTTCCTAGGACCTAAGTCTAGGGCACACAATTTCCAAGGTGTTTAAATTAATGCTGTAAATTGTTTAATATAGGTTTCTCTTTCATAAAATGGGAAAATCAGGCTTTGGAATGCATAATTTAGGTAATTAGAAGCTTAATTAAGTCCAATTACTTAAGGGGATGCAAACATATTGTGAAATTGTAAAGGTGTACAATTTTTTACACTACATTTAGTCCCCACTTTAGTGAGAGTATGAGCCCATGCTCAAACTCACACTAAAGTAGATAAATAAGTTAAGAGAGGTCTAATTGTACAATGTTTGGAAAGATGAGATTAAAAGAATCAAGGAGGATGATCAATCCCTCGAGATCTAAGATCCCATGGAAAACCAAAAAAGGTACAAAGAGACACATGTATCCAACAGTGACACAAGATACAACATCATACAATATCAAAATTAATGTGAAGAGGGAAAAGGGGTGGATCAAGCTTCAACTGTTTGTCCAAAAGGCATGAATCAAGCCTAGGATATTTGTCCAAAAATATGCTCACAAAGGCTAGTGTAGTCCAATATACACCAGGTGAGCATCAAGGAGTTAGAAAGACACACTAGGTCTACAAGGTGTGAAGCCACAAAAAAAGGTAGAATATGGGCAAGTCATGCTAGGTCTATAGGCTCCCATACATCAACCATACCAAAATTTATACTCCCTGATAACTTTGATAAGGTGCCATACTAAATGGTCACAGGATTTCACAATGCACCACTAACAAGAAAGTTGTATTATGCTTGGTGGCCAAGAATTAGTTTATCATATTCAAAGGGGTTTTGTTTAGTTCATGAAAGGTCTCACTTTAGGGAACATCACACTTGATATCACCATCAAGAGAGGACTATTTGAGGGATAAAAGATTCGCACCTTATGGAATGTAAGTCATAGCATTACCACTAAGAGGAATTCCATATGCTAAGAAAGGTCACACTCTTGAAGGATATCAAACCCAACGTCACCACCAAGAAGACACGTCACATGAAATAAGAAACCACACCTTGAACAAGCTCATATCATTATGCAAGCAATGAGCGGGAGGCATATTGCCCCCCACTTTAAAGAAATTGCTAAACATATGTTGTGAGAAATTACTTTAAAGTAGAGAATGATAAAGGCCAATAAAAGAGAGCTTATTTGGAAAGCCCTATACCAAACATATGTTTCCAAATAGAGCTACATCATGGAAAGGAGTTTTCCCCCATATATAATTCTAAGATAACATGGAAGGAATCCACAAATTTGGGGTCAGCATATGTCTTTGTTATAATGATATAATTGAGCTTGGAACTATCATCATTCCCCAAATACTCATAGAAAAATGAACACAAAGGAGGAATGACACATAGAGAGATAACTCAAACAATCCTTTTGGGTCAACATGGAGGAGACCTAAATGTCTCAATGCTTTGCATCATCCCCGAAAGGAAAACACAAGACAAATGAAAAGATAATGGTTACAAAATATAGAAGAATGAAGATACAAATAGAATAATGTCACAATAGATTTGCTTCCTTTGTATCCTTGCACCAACGAAGTGACAAGGGTCATCCAAAGTAGGCTCAAAAACATAAATACACAGCAAGCAACACTACAGAGGATCACATTATGCACATGCAATCACACAAAGAACATGGAAAGACATCAATCTAGTATGACACATGTGAGCCAACCTAAAGGAATTCATCCACATCCCAATATTGTTCATCATATGCAGAAGGTGGATAACTAGCCAAAAGGGAAACAAAAAGTGTCGTACTAGGAAAAGGCTATCAAATCCCTTGCCCCCAAATGTAGGACAAGGATGAGCCGAGATAGGTGATGAGAATGTGCTCCTTACAATATACAAATGGTTTGCATGAAATGTAATGCATGTAATAGAGAGTATGCTATGATTCTAAAATTATCACATGGAAAGGAGCAAAGGGTATACAATCTAGTCAATAATTTTATGTTCATGTATCAGTTTTTGTAAAACACAACACTCATCAATAAGATGCCCAATATTTTGATGATATGCACAATAAGACATGTTTGTACTTTTACCATTTTTAACCTCTTTGATAGGTGGTAGCATAATCAATCCTAGACTAAGAAGTTGATCCAATTTTCATTTAGTCTTTGTTATAGTGTATAAGAATGGTAATTTATTGAGCTTATATGGCTTGGGTTTATTATTTGATAGGGAAACTTATTGGGGTGGAGGTGGAGGATCTAATGTTACCTAATCATTCTCATGAGTCCTTAATTGGTATTTTAAAATAATTTTGTGAAAGAGAATACCCTTCCCAATAGGAGAGGTAGTGGGAGAAGGAGAACTTGATATCCTAATCCCTTTGTATCTTCTAATTCTTTTTGTTCTAATATTTGATGGATTTCATGTTCAAATTGGTTATGTCACATCCTTGTTTGCTTAATATTTTAAAGCCTTGACTACAACTCTCTTCTAATTTGATGGGTGTGTTAGTAACTCGATGAGCATAGGATTGAAGAGTATCACTATTTTCCTTGTTAAAAATTTCTTTCATGATTGATGGTTGAGGATTTCTTTGTGTTTCAATTTCAAGATGCAAAAGGTTGAACATATCAAGTGATGGGATGATAGGAGGTTTTGGTTGTTGCATGGATGGATAGAAGGATGTGTTGTTCCAAGGTTATGTAAGGAGTCTTGTATGAATTGTTGCATGCTATCTTCATCTTGGTCTAATATGTCCACCTCACAGGGGAATTCATTAGGAGGTAAAGGTTCAGGAATGTTATCAATTGCATTAGGACCATCTCCAAACATACAACTTGAAACATCAACCAAAGCTCTTAAGGACATCCATGTTTTTCCAAAACACATATCCATGATGATTGTTTGAATAAATGCAATTTTTAGATCTTGAAATGATGATTGATTGAATTTTTCAATGCAAAGTTTTATTTTGAAACAATGCACTTTTTTTTACCAATTTATGTGAATGCAATCAACTATAGAAAACTACAATTTCAAAAGAAAAAACTATCTACAAACAACAAGATATAAAGCATACAGAGGTAGATTTATGCCCAAAAAATTGGAAAATTACTTGTATAAGGAAAAATTCACCCTAGGGCGAATGGGTCTTTGCATAGGGGTTGGAAAAATTAAAGTCTAAGTTTTTGAGTTAATGTTTAAGGTCTTTGTTTTAGGTTGCAAACAGATACTTTCATTTATAAATTTCTAAAATTTTATGATTAGATGCAAATGCAATTTTGATGGCAAACAACAAGCAAAATGACAACTATTTAGATACAATTTTATTTGAATTTTTTGATGTAAATGATTGAAAGAAACTAATATGCAGACTAATATGTAAAATGTATGCAATATTTGGGATTTTTTTAATTTTAGATGATGCAAAATGTAATTTTGTATAATGCAAGATACAATTTTGTATAGTGCAAGATGCAATTTTGTATAATGCAAGATACAATTTTGTATAATTCAAGATACAATTTTTTATAATACAAGATGCAATTTTGAAACCCTAAATGAGATGCAAAACTAACTAATGAAAATCCTAGATCTAGGGTTTTAAAGACTTCCAAATCAGAATTTATGATGTACAATGTTAGGTTCACCAAAATGAAAGGAATAAAAAAAATGGAGAGTGTGTGAATGTCGTGGGTTTGATATGTGATGGAATGATCTAAGACACTTACACTTTTCCTAATTTCATTAGAAGAAAGAGATCTCCCAAGGATAAGATTGACTCTCAAACTTGAGGTGAATCAACCTTATTAGGAAGGTCTATTATTTTCGTATGACAGAAATGATTGATTGGTTGTTTGGGGAGATAAATATAAATGCATTAACAAACTCAATTGTTGAAATAACACTTGAAATTTAGAATATTATGATAATTAAAATGGAAACAGTAATTTGCAAGAAAATTTGAGAAGGGAAAAATGGTATGCACCTAACCTAAAAATCGGTTTAAGCTTTGTAATAGGACTAATTCGCCCTAGGGAAAATGGGTTCTAGTGCAAGGGTCCAAAATCTAATTTTGTAATCCTCAAATCTTGGATCTAAGCTTCTAATTTCTCCAAGTTTGACTATTAGAAATCTAGAAATAAAATCTGTAGGTGAGTTTTTGTGGCTTGAAAACAATGATGAAAACTTTGAAAACTTTACAAAATTTCTCTTTTGATCAATCTTTAGTCCATCTTCATGTTTAAATTTGCACATATAAAGAGCGAATAAAAATGTTTATTTTTGGGTGAATAGGGGTTTGCCTTAGTCAAACCCTGGTTTGGTAATTAAACCTTAATGATAAAACAATGATAAATGTAAGGAATTGATGAATGAACAATGCTATGTCACAACTCACCAAATGCTTGATGGTTGTCCTTAAAGGACTAAATTCTAACACATATCTCTAAGGATTAGATCTTGCATGAATCGGCTTGATTGATTGCTTGATTTGATGCTTCAATGCTTGAAACCTACATCACAATGTTAGCTCCAAAACATGACATGAACACACATGAAATTTGACATGATGATATGATCTTGATTGTTGTTGTAGATAACTAATAAATTTTCCCTTCAATTCTCTTGACAATAATATTTTCTCTTGTGAAGTTTGAATTATGTATGTTCCATTTGAATTGATAAAATATTTTTATTTATAAGTGTTTATCTAATTTCCTAAAAATTAGATTCCACAAGCCGACATTGGAAAATTTAATTTGAATCATTAACATTCCACCAAAAACATATTAAAAATTGGGTCTTGGCACTTAAAGGGGACCCATTCGCCCTTGGTCAAATGGGTCCTAGGACCTAAATCTGGGACATAATTTCCAAGGTGTTTAAATTAATATTGGCAATTATTTAATTTAGGTTTATCTTTTGAAAAATGGAAATAATAAGGCTTTAGAATGTATAATTTAGGTAATTAGAAGCTTAATTAAGTATAATTAATTAAGGGGATGCAAACATAGTGTGAAATTGTAAAGGTGTATAATTTTCTATAGTACAACTACCAAGAGAACCAACAAGATCAATGTCAAAGCTCCAACTGTAAAATCAAGAACCCATCATGACATCATGATCTAACCATATACTCCTAGGAGATCACATGCAACAATACATACATCCTAGTCTCAAGAGAACCTGTATCATGTCAATAATCAAATAAGTATCCAGAGTAATCTAAGACACAATACCAAACACAGTCTAAACCTAGAATCAACATCTCCAATCACATGAGGGTAACCATCTCCTAACAATGAACATGTAAATTTGAAAGAAATCTTTTGCAATGACAAGATCTAAGAGATCCATAAACACTAAAGAAGATCATCCATCACCAATGATGAATCCATGTCATTGCCAACAACTCCCACTGAACCATGATATCAAGCTACACATGGCATCATGACAACCATCTCCTAAATGAAGATAATCCAAGTCCACACACACTCAACTGCAATCCAAACAACTCTAGAGGATAAGTAGAACGAAGATCTCCAAGCCAGGAAGATACAACCACCATCAAAACATCAGGAAACAATCCTACACCACCAAATCATCATTGTCAAAAGCTCCACTAAAATGTGTAACCAATGAAAAAGAACCAATCTATCATGACATCGTGATAAAACCACATGCTACAAGACCCAACAACTGACTAATCAAGTACTCTAAACATCCATCCTTTGATTTCAAAGCAACATACCAATGCACAAATGACCACAGACAAGGCCAACTAACAAAGTTTGCATCAACACAGAAACAATCTCGTGGATATAGACAGTCCACACTGAGTCATCCCAATACAACTGAATGGGTGATCAACCCATACAACTACATAACTCATAGATACCGAATAATGAATCATGCAAACTCATCATCACATTAGTAACCTACAAACTAAGATATCAAAGAATATAATACTACAAACTTTAAGACTCAAACACCAAATCAACCACATATCTAATTTTCCAAACATGTCCACAAATGAGTAACCATAGTCAAGGAACTAATCAAGCATCTAGGAGATAAGAACAACCTCCTAACACCAAACCATATCACCACCAAGAAACCACATAAATGATCATGTCATTTCAATGCTCAAATGTACCTACATATACATGACACCATAATCATCACCAACATTGTATCTACAATCAACTATTGCCCACACGAGACTCCAAGTCTCTACTCGTGTCAACCCATGTCCTCAAAACCAAAGATAACCTATGTACCTATCACCATCAAGGTCCAACTCTAAAAAAAACTTGTAAACCTATACCAGGAAGCACCAAACTGATAATCAGCTATATCATCATAAATATCATATAAAAATATGTACTCCCTCAAGGTTTCGCCTCTTGACTCGTTTGGATTCTCACACAATCACACCCTAAATCTTAGGCTATACAAGTGATAAAACAAGTCCAAACCTCATCTTGCACCAAAAATTAAAATCTACCTAATCCATTTGTGTAGTACGCTATACATGCTCTTTAACTCCTATTTGAAATTGAAAAATCTAATTTTGTCTACAAAAGTTATGGTCAAAATCGTGAAACAGAGAACATCTAACTTTCAAGCCCCAAAAATTAATCAAAACATAAAAATCATGGACCAAACCTATACCAATGTGTAGTGCTCAAAACCACCTTTCCAATGAGTATAAGAAGTTGAAAATCTGACATCCTAGGTGAAATTTATGCTTGTTTGAAAAGAAAATCTCAATTAAGCTTATACAAAGGCTACTGGTGGCCCCATTATGGCACTCGAGTGATGTGGTTGTAGGTGGCAATAGTGGATTTCAAATTTCATTTAAAATTGTTTAAAACTAAGCAACTTAAATTTTGTTTTGGCTAGCGGCCTGGGGAGTGGTCTCCCACGGGACCGGGGGCCCTATCAAGGGGCTAAGCACTTATCGGTCGAGGTGTGCCCATCATTTGGCAAGCCAGCGATGTATTATCGACTGACCTATGACTCAGTAATACACTGACTGGAAAGGGGATTACTGTGGTTAGGGGGTTTGTGAAACCCCTCCCCCTCCCCACTATATATATATATTTTTTTAATTTTAAATAAATATTTCAATAAACTCTTTTTTAATTTTGCAAGTAATTTTATTCATTTTTTTAATTTATTTTCTACAGCATGGAAAATTAGACAACCGTATAGGCTAATTTTTTTTTGTATTTTTTCAAGTGTACAAAATAACCATAATGCATAGATCAAAATAGATAAGCCACAAGATAACACAAGATATACCCTAGGAAAACCCTCAAGAGGGAAAAACCTAACCTCCAAAAGCATCCATACTCCATCTATTATTCAGCAATAAAATAATGTATGCACTTACAGAGTTACCATAAACACTTTTGAAGTATCAGACCTCTCTAATGCATCCTCCATGTGTCCAAGCATGAATCCACACATCCCATACCATGCTTCACATATGTACTCCTCATTTAAAAGACTCAATAATGATAGCCCGCTCACCCAACTAACCTTAACCATTAAACATGTGTTTTCTTTTATAGATACAAGCTCAGAAAAATACAACCAAGTGATAAGATAAAACCATGTGTCACAAAACCGTGTGGACACAAAACAATTGACCTCTCATTTAATATTGGGTACTAAATTTTTACTTTATTAAATATTTCCCCAATATTAAATTAGTATCACATGTCTCTCACACATTAAATAATAAACCAATGTTATAATACAACGTACAAGTGGTCCCCAAATAATTACCTTAGTGTGGCTAAACATCCCAATTTTGCAAAAAATAAAGAAGATCAAGATAAAACAAAAGAGTGACTAAAAGGACAGCTAAAGGTAAAGACTTTGAACAAGTGCAAGCACAAATTGAACAACAATATGAACCTAGTTGAACAAGCTATGGTAAAAATAGAGAAATTTGTGGAGAATTTTGGATGCACTTTCTAGGAAACCTCGTCTTTAGTGGCCTCTCCAAGTAAGATGGTCACGAAATTTGGGGAGTCACTGTAAGGTCAAATTAGTCAAACAACCATTGAAAAATGATGACTTGGAAGGCAAAGTTTTAGACTTTCCAAGATGAACTTGTTGGCTACATCGACTTGCAGGAGAAGTTAGAGAACTCCGCATTTTCTCAAAGAATAAAACTAAAGTATCATAAGGGGCCCACCATGGACATAATGAGTGGATTTATTAATGATTTTTCAAAAATATTTCCAATTGATTACTATTCAAGTAATTAAACTTCATTATTTTGAATCAATTTTGTAATAAATCAATGTCCCAAGTGGTAAAACACCAATTTGACTTGAATTTTGAGTTAGACTCCAGTTTAGAAATTAGTTTATAAGTTTAGTTAAAATTATTTTTAGATAAGGGTTGATCACCCTAGTTGAACTTTTAGTTAGCTTTTCTTTAGATCATAATTTATGATATGCATGGTTCTATATATTTTGTATGTTTGGAAATTATAAAGGATCAAAAACCTTTTTTTGCAAGAAACTTATATAATTTCAGTGTGGATTTTACTACTGTATTTTTGTGAGCATTTTATAAAATATCAAAGGATTATGAATGTTTCATGCATATGGATCTTGATCATTGGTGATGGTATTTATGTTTTATTATCTGAATTAAATAAATTGGTGAATTCAATCTTGTTACTGTGATATTGAATAGAGTCTTGTCTTAGATTTGTTCATGTTTTGAGGTGATATGATTTGATGTGGCTTAAAAATATTGAGATTATTCATTTCCTTTGAGTATTACATTAGTATCAATAGTAATTGAGTGAATATTGATATCTTTGGTACTAGTTATTATGATTTTTCCTAACCATTTCAGAATTGGTAAATAGAATGAGATTTATCTTTGCCCGTCTAGTTTAAATTTATTTTTTAGCGTTATCTCTCAACCCTAAATCTTTTGATCTTTATTTGATAATACTTTAAATCTTTGAAAGAGCACAGTAATAATATAGATTTTCTAAAGAGATGATGCACTAACATGCAATTTGTTTTGAATTCAAAGAAATAAACGTTTCTATTTAATGTTACATGTCTTGAATAGATTTTCCATAATATTTTAATCACCAAAGCTCCTTGTTGAATAATTTTACATGAACCACTTAGCTATCCATCACAATCAAGACTTGGCCTAAAAGGAACATTAGAGTAGGAATCCCTGATTTTCAAGAGGAGTAACAATTTCTTATTACTTACCAAGTTGGTTGTGCTAAAACCGCCATCAACGAGTACAAAAAAATATTTTTGTGTGTTCTTCTCTTTTGGATAGTGCATCAACTATAGTAATTTATTTTCCTCTCACAAATAATTTAAAATTTATATACAAGCATATTAATGACCTCTTTGTGTGTATCTTATAGATATATGCCTTGCTCCAAAAATAAATTGAGGCTAATATGATCACCTTGACATTAAAGAATTCTCCCATCAAATAAATATGTAATTTATGACTATACATAGGATTATAAACATTTCCTTTCAATATAGGGGCTTGGTTAGATTATAACATGTCTACTAGAAAAGAGGAAAAAGGGAAGATTTATCAAAATAATTTAGAAACAATTTTAAAGAGCCCAAGTATATGCTACCTAAAGGTGCAACAAAGCATGAGATCTAATTCTTGTTAGATCTCCCTCACCCTAACATTAGTCTCTATTGGTAATTACAAACTAAGATAATGAGGTAAATATACAACTAAAACCTTTGCTATATTAATCTATAGTCTTTGTTAAGTGGTTTTCCTATTGTTATTGTGTCAAAAATATGGTTCATGGATGATGTGTTGATTAAAGAGACTTGAATCAAATAATTATCAATAAAAAGTAACCTTATTATACTGATTATTTATTCAGCCAACCTCAAAATTTTGGATTTCAAGTATGAATATCATCATGTAAGGATCCATGAGGAAGATCTATCAAAATGATATTCAAATCAAGACAAGGCTTATATTGTTGATTTATACTTGTGGGTTGTCTGATAATCCTATAACTTTCATGTTATTGATGATTAAGGTATTGATACTATTTTAGATTTTTGTGTTATTATTTACTTTAATGATATATTCTTTAGAAAAATTATAATGTGCGACTATTGATTTTTGGACAAGTTTAGGAAAATAGTTTGTGTTCAAAAATAAATATGAACTTGCAAGATATTCTTTTGTTATTTGGTTTGCTTATGGTTAGAAATCAAGAATATTTATTCAATAAAAGGTTAAATCTACTTTTAAGTGGTCTAAGCATTCTAATGTGAATGAAACAAAAATCTTGTTAGGGGTTGTCTTATATTTCAAAAAATATATTAATTCATTCTCATTCTCCATAATGGTAACACCCTCTCATTCCATTAGAACAAGCACTAAAATCTTGGAGAAATTAGAAAAATGAATATGTTGCATTGAAATTAAAAGTTTAATGCTTCACATTAAAAAATAGCTAATTTGTGGATAACACTCAAGGTGGAGAGGAGTATAAGTGACTAGATGCTAACAATGTTTAATAGCGGAAAATTTAACTACATTGATTGCAAACTACACCAAAATTTTGAAGCATGGCACTATTACAACAATTTTATTTGGTTAACATATATAGAAAATAGGTGTGACTAACAAATTATCTAATATGTTGACTATGCCAACTTTGATTTTACAACCATAACTCAACTTGATCCATTGTCAATAAGTAATACATAATAGAACATAAGCATGATGTGTTGTTTTGAGAGATATTTTCATATGTAAGAAGTGTTGTAAGTGTCAATTGTATTCCGATGAGGACAACCATATCTAAGGAAATTTTTTACAATTTGGTGAAGCTTTGTGTGCCAGTATTGGAAAATTTTAACTAATCAAGGAGGATTGCATAATGTGTTGATCACTTTGGGTTATGGTGTTACACTCTTATCCTACAACATGTATTGGGATATGTGGTAACCTAATATGGGTTACATAATCCTTAACTGAGTCTATTATGAGTCCCTAATTATATTTTGGGTATGATAAGTTAGCCTCATCGGCATTAGAACACTAAATTTACCTAATGATGCCTATAAGGAAGTTAGTGAACTTTAGTAGTTTATCATATTATGAATTATGTTCTTATTAAATAATTTTTGGGGTTTTCTCCCTCAACATGGCCCATTATTATCAAATTCAAGTATTCCCAACATATTTCCTATTATATTTTTCTCTTGTGCAAGTCATTTCATTACAAGTGGTATCAAAGCATCATCTTAGAAACCCGAAGTCAAGCAATAACGTATTTTTTTTAATTTAGGAAGTCAAGTTATGAAGAGCATATCTCTCAATTGGTGATTTTTATCTTTAATTTTTAAATATGATAATCAAGGCTACATAGAAATTTGAAAGAATTATTATGAAATTAGGGATTTAACTAAATTTACTCCTGAGGTTGCAAATTAGCAAATTTTTTGCATATTTTTAAACCCAAGTGAATTTTATACTCAAGTAAGTTACAGTAAAAAAAAATCTTATTTTAATTTTTTGTTGAGAAATTTATTATCAAAAATATTTAATGTAAGGAAACAAACTAGAGCAAAGGCAATAATTCCTACATATCAAGAAAATATCCCAACAAAGAGTATATGTATTTAAAGTTAGGATCAAATGGGATTGTTGGTATGAGGTCTTCATTTGATGAGAAAGTGCATAATATAGAACAGAGTATATGCAACCTGTAGTTTGGAATACAAGGATAAATACCCATCTAGAAGAGAACATGCACAAAATATAAGGATAAATGGCTAGAATCAATCCACTAGTGTCATCCCTTATAGTATTACCAATAATATATAACTCTCACAACCATCTTCTCAACCCCATCTAGGTGGATCATCAAGACAACCTAATCATGATACAAATGCAACACAATCTCAACCTATGACCTAGACCTCATAACCTATTATTGGAAGTGGACATGAGGAAGTTTGATGGAAATGATCTAGTCATCTAGATTAACCAAATGGAGAATTTTTTATGTACATCAAGTCCTATGTTGGTAGAAGATCATAATAGCTTCTTTATTTTTAGAACCTCAAAAATTCATTTGATGTCGATGGCTATGTGATCAATGTCACTTGGTCGGTTTTCATAAAGGAGCTATAGATGCACTTTAATGATAGGGTTACATAGAATTGCTTTAGCTAATTAGAAAAGGTGCAAAAAATAGGTTTAATCAAGGATCATATTGACCAATTCCAAAACCTACCATTGCAATTCGAGACAATTACATAAGATAACTTGAATGAGATATTTCTTGGTGGAATAAAGGGTCATATTCAACATGAGATGCACATGTTACATTTACTTAATGTATATGATTATATTATTATGGTATGCAAGGTAGAGGAAATATCCTTGTCTAGTAAGGAGAAATTTTCTAATAACAAATATGGGAGGACCCTTGCACCATTATTCCATCAGCCTACTAGATTGATGCATTAAAAAATTAAAGAAATGGCAAAGAGATTATATTTTAACTATGAGAGAAAATATAGTCTAGGACATAAATGTGTTGAAAATAAGTTCTACATTAAGGGTGCCTATAAAGAAGAAGATGATGAAGAA
Organism: Sequoiadendron giganteum; assembly: GCA_007115665.2. NCBI lineage: Eukaryota > Viridiplantae > Streptophyta > Pinopsida > Cupressales > Cupressaceae > Sequoiadendron > Sequoiadendron giganteum. The sequence goes on along the minus strand of CM021106.1, from coordinate 602,576,888 downwards.
GAGGAATTAGTGGTTGTGGAGGAGTTAGAAGATCCCCAACCATCTCTTGGCATACATTATCAAGTATTAGCATCCTACAAACCCTAAAGGTATCATGTTTTCTTATACAAAATAAGGTGGAAATAGTAGTTGAATTAGGGAGTACTCACAACTTCATCAACAATAATTTTGAAACATGATTGAACTATTATATTTACCCAGCACTAAAATTTTAGGTTTTGATTCAAGTGGAGTCACAATCAATTGTTGGGAAAATTCCATAGTGTTAAAATCACCATGGGAGATTTAATACTATATTTTCCTATGATCACTATTTTAATAGTTGGAGTAGACATTATTTTTTATTCTAATGGCTCAACACCCTATGAAAAATTGAGACCAACTTCGAAGAAATGTTCATGTATTTTCATGTAGAGGGTAGGAAATTTTAACTAAGAGGATTGTGGGTAAAGTCTCCACAGTTATCAAGCCCCATCACAGGTAAAATATTATTCATAAGGGGGTAGACAAGTGTGTTTCCCAATTATTTTCATTAGAAGTCCAACAATCAAAGGGTCCTACATCACTATATCCATAAGAAATTATAGATGGCCACTCAATAATTTTAGGGATTGGGTCCCCAATATTGTTAGTGGATAGGCCAAGAGGATTGACTCTTAAATGAGATCCCAGTCATGTCATTCAACTAGTACCAAGGTTCCATCTACCATCCCTCACCTCTTCTTTGAAGGTACACCAAAAGGTTAAAACAATGGAAGAACATGTTTAGTGCCAACAAGAGGTACTCTCAATTGATGCAAGACAAGGGTGAGTTGATGAACTACACAAAATTGAGACCCTTGGGTAAATCCCCTATTAGGCTTGCCACACCAATCTTTCACCAAGTTCTAGTAGGTCTGCAAATGGGGTTTTAATGGCATAGCTTCCACACCTAGCCACAAATCTTCAAACCCTTGCATAGACACATACCCATCACTATCCTAACCAACATATCACAAGAAAGAGCAAGGTTGTTTCAGAAAATGTGAGTGAACCTTGACTGTACCGAGCCCAATTAGGCCTTTTTTTTTCTCAAAGTAACCACCCTAAAAAAGACTCACCAACACAACTCAACACCTTGGAATGGTCTGATTGATGTCAAAACTAAGGATTCAACAGGTTTCAGGGGCCCAAAGCAAAACAGACTAACTTCAAGGCGTTTGCACCACTCAACTTGTCACAAAACATGTGAAAGATGATGCCACATTCCCTTTGGCATCACTTAAACCCTCACAAACCAACTCCCCCTGCCCTGAGCCTTTTTCAATAACAAAACCAGACACATATCTTCCATTCCATCAAGAATCAAAATCTTTCAACAACGAAGTGGAGATTTATTGCATTTTTCCTATCAAACCCTAGTTACCCTAACTCTAACAGAGCACCTACAGAAAAATAGGAACATCTCGCTTCAAACGTTGAGTTAAGGCTTCAAACTAGATGCATTTGAAAGGTAGTTTTGTCCTCTATCCAACCATGTATATTATCCTTAACAATGAGCCCGTACAACATCGTATAGTTGTAGAAAATAATGAAATTGCAGAGCTTTTAATGCAAAACAAAACACAAAGATGATAAATTTTCTTCAAAACGATCAAGAATTTCATTCTCGAGGTTTGTGAGTACATTTTTATGTGTCCCCTTTGAATCCCAATCGTCACAACCACGATTTGAGTTGGTTGGGTGTTCAACTTCCACACAATACAAACAATTGTCATTTTGTTTACAACCACTTAACAACTTTTCAAACATTACACAAAACTTGACTCACTTACCCAAATATTATTTGATCTTTAAAAATGGTCTTACAAGACCTTATTCAAACCAAAATTGACACCCCTAGAACCTAAGACACAACATGACACCAAAACTCAAAATTCTAATTGGTGCTCCTACACCATACACCCGGAGAGGAAAAATTCCATCCTCCTCATGAAATGAGATCTTCAATAGTCCTTTCATGTTTTGGAATGTCTTCTTCAGACATCCAGGTTGATTCTTATTTAGGGAGTCCAAGCCACTTGACCAAATTCTCCTTGTAGACCTTCCTCCTTGTTCTCTTCACCTCCCTTGAATCTAGAATGGTTTCAAGCTGCATAGGTTGAGCAGGTGGGAGATCCTTAATCCAGTCTTCATCTGCATTCTCAGGTTCACTTGCTTCTTCTCTTGCAAAAATAGATCCTTTATAGGGATATAAGTCATCCACATTAAATATAGGTGATATGGCAACTCGTTGTGGAAGTTCAATCTCATAGGCATTGTTCCCATACTTATGGACCACCTTGCAAGGCCCTATTTTCTTCATCATCAGTTTGGTGTACTTCACTTTAGGCAATCTCTCTCTCCTCAGATGTGCTAACACTAGATCACCCACCTTAAACTATACATCCTTTCTCTTCAATTTTTCCTTCTTGTACTTATCCACATTCCTCTCAAGTGTCTCTTTGACTTTTTTATGTATATCGTGCATGGTCACAGCAAAATCCTCTCCTTGCGCACTCCTATTGTTCACCCCACTCAGATCTCTCAACTCATAGACTCCTTAGGGTGCATCCCATACACAACTTCAAAGGGACCTTTGCCAATAGTCTGGTTGATTGAATCATTATAGGCATATTTTTCCTGTGGTAATATCAGATCCCAAGCTTGTTTGTGCTCCTTAGTTAGACACCTTAATACATTCCCCAAAGATCTATTGACAACCTCAGTTTTCCCATATGTCCAAGCGTGATAGGAAAAAATGTAGGTCAGATTGGTTCCCAATTTTCTCCACAATGTCCTCCAAAAATGGCCAATAAATTTTGAATCTCTGTCAGAAAATATAGATAGTGGAAAACCATGAATTCTTACAATTTCTTTGAAGAAAAAACTTGCAATATGAGAAGCATCATTGGTTGTTTTGCAGGAAATAAAGTGTGCCATCTTACTAAATCTATCTACTATAACATCTATGTTGTCACACCCTTTTGATGTCCTTGGCAGACTCGGGACAAAATCCATGGTTATAGCTTCCCATGGTCTGCTAGGTATTGGTAAAGGTTGATATAAACTAGCATTTGAACTTGTTCCCTTAGCCCTTTCACAGATGACACAACCTTCCACAAACCTTTTGACATCCAAGTGCATCTTAGGCCAATAATAGAATCTTTTAACTTGGTCCAAAGTCTTATCACAAAAAAAATGGCCTCCTAGGCTCCCGCTATGCTTCTCCCTAACCAAATTCTCCCTCATAGAGCATCTCTGTATACACAATTGAGCCCCCTTAAAGAGTAGCCCATCTTGTAACACATAATCTACATATTCACTATGAAATGACCCTTGTGATTGTTCAAAAATAGTGAAAACATCATGAAAGTCTTCATCATCCTTATACATACCTTTGAGTGAATCTATACCCACACTTTGGAGCTACACCTCTTGCACTAACACTGCCCTCCTACTCAAAGCATCAGCCACTTTGTTGGCTTGTCCCTTCTTATCTTTTATAGTGAAGGTGTAAGCCTGTAAGTACTCAACCCACTTCATGTGTCTATGATTCAATTTCTCTTGACTGTTTAGAAAAGCATGATTGTTAGTAAACACCACAAATTCTTTAGGTAGCAAGTAGTGCCTCCATTTCTTAAGAGCTTGCACCATAGCATATAATTCTAAGTCATAAGATGAGTATCTCTTCTTAGCCTCATTCAACTTCTCACTAAATAATGCAATTGGTTTCCCATCTTGACTAAGCACTGCCCCTATGGAAAAACCACTAGCATCACATTCAATAGTAAATACTTTATCAAAAATTAGGGAGAGCAAAAATTGGTTGTTGTGCTACCTTTTTCTTCATATACTCAAAGCTTTGACCAGCCTCCTCAGTCCATTGGAATATTCCTTTCTTCTCCCCCTTGACGGTGTCTATCATTGGTGCAACAATGTGATTGAGATTATTTACAAACTTCCTATAGAATCTTGCTAGCCCATGGAAGCTCCAGACTTCTCCAACTGTCCTAGGTGTTGGCCAACTAAGAATGGCCTCAACCTTCTTAGGATCCATCTTCAATTCACCCCCTGAGATCACAAATCCCAAATACACTAACTCTTGCTTCATCCATTCACATTTCTTGAGGTTAATCATTAATTTTTCTTCATGTAGCTTTCCCAGCACTCTATCCAAGTGCTCCAAGTGGTCTTCCTTTGTTTTACTGAATACCAAGATGTCATCTAGGTATACTACTACAAACTTATTGATGAAATCCCTCAACACCTCATTCATGAGTCTCATGAATGTACTAGGAGCATTAGATAACCCAAAGGGCATCACCAACCATTCATAAAGGCCTTCATTAGTTTTAAAAGTTGTCTTCCACTCATCACCCTCTCTAATCCTTATCTGGTGATAGCCACTTTTTAAATCTATCTTTGAAAAGTATTTTTCCCCTGCCAAATTATCCATAAGGTCTTCCATCCTAGGTATGGGAAATATGTACCTAATAGTTATTTTGTTGATGGCCCTTGAATCCGTACAAATCCTCCACTCTCCATCCTTTTTGGGTGCCAAAATAGTTGGCACAACACATGGGCTAAGACTTTTCCTCACCAAACCCTTATCTAATAGAACTTGCACCTGATATTTGATCTCCTCATTTTGTTGAGGTGTCATTCTATAAGCAGCTTTATTTGGAAGACTTGCACCAGGGATTAAGTCAATATGATGACTAACATCATGGATTGGTGGAAAAGTGTTTGGAAACTCATCCACTACAATGTTCTCATAATTGTCAAGCAAGGTCTGCACTTCATCAGGAACTTCTTCACGATCATATATTGCTGCATTAGAAATTGGCTTTCCCACAATAGCATATCCATCTTCTCCCTCTTCAAGACTCTTCAAAAACTCCTTCTCCTTCACAATCATGACATTAGGTCCTTCATGGACTGCACTTTCACCTTCTTTCAAAGGTGTGAGGGTATATGATACACCATCTTTATCAATGACATAGATGTTCCTTTCACCATCATGATGGGCCTTTTTGTCAAACTACCAAGGCCTACCAAAGAGGAGGTGGCATACATCCATTGGGAGGATGTCACATAGTACTTTATCCTTATATGGTCCAATATTGAACTCCACCCATGATTGTTCACTTACAAGCACTTGTTGGCCTTTATTAAGCCAAGAAATCTTATATGGTGTAGAGTGAGGGATCCTCTTAAGTTTTATCTTTTCTACCATTTCTAATGAAACAAGATTATTAGTAGAACTAGATTCCACTACCACCTTGAATACCTTTCCTTGTACCTTACATGTATTTTTGAATAAAGCCTTCCTTTGTGGTGGCTCCTTGGTCGTTGGGACCTTAATTAGTGTCCTCCTCACAAGCAAATTCTCTCCCACTTCTGGACCTGCATGCAATGAAGGTGAATTCACACTCTCTCCATATTCTTCTTGGCCAATTTGTGTCCTCCTCTCTCCCCCATATGAGCTTGTTCTTTGTTTGTCAGGAGATCTCCAAGTAGGGTGCCCAATTTGGCCACATTGGTAGCATCTCCCGACAAAGGTATTGGATCCCCTACCTTGGTTTCCAAATCTTCCTCTTGTGTTTGATCTCCTTCCCCTAAATCCTCCTCTTGTTCATTAGGTTGCTCTTGTTCTACACTAGATTCTCCTTGTTGCTTTTGAAATTGTACTTTGCCCCCTCCAAAGTTACATCTTCCTCTATTGTTCTTTCCTCTGCCTCTTTGTTGTTGCTCTTGCTTCCCTTTCATCTTCTCCTCAGCCCTGGTGGCCAATTGGAAACACTCCTCAAAACTTCTAGGAGTGGCTAGACTCAACTCATCTTGTATGCTAATCCTCAAACCATTGATGTACCTTGCAATTTTCTCCACTTCATCCTCATGGTGGCCTACTCTCATGCTTAATTTATGGAATTATTTTGTGTATTCCATCACATCCATCTCCTTTTGTTTCAAATTTTGTAATCTCCTAAAAATTTGGATCTCATAGTCACCCAGTAGGAATTCAACTTTCACCTTTGATATCATTCTATCCCAAGAGTTGATCTTGGGCTTGCCTTTCTTTACCCTCTCTGCTTGAAGGTAGTTCCACCAAGTCAATGTTGGCCCCTTTAGCTTTGTCTTGGCCACTTTCACTTTTTGATTTTCAAGGGTCTCTTTGTAATCAAAACAGTTGTCAAGGGCATCTATCCAATCTAATACCTCCTCACTATTCATTTTTCCACCATAAATTGGCAAATCCAACTTGATGTCCACGTTGTCTCCTCTGGCATCCTGAAGTACCTTTATAAACATTTTGTCATCTGGACCCAACTCTTCTTTTTGGGCTCCACCTCGAGGGGCTTCACTCTCACATTCATTCTCTTCCTCTTCTTGGTCACTCTCCTCATCTGTGACCCTCTTCCTTCTTTGGTTTGCTTCTAAGGCTGTTATCTTGGCCAACATGCCATCTTGATTCTCCTTTACTATCCTCACTTCCGTTGAGAGTATTGTATTTCCCTTAGGAGGCATCTTACCCTCTTTCCTTCTACAAAACCACTTCTACAAGTTTGATTCCACACAAAACTCTCCCAATCATAACCTAAGATTAAATACCACTTTGATGCAAGATAGGGGTGAGTTGATGAACTACACAAAATTGAGACCCTTGAGTAAATCCCCTATTAGGCTTGCCACACCAATCTTTCACCAAGTTCTAGTAGGTCTGCAAATGGGGTTTTAAGGGCATAGCTTCCACACCTGGCCACAAATATTCAAACCTTTGCATACACACATACCCATCACTGTCCTAACCAACATATCACAAGAAAGATCAAGGTTGTTTCAAACTATGTGAGTGAACCTTGACTGTACCGAGCCCAATTAGGCCTTTTTCTCAAAGCAACCACCCTACAAAATCCTCACCAACACAACTCAACACCTTGTTTGGTGTGACATATGTCAAAACTCAAGATTCAATAGGTTTCAGGGGCCCAAAGCAAAACAAACTGACTTCAAGGCGTCTATACCACTCAACTTGTCACAAAACATGTGAAAGATGATGCCACGGTCCCTTTGGCATCACTTAAACCCTCACAAACCAACTCCCCCTACGTTGAGCCTTTGACAATAAAAAGTTCAGACACATATCTTCCATTCCACTGAGAATAAAAAGCTTTCAACTGTGGAATGGAGATTTATTGCATTTTTCCTATCAAACCCTAGTTACCCTAACTCTAACAAAGCACCTACAGAAAAATAGGAATATCTCACTTCAGATGTTGAGTTAAGGCTTCAAACCAGATGCATTTGAAAGGTAGTTTTGTCCTCTATCCAACCATGTATTCTATCCTTCACAATGAGTTCGTACAGCATCGTACAGTTGCAGAAAACAATAAAATTGCAGAGCTTTTAATGCAAAACAAAACACAAAGATGATGAATTTTCTTCAAAATGATCAGGAACGTCATTCTTGAGGTTTGTCAGTACATTTTTATGTTTCCCCTTTGAATCCCAACGGTCACAACCACCATTTGAGTTGGTTGGTCGATCAAATTCTACACAATACAAACAATTGTCATTTTGTTTACAACCACTTAACAAATTTTCAAACATTACGCAAAAATTGACTCACCAACCCAAATATTATTTGATCTTTACAAATGATCTTACAAGACCTTATTCAAAACAAAATTGACACCCCTAGAACCTAAGACACAACATGACACCAAAACTCCAAATTCCGATTGGTGCTCCTGCACCATCAAGTCTCAATGAGAACAAGGCAATGGGATATAATAAAATTAAATAGCAAGTTGATTAATAAAATACTTCAATCGAGAAATAATTTCCAAAGAAATTCTCCGCTATCTAGAAGCCCAACTTCAAGATGATCCATCCAAGGAATCATTTAATGTTGAATTAGTCAAATGTAAAAATGACCTAGGCATTCTCCAAGCCAAGAAAGTCTAAGAGAAAATAAAAATAGCTAAGCTTAATTGGTTAAATAATGGGGACAAAGGGTCAAATTTATTTTTCAAGTACATAAAAGAAAAAAATGTAAAGGAGAAAATAGAGTGACTGTGGGTAGATGAATCTCTGGTCTTGGACCCCAAAATGATCATTAGCCAGTTTTATGAATTTTATTGTAATTTGTTCTCATATAAGAAAAAGGCTCACTCACTCAAAATGCAAGGGATATCTATAAAAAATTAATTCCAAACAAGATCTCAGAAAACCATGTTCAAAACTTATGAAAGACATCTCTAAAGATGAAATTAAATAGACCATTCTAACCTTTAGCCCTGATAAATTCTCGGGCCTTGATGGTCTTCCAATTGAATTTTATAAAAATAATATAGATTGCATTAGCAAGGACATGTCTTGGGTTTACAAGGAAGCTCTAAATACTAGATCCTTAGGTAAATAAATTAAAAAAGGTATTATCAAACTAATCCTCAAACATGGTGATAAGACCTTAATAAAATTTGGAGACCTATAACATTGTTAAATGTTTCCTATAAAATCCTAGCGAAGACATTGGCCTTGAGATTGAGATACATTCTTCCATCATTCATTAGCTACACCCAAACTAGGTTTATTAAAGGTGGGTATATCTTGGAAAACTTGATAACAAGTTGGGAAGCTATAGAGTGAGCTAAGTGCTCCAACCAAAAATTTGGTATGCTCCTACTTGACTTCAAGAAATAATAAGACATAATTGAATGGCCCTTCCTACTAATGTGATGCAATCAAAAATTAACAATCCACTGGATTGTCAATTGTTCAAGCAAAAATCAACTTTGTATTTTTGAAAACCATTAAATGGAGAACACAAGAGATAATAAATCTGAAATTTTATTCATTTCTAGAATACTTGCAACCTTAATATATTACAAATCTTCCAAATTCTCTAAACTATGTCAATCTAGCAACACCAATATTCTCTAGAAACACCTAAGGAAACCCAAAATTTGATCCTTACTCTCTTTGAGCAACAAAAAACACCTGCTACACACCTCCAATGTCATCAAATTCTCTTTCCCTCAAAAAAATCACCATTTTCACACATTCATTGCATCTCTTTTCCTATTTAAAAGCTTCTTACAACCCGTCACATTTTTCCTATCATTGCTATTGCACTCCAATGAATTTTCTCGAATGGTTTTTGGGTTTTGTGCTCCTCCTTCCCAACTTTTCAGAACATTTTGATTTTTTCAATTTGGTTCCAAAATGAGAAAGTTATGCATGTTTTTTTTTTCTGAGACTGGTTCTCACAGTCACGACTTTTGACAACCTCTCTCTCCAATGCATGCATCTAATTCTTCTCCGTCATTTTTGTTTTACCTACACAATTAATTATTTTTCCCAAATTATCCTATCACCATTTCAATTCCATAATTTTTTTCCAGTGCCCACCTCCTTCCACTTCCAAATAATTGTAGATTTTTAAACTAAATGAGGAGTTACATATGCCAAAAATGGCCTCCTCATGTCGGGGATGGATTTTTTGTAAAACTCCCCAAGATGCAATCAATTACCGTTTTTCCAGCACATCCAATTTGATTTGAATTTAAATTCAAATGCAAATTATTTGACTCCAATTTTGAGGAGTTAAGAGGAGAAATAAATTTAAATAAGATCATATCTGCATACAAAACCAAAGCCAAAATCAAAAAAAATTAAATATTTTTTTTTTGTGCATGCAGGATTGTCTGTGCACCCAGATGCTCCTGCATCATAATGACCCTAGAATCTTTTGGTTTCCCTAAAGATTTTTGTAAAATGGTCAAAACTCTACTGCAAGACATAAATGTGCATGTGGATATCAATGGGACCTTAACAAACCAAATTATGCTCCAGAGATCAATAAGGTAGGGATACCCCCTTGCCACTACCCTATTTGTTATTACTTCAAAAGCTATTTTTTTATCTACTAAGGGACTCAATATATAGTCCCAAAATAAGAGGTTTGGTATTGCCTAATGATAGTGAATTGGTGAATATCCACTTTGCTAATGACACCGCACTTTTTGTGAACCTAGAGGAAGAAAACATTGAAAATTTAATGCAAAAACTTAAAATATTTTGTGATGCTTCAAGTGAATAAGTATCCAACTTAGAGAAGTCAATAATATTTAGTTGGGACCCTATCCCCCCTAATTTGTTCATCAAATTTAAATTACAATGGGGAGGACAAAGCAAGCAAATCTGATACCTAGGAATTCCCTTTGCAATTAATCCCAATTTGAATGAAATATGGAATTGGGTTAAAGGTAAAGTGGAGAGGAAACTAGATAATTGGAATAAGCTCTACCTCTCACTTGTTCGGAGATTTTAAATCTGCCAAAAAAAATTATTCTCCTATAGTCTCTACTACTCATCTCTATGGCTATTCTATAGCTACCAATTAGAAGAAATTCAAAATAAAATCGGGAACTTTCTTTGGTCAGATAGTAAGGGCGGGAAAAAACATGCAGTCAGTTAGGACTGGTGTTGCATTAATAAGGAAAATGGTGGATTAAGTTCAAAAGACTTAAAAAAAAGGTGTTGCACTTGCGATCAAGTGGATTATTAGAGCACTTACTAGGAATGAACCTTGGAAAGTCCTAGTTAGGAACAATATCCTAAGTGTTGCATCGAAAAAAGATAAAAAAAATTGGAAGTGTTTACCTCTCCATGACCTATTAATAGGTAATTTTATTGCTACACCCAAAGGCTCTATTGTTTTCAAAACAATTTGGAAAGCATGTGATAAAATTAGGAATCTAATAATTAAATCTGATAAGAAAGGTAGAGATCAAAACCAAATATGTATCAATAGTTCAATTTGGTGGAATTTGAATCATAAAGAAAAACCTCTTGCCTTAATTCAAGGATGCTCTGCTAGAGCTTGGGCAAGAAAAGGTATAAATTCTTTCAAAGACATATTATGCAGAGATCATCTAAAGTCATGGAATACTCTAATCATTGAATATGCTCTACCCCCCATGCATTGGAGAACGTACTCAGTGTTGAGAGATTCAAGAAAAACTCTTCACTTCCCCATAAAAATGAACTCCTATTGTGAAGAAAAAATTCTGATAGTTTGGATGGAGTTTGTTGGAAGGATGGCACTGAGTTGTCCTAACTACACCCCAAATCCATTAACAAAACACTATGTGATTCAAATGATATTACTAAACATGCAAATAAATATTGGAAATTTAAAGAAGGTGAATACAACTAGAACAAAATTTTCAAATGGAACTGTAATAATGTCTTAGAACCAAAGAAAGCTTTCTTTATATGGATGTTGATTCTATAAAATTGTCATATTTTCAGTCTTTCACAAATATTGAAATTTGCAGCCTGTGTAGAAAACTTGAAAAAATGTTGCTCATATTTTCTTTGAATATTTGTTTGCAAAAGAAATATGGTTCATGTTTTGTGTAGATCTTGAGGGATAGGGGGACTAGGAAAGATTAAAGAACAAAAAATTATGTTTGGACAAATATATGATGTAGATAAATCTATTAATCTATTTTGGCTATTATTATATACTAAAATATTGTGGTTTTATAGAAAGCAAGAAATAAGGAAAAATTTCAAGGAAAAAAGAGAGTTCTTACTGAATCTTCTAAAAGATTCGTTATTTATAACATTTATGTGTAGGTAATAGTCACAATGGATATCTCTAAAGCTAAATTTGCAAACCTAATAATGAAGGATGAAAAGATAGAAGTCAGCAAGAAGGAGACCAAATAAGTGAGGCACTGGCCATTCAACTCAAATGACAACATTCCCTTCAAAGAGAACTACCTGAGCTTTCAAAGGAAATATAACAAGAAGTACAACCTAGACACCCTAAAGAAAGATCTTGGTCTACTAGGAGGCCCAAGATTTCATGTTAACCAGGATGAGGACATGACAGTGGAGGTGGTTAGATCTAGTACAAACCTATCTAAGATTGATCTACCATTGGGTATTTATGATTGGGATAGGTGCAGTGAAAGCAAGAACTCATGTAATGAGCCATATTAAGTTGTTAAAACATGATGACTTAGTAGTAGCCAAAGGAGGTATTGTATAGCCTAATACTAGTCTTACTTGGCAGATTTTGTAAGATGATGTAACTTGTGAACTTTGATGCATCCACTTTTTTGGTAAACTATATATAATACAAAAAGAATTACCAAAGATTTATGTGAAGGGAAGAATTATATTGGATCCTAAGGGAATCCTTCAAACATAAACCAAGAGGCTATGCACAATGGATATTATTGATTATTTGATCAAGTGGAAGAATATGGCTAGCAAAGATACAACATGGGAAGATAAAGCATTCTTATAGAAGCATCCACGGATCATCAGCATTAAGGGAAATAATGGTTTTAAGGGTAGGGGTGTGTTATGCCCTTATCCTATAGCATGTAGTGGGATATTTGATAGCCTACCATGAGTTGTATGATCCTTAATTCATTCTATTATGAATCCTCAATTCTATTTTGGGTATACTAGGTCAGCCTCATCGGGATTAGAGTAAAGTTACCTAAGGATGCCTATATATATGAGGTAGTTAGTAGTAATTAAGCATCATATTGTGAATTATGTTCTTATTGAAAAATTTGGAGTTTTCCCTCTTTAAGTGGTCTATTATTATCAAGAATTTGTAGTATATTTCCTATTATATTCCTCTTGTGCAAGTTATTTCATTATACATGAAGACTATGGAAAATTAGAAAAGGTGTATTTTGCTAAACATGTAAAATGATGTTGCAAAACTCATAACAGAGATACTTTCTATAACACAAGAAAAATTAGTACTAGAGATTTGGGATTGTATATGTCACTATTAGTGCCTTTCTACATCATGGAGAGGATCTCGCATAATTTATAGGATGATTTCATTTTAGAAAGAAAGGGTGTAGTTTTTTTAAGACTACTTTAGGAATATGTGTTATAATTTCATACAAGAAGAGTTTTAAGGGTAATGATGCAACTAATTTTTCCTTCAATTCTTGGGTTCAAATTGGTCTTCCTAGCTTTATCTTTTCATATTAAGAATCAAGATTTTTGAGCAATTTTTGGTCTACATTGTGGGAAAAATTGATGCAAAGTTGAAAAAATATCACTTCTTTTCATTCACAAATGAATGGACAAATCATAACAAATAATAGGATATTTGTGTAGCTCTTGAGGAATTATAACTAGATATGTCCATAGACTTCGGATGAAAATTTTTCATATATTTAACAATCATATAATAAGAAATTAAATTCTTCTACTACTAATAGATATTTTTTTGGGACTTTATATTTACCTTCTTGTCTCATTTTTTATGGAATGATTAGAAAGGGAGCAACAATAACTGGGCTTAATATCTACAAAGTTGAATTTTTCATCAAAAGAATAATTTAAATACGTCAACGAGTGTAAGATAGGTTTAAGGACTCAAGCAAATATATGACCAGACATGGTCAATATTAAGTTTAGTTAACTTGTGTTATCGGGTTTGGTAATTCTAACTTTATTAAAGGAAAAAGAAGTTGAAATTACATATAGTATTTCAATCTTCAACTTACAAACTTGCTAGCCCAAGGAGATATTATCAATCTTAGTTGTAGGAATGTTCATTTAAGCTCATAATGTTGGAAAGATAACTTTGATTTGTCAAATTAAGATCAATACAATCTTGTCGTATTTCAATTTCTTATCTTAACAAATTTCATTGTGATTTCTATTTTTTATTTAACTTCAAAGAGGTATAAGATTTAATCTTACTATTTAATAAATTTTATTGGCATACAACAACAAGATATAGCCTTATGTGATCAATGGATAATTAGAGACTTGGAGGGTAATGAAGCTTAGAAAATATAGTTTGATATTGCCTCTACTAGAGTGTCTCATGGGATTAAATCCTAGAGAGACCTTGGTCTCTATTCAATTTTAATCATAAAAAAGAGCATGTTCAAATATTAAGGTATTTTTGTTATAAAAAGCATCTAGAAAAGTTCGGAAGCTATTAAGTCATGGCTTATTTAGGATGGAAATGAATTCCATATATATTAGATTGACTATTAATGATCAACAGTCTCCTATTGCGACTTACTAGGATAGACCTCTTGTCAAGGTTCCTTGAAAAAATTTAATAGAGCCATTAAGACCCTTCCAAATATATTTTCAAGAACCACTATAAATCTTCTTTCCTAGCTCAAAGTAAAAGTGAAATATAAACACCAATTAAGATTTGAAATCCTTTCAAAGTATTATTAACTCTATCCCTATGGAGAGATGGCACATAAATTTGGGGGAAGCAATTTCAAGCCATAGTGGAAAGATTAGAAATGGTATCTCAATATATCATTTTGTAATTACAAACCTTTCAAAGGGTATATTGGCTCTCACCACACTTTCATATGGTGAAATTTTTTAATGATATTTGGATTCTTCAACCTTCCATTGGATCATGACAACATAGATAGCAAATTATTTGGTTGGCTCTCATTGACCTAAAGCTTGCTATTCTTCAAAGTGTGTTTATATCAAGGTATTCCTATTAGTTTCAAATTGATTAATTTGGGAGTAACCAATCTTTTTTGTGGGCATCAAGAAATTATTAAGCATTTATTTTGGTTTTGTCCTAGAACCTAAACAACATGGAGTTGGATTCATAATTTTTTCAAGCATTTTAAACCTAATCCTTTCTCTTGGGACTGATACCTTTAAGAGATTGGCCCAAAATTCAAGCTAATTTTACCCAAATATGGCATTCTTTCAAATTGGAAAAATCTTATTCAGCATTTGGAAAAATAATCTTTTTTTGTCTATATTTGTTGATAGTGATTTCTTCATGTACTCTTAAATCTATTATTTGTTAAAATGACTTAATGTAAATAAAAGTGCAATTCAATAAATTTACACCTAAAATGGCCCACCTACAAGTACTTCTTGATCATCAAGTTAATGCACCTTGTGTGGTTGCAAGAGTTCTCTCAACCTCTTATTCCATTAAGATCTAATCCCCTCTTAGAAGGCATTGACATGGTAGAAGTCATGATGTATATGAGCATGATTCTGAAGCTACTCAACGCAAAGCTAGTGGTTGAAGTATCATGGATGGTCTTTAACTTCTTGTTAGCCATTAGCTTCCTCTTAGCCTCGTGACAAAGGTGCTTGTGGTTGGCCAAATAGTGGCAAATTTCATCATCTTGCATTAGCCTCCTAAGGAAGTGCATGATAAACAAGTTACCCGTAGTGCTTTTAGAGGCTAGGGCCAAGTTAATCCTAATATATAAAAACCATATGATTGTGACCTACCCCCTACTGTTGGATCAATTATTTTTGCTAATGAACTTCATATTTTTTCTCTTTTGATATGTTGTTTAAATCCCTACCTTGCATAGACTATAAGGTGTGACTTTCTCTAACTACCTTTATTTTATGATATAATATATTTTTAGAAACTTTTTGCAGTTAATATAAATGCACTATTTCCTTGAAAAAAAAATCAAATTAAACATCTGTATACTTATAAATATCTAACATTTGCTTTAAGATCCATCTAAGACCATTGTCAATCAAGAAAAATATGAAATGAAGTTTACAATTTATTCTTCCTCCACCCACCTTTATTTTATGATATAATGTGTGTTTATACAATTAATATAAATAACACTATTTCATTAAAAAAAGTCCAAATTAAACTGAGTCTTATAAGAAAATAAGAATGGCTTTAGAATCTATATAGAACCACATTCCATCAAGAAAATGTGAAATAAAATGTTACAATTTATTTTAAAATTTTAAGTTATAAAACATTTATAGATTTGCATGTAATAATTATTATATGCAAATATTATATTCATGATGGCGACGGCATACGGGAGCGGGAGCCAATGGCTCAATTTGAGTTTGAACGGCAATGGTGCGCTGGTTTTGGGTGCAGATTTGGTGTCGAGGGCTGCAAGGGGAGATTGGGTGGCCTGTGGGGGCCCCCGTTCTGTTGGGTGCTCTTTGCAGGGATTGAATCAGGCTATGCCCTACGCGGTTCGTGAGCTTGGCGTTTTTGACGTGCCTCGTGATGAGCTTTTGGTGGACTGTGTGATTCAGGCCTGTGTGGGGGGGAGGGCCTCCCTCTCCTCCTGTTATTGTTGTGTGGGGTTGTGTGGTCGGGGACCATCCTCCTGTTGTTGACTGCAAATGAAAGTCCTTTTCTAATGCTGCTCGTGCTAGTATCCCCCTGCTTCGGCTAGGGTTCGACCTTTTCCTTGTGCTCAAGCCTCCCCTGTTGTGGTTTGTGGGCCTGAGGTTGCAGAGAATGAGGACTTTTATGTGCGTGAGGTTGCAGAGAATGAGGACTTTTATATGCGTCAAGGTGTGGTCTGCAAGTTTAACGACTTGTAGCCCTCCCTTCCTCAGCTCCATGAGTGGGTTTCTACTTCCTGGAAGCCTATTGTTTCTGGACAGATCGACCTCTATCATAGTGCTAGAGGTTTTTTCTTTGCAACCTTTTCTTCCTCCGAGGATTGGGACAAAGTGTTGGACAGGGTATGGATGTGGGGTGTTCATTCATTGTTCATTTAGTCTTAGTCTCACTCTTTCAATCCTCTTACAGAGCCTCTAAATATCAGACCATTTTGGGTTCGTCTGTCGAATCTCCCTCTCCAATTTTGGGAGGATTCTTGTTTTGAAGCCATTGGCAACGCCATTGGTAGTTTTTTGAAGGTCGATTCGGGATTTTGGGCATACTACGGTGGCTCGTATTTTAATCGATTTGGACATCTCCAAACCCCTCCATGGGGATGTGGTCTTGATGGTGGAAGACAGACCCTAGAAGTAGCTTCTGGACTACAAGGGACTCCCTTTTCGATGCAAGAGATATTTTTTTGTTGGTCACCTGGCCTCTGGGTGCCCTCTTGCCCACCGCAAGGATGCTGCTACTTGGTGGAAGAATGCTCTCTCAAACCATCTCACACTTGGTTCTCCCTCTTTGGATGATTCCTCTGAGGGCGACCCTCCTTTGACTATCTCTCCCTTGGAGTCGGAGCCTTTCCAGGGTCCTCTTTCAGCTTGCCCTTCTGCGGAACCTTTGTTGCCTCATTCTATTGTTGATGTTTTGTTGAAACCTACCCGTCCCTCGATGAACGATCCTGCTGGTCCTTTGATCGCTCGTCTCCTCTTCTTCGTTGTTGGCTCCCTCGCTACGTGGTGGCTCCTCGCCTAAGGTGGTTGTTGTGGATCCACTACTCTCGCCTCGTTCGATGGACTTCAATTCCGAGTCTTCCTAGTCGGTTGTGTTGAGGAAGAAGGGCCTCCCCAAATCCATTGCTTCTTTGCGGCCTCGGGTTCAAGGTGTCAGATTAGTCCCCTCTGGTTCTAGGGTTGTCTAATCTTTGTTTGTTGTTCTACAACTGTCTGTCAATTGTTTCTATTTGTTTTTCTCCTAGTTCATGTTCTAGTTTGAACTAGCTCCTTTTGGCCTTTGGGTTTTTTGTGTGAAGGGAACAACACCCTGTAAATGCTGCTTACTTTATCAAAAACATTTATAGATTTTCATAATTATATTCTAAGTAACACGTGAGATTTTGGTATCCTCGTGAGAACTATTTTCTAGAATAATTATAGAATGTATAGGGTGTTCAAAGTTTTAAAAAATATATTCAAAGTCCCAATGTTTGCCAAATGTTTGCCATTTCAAAACATTATAGTATTTTTAACATCGTGTTTCCACTTAAATGCCAATTAAAGTCAATGACTAAGTATATATAAATGTAAAACTCCTATATTTTATTATTATCACACAAAATTGTGAGGTAAGATCTCTTTAGATATAATTGTCATTTCCATCTTCTTGACTGCTTTGTAATTGAATGCGGACTCTCAACGTATTTTTACCTTAATCAAAACATTAATGATAAATTGATTAATCTTACAAACTTACTCAAAAAATGTGAATTGTTTGTGAAGATCATTGAGTGTTTGAAAAAGACTAATAATGCTCTCAATGAATAAGATAAGAATGGAAATGAGTTCATCTATGTTTTTGAAAAATTAAGCAGCATTTCCAAGGTGCTCTACCCTTCACAAAGGGCCCAAAGGGCCAAAAGACCAAAAGCATGAGTTCATCTATGTTAATGTCCATGCATCCCTTCTTAATATTTTATTTTTTATATAAAATAGAAAGCATGTGAGAGAGGGAGCACCCTTTTTAAACCCATAGTATAGAGATTTAGACTTTGGCAAAAATTAATTAAGCCAATTGTTCACTCAAACTCAGTGCCAAAACATGGTACAGATTTAGCAAATCTTTTCAAATTTTAAAAATCAGAGCTGGTGAATTTTAAGGAAAAACTACTATTATTACAATGTATTAGTCTGGTGATCAAGTTGAAAAATTTTAAATGAACCCATCATGAATTAAATTTTGCTAAAGGACCTGAATAAAGAATGAAATAGGGATCATATTCCTCAATTCTTGACACTCAAATTCTCACATATTGCATGTTTAACAAGATCAAGACATCTAATTGTTAACATAGAATTCAAGGGAAAAGGTCAATCTTGAGAATCCACATAGCAAGCTTGTGTCCTCTTAAGGTAGAACAAATTCCCATCTTTTACACTTGAAACTTTGAAATAAAGGCGATTCCTATGAATGGTAATTTGTAGAACAATTGAGGATGATTAGGCTGTTGAATGATTTCAATCATGTTTACATATGCGAAGACATCAATAGAGAAACTGAATTGGAGAGCGTCCTCACCAATTCTGATTTCCAACTTTCTGGGCTTACAGAGTCATTGTACTTTTAGATTGATAAGCCAAAAGCATTAATAATCATCGTTGCCCTTATTGAAATTATACTTAGATTCTAAGGTACATTCTAATAATGCGTTGATCATCAATTAAAAAGACCCACAACTCACAATTGGGAGGAACTCTTGAAAATTGTGTAGAAGTGCAGTAATTCTTTCATTGCTATTTGCCGCCCTCACATGCCGATGTTTCCCATCATTATTTGCTATCCTTGCACAGACACTTTTTCCATTTACTTGTACCAATAATGATTGTTGTTTATAAGCTACTAATTAGTCGAGTGACTTTTGATATTTTTTTCTAAGCATCTAGTCACATTTGCTATCGTTATGTGGTCAACTTTCCATTCCTTATCTTAAAGAAACTATTTTCAAGTGTTAGGCCACCAATCTTCTCTGTGGGAACCATTTTAGTGAATTGTCACCATCATATTAAAGTTTTTTCTATTTTAACTACGGAGTAACTAGCCATTGTCTATAAAACACTAGTTCTATATATTCGGCAACCAATCAAGGGAAAGCAATCAACAAAAGAGGAAAAAAATCAACCCAAGTTCTACCAGCTATTGTTCAGGCAGAGTCGGCATTTTAAAAATTTCTTCATTGTTAAATTCATCAAGCATGCTGACAAGAATAGCTCTACTTAGTATAATTGGTTATAAAACAGATAAACTTGGATCTTCTTTGCCTCACTGGGTCGAACAAAAAGCATATAAGAGACCACAAAAGAAATTATGAATATCAATAATACAATGCAATATCCTACGTACTGAAGAGTCAATAAGCTCTAGGGTGTTGAATCACAAGGACTGAAATTCAGATTTCTGAAGAGGTAAGAAATGGTATCTACTATTGTAGTAGAAAATCCATGGTCACCTCTTAGTAACAATACCCTAACGCAAAACCAAAACTTACAGTTAATGAACTTCATCTGTTATCTGGAAGCCTTGTTTGAAATTGACATTTTTGATAGGTTAGAATAAAGTAATGAACTTGCTAAATATGAACATAATAAGGATCACACTACATTCACACTTGCTTGAAATAGCTGTCAAGAATTATGACATTCATACTACATCTCAAGGGACTCTATATACTTTAGACAACGCTATTTATGCCCATCCGATCATCTGCGTTTTACAACTACTAAAGACCCCCTTGTACCAGAAAGAGGACCAGAAGTTGTCTGAGACACTGAAGATGGCTTAAACTTTCCACACAAAGAAATATGGGCCCCTACCGCATCAATTTTTCTCCTCTTTGCAATAAGATCAAGTCGCTTGTCTGTGGCCTTTGATGCAGAGGAATTGGAGAATATTGAAGATGAATAAATTGCAGCCCTCTTGTTCTTCCGATTCACATCAAATCTTGGGGCAAATCTTATATTTGCAGCCACATCTGCATCTTGCTTGGACTCTGGAAGCAATCTAATGCCTAGTCCTCTTTTCCTTGCCTGAGCTGTTTCTTCAGCAACACGCTTCTTTTGATTCTGACAAAAACAAGAAATATATTAAGAATGATGCCAAGCACTTGAATTATAAATTCTAAGACCATTGAGATTAATTTGATGTGCATAAAGAGGTGAAACTAACACTGTCAAAAGCAAAGACAATAAATGCTGTACACAGCACACTTACTCTAATTTGAGCTCTCAGGGCCTTGTTCCGAGAATAGTCATCACCATGCTTAAGATCAGCAGCACGCTGGAGGCGTACTAAAAGAGGCTCAGCTTCCTTTCCTTTTTGAAGATCTTCTCCATGATGCTCTAGACGATAAAAGGGGTCTTCCAGTTTCCCCCTCTCTGCAAAGAATACCTTTCAACAATCTGATCAATAATTTGATCAAGTAACACAGGCAATAGACAATATCACGAGAATTGAAGAGAGACAGATTAATCTCTGTGCATCCCTACACCCAAAGAAAAGAGTGATATCGACGGAAAACTAGACCTTCTTCTCCAGGAAGAGCAAAAGTTTCAGCATCTTCCACATCATAATCTTCAGTTTTTCTTTCAGCCCCACTAATTATGACATACTCGCAATTCTTTGGATCAGTTTGTATTACTATTTCCTGTTTGCAGCAAGCTGCCTTCATTGCAAAGTTCCATATCTGTAAACAAGAAAGAATGAAGCAACATTTTAGGCTTATATTAGTAGATAATCTCTTGCTATTTAATGCAAATTTTCTTCCATCTCATTCCTTCTAGCAGTTACTTCCATTAATTTATTGGTGAGGATCCATTCTGTTTGGAGGAAGCAAAACATTTGAAGATTCCTAAATGCTGTGTTTAAACTTTAAAACTAATGTAAGGATTTAAAATTTGGCATATACCTTTGTGGAGTAATAATTTCCAACTTGCTTCTTTTCAGCATTGAACCGAACACCCTTTGCAATCATTGACTGGCAGCCACCACACCAGATGTTGAAAGGCATCTCGAATCTGTCAAGAAATTTAAAAAATACCAAAAATCCCAAGTTAGGTAAACTCTTAATATTCGCTGAACCTCTAAAATAATGACTACAGATCATCAATGATATGCTCATAAAACTACAGGAAGACAATACCAAGGCTACTCTTGTTCTAGGCACATGGTGGACCACAAAAAAGCATTCAGAGTGTCTATTACTAGCAATTGCTAATTATTCACAAGGAAACTACCAAAAGCATGAAAATGGCATCAAAGCTTTTCTCTATCCCAGAGCTTCACAAATGACCATATCTCGAGAGAGTGAATTGGAAGGGATGTGTTAACGACTGTAACTAGGTCTAGATGTAGAAGGGGAAAAAATTAGTCCAATATACTGTGTTTTAAAAATTGATGGCCCCAGATTTCTTTTACCTACCATGCACACAATAATTGCAGTCAATTTACGAAACCATCATATATAGTGTCACTTATACAATAAAGCCCTATCTCAGTAAATCTCATAGATACCGTTGGAGCTAAAAGTATAATCAAATAAAGTTACTTTTAGTCTTCTACAATATAACCTGCATCTTGTTAAGAGAATCATACTACAAGAAATGGAGATGGCAAAAAAGTTTATGCATACGGTGGACACCTTTTCATATGTTTAAAGTTTAAACCTCAAGAGATTTGGTTAGATAAACATATATAGCATAAATGTTAGATTTGGTCAATAAACAATACAAGTATTTTAGAAATAGATTAATGTGAGCTAAAGATGAAAATAATTCAGTGCAAGCCAAACGTCCACTGGACCCAAATTACAGCAAATCAAAAAAACCAGTCATTTATCATTTAAGTTTGCACCATAAAATTAAAATAAAGATACACCTTATGATCAAAATGCCCTGGTCTAGTTTTCTTGCTCTCTCCCTCAAGGCATGCTGTCCATGAAATTTGTTTAGTGATCCCTGCCAGGGTAGAAATTTGTTAAGAGCATGGGGTATTCAGCCTAGTTATCTAATCCTCCATACTTATCAAACTATTGCAAATACTCTATATGAAGGTTATAATCGACTCTTGATTTAGTTTATAACAGAAATTAAAGAAAAAGACTTGTAATTTTTCAGTACCTGTTCTGGAGTCCATTCTGGTGGATAGTAAAAATTGTCTGCTCTGGCAGCTGCAAGAGATGACTGTAAACACAAAAACTCCAAATTATTATATTTATGAAAACCAACACATATGAGCAAAAAGTTGAATAATTTTCACTGGAAAAAAATATATACTCTCTACCAATAAATTTTAAGAACATGATGGGAAAACACTTAAAATGTGCACAAAACTGAAACAATCTGAACAGAAGCAGCTGTTCAGAGAATGGTGAAAAAAGAATTGTTTTCAAAGCCATTCAAATTAAAAGTAAAGCCATGTATGACAAGATCATCATGATTATAGTAATACTAATGGGAGAGGGGCTAATCTTAATGATGGAAAATTGGAAACGAAGGAGCCTAAAACAACAAAGGTTACTAATAGTACTAAGTAGGGAATTATGCCTTGTTCCTCAGGGACACAAACGTTTCAGGGGCCCAGGAACTTGAGGGAAATGTCCCCCCGCTGTCCCACCACGCACCCAAGGACATTTCCAAGACATCCCCTTGGTTCAAAGACTCCTTCAAGACTTTGGGACATCCCTGAGACATCCAGGGGACTCCTAGGAATCTCCCAACCGTACCCAAGACTCCCAGGCATTTCCTATGGCAGAAAAATGAAAAATTCAATATTTTTAAAATTATAATAAAAAAAGTGTTTTCAATCTGTGTGCCACAAACCCTAACTCTAATGGTCCATGGGCCCCACGCAAACCCCAAGCACTCACAAAAAACTTATAAATAAACATCTAAGCCTCATTCCAAATCACTCCCAAATTTCAACAGCAAGGTTGAACGTTGCAACAGCAAGCTATAAGAGTGAGAAAGATTGCAAGTGAGAGCAAGAGAAAGAGAAAGAACGAGTGCAAAGACTTCATCAAATCAAAGCATTCTTCAAGCCTCAAAGTAAACTTTGGCTCTTCATGACATTTTTTTAATTTTGTATTTTTTTAGGCTTTAGGGGTTTACATTGTTACAATTTAGATTTTAGTTTAACAATTATCAAATTTTAAATTTTTTAATTTTATAACAATATTTAGGTGTTCAAATTTATTTGTTAAATTATTTATAAATGTTATTTTCACAAATTTGCATAAATATTTGATTAGAAATTTAATAATTAAAATTTACAAGTCAAATTAGAATTTTCTCTTTTGTGTATCTTCTACTTCTATGCTTCGTAAAACCTTGAGTAAGAAAAAAGAAGTGAGATACTTGTTTGATGAATGTTGAAGAACAAGGATTCATATTTTTCATTTTCGTGTATCCTTTGCTCATGTGCTTCATGAGACCTAAAATAAGAAAAAAAATTCCTTGTGTCTTGAGTAACCATAAATTTAATTTCTTGCCATGTCACTACAAGTTCTACTTCTCACAACATGAGTGATGAAGAGGATTAGGAAGAGTCTATGAGGGTTCAATCAAAGATTCTGAATGAAAGTGTGTGTGGGGTGAGACAGCTAGATCTATTTGCAATGCACATTTTAGTTGCCCTTCCCAATTGTTAGAGGATTTTGCCAAGGGTCTCTCTTTGATAAAAGTTACTTTTAAAACAATTTGCCACTAGATTGCAAGCAAAACCTATGTCAACAAGGGGCACTAGGCTATGGAGATGTCTTTTTTATCAACTTGAATTTTAGAGCAGCATCACAAGAGTCAATGCACAACTACTTTGTCATAGGCAAATGTGTGAGGGTGTGTAAGGGATTGTCACTTGAAAAATAATTGAAATAAATAGATTGTGGGGTTAAGCTAATATTCAAAGTCTTGTCCTACCACTTTGCCATTGAGGATTCCTACTAGTATTAGGACTACCCCAGATCCACGAGTTTCAGCCCATTCTACTTCTACTTTTCCATCTAGTTCAGGGGCAGTTGCAGCAAAACCTAAGGGGAAACATAGAACGACCACTAGTGATGCTACAAACTCAATGGCAGAGTTATTCAATGTGCATAATAGAGATGAGGCAAATGATGTCATTGACAAATTCTCCTTTACCAATGGCATTCCTTTCCATGTAACTTGCTCTCCTTATTATGAGGATATTGCATGTTGTGGATACGGAAGTGTAAAACCCACAAACTTAAAATATTGCAGCACAAATTAGTTGCAAAGAAATACAGAAGAAAATTAAATAGAGTAATAAACAAGACACAGATTTACTTCGTAAAACCTTGACAATATGTCAAGGAAACATCCATGGGGCAAAGTATCGGTATTCTTATTGCTCAAAGAAACTGATTACAATCTTTACACAGCTGTTGCTCTTCAGTTACAATTCATTACCATAATGGTTTTGCCTTCAAGGCAGCAAGATATATATAATATCTTCAGTTACCTGTGTCAAACTTAGAAAAGAAAACCAGCTTTGTTTTTATTGCTTTGTTTTTATTTATTTTTTTATCTTTTTGTTTTTAAATCTTTATCTTTTCCAAAGATAATATTTTGCTTTAATTCCTTTATCTTTTCCAAAGATAAACTTTTGCTTTCTTTCTCTTTTGTTGTCATTATCCAGCTATCTCCACCTTGGCAACAATTTACCTGATACTTGCCCATGCACATTCATCACCTTTTCTGCAAGCCAAGAGAAGTCAAACACCACTTCAACTTCTTTAACTGTACTAGTTTTGTAAACATGTCTGCACAATTTTCTAATGTATGAACTTTGTCAAGAGCTACTCCACCTCCATCAATAACCTGTCTTACAAAATGGTATTTAATTGCAATATGCTTAGTCCTACTGTGATAAGCTGGATTTTTAGTTAGATGTATAGCACTTTGACTATCACAAAATACAATCACCTTGTCCTGCACTTTTCCAAACTCACCCAAAAGACCCTTCAACCAAAGTGCCACTTTGCATGCATGTGAAACAGCATATACTCTACCTCAGTAGTAGATAAAGCAACTGTTTCTTGAAGCTTTGACATCCAACAAATAGGTCCTCATACAAGAGTAAAGGCATATCCTGATGTAGATCTCTTTTTGTCCAAATCACATGCAAAATCTGAATCAACATAACCACAAACTGAACCACTACAACCAGCAAAGGTGATACAATAATCACTTGTGCCTCTAAGATACCGAAGCACCCATTTCACTACTGCCCAATGCTCTTTACCTCGATTTACCATGTATCTACTGACAACACCAACTGCATGTGAAATATTTGGTCTTGTACATATCATCACATACATTAAACTTCCTACTGTATTAGCATACAGTACACGAGACAAATAATCATTTTCTTCTTTATTACTAGGACATAAACTTGAATAAAGCTTAAAATGAGAAGCTGAAGGGAAATTTACTAGTTTCACATTCATCATACCGAATATTATGAGGATCTTCCGCACATACTTCTGCTGCAATAACCAAAGCTTACCATGTTCCCTGTCTCTATGTATTTCCATGCCCAAAATTTGTTCTGCTGCTCCTAGATCCTTCATATCAAAAGTCTTAGCCATCTAAGCCTTTAACCCATTGATCTCAACCTATGTCACAAAGTTCGGCATTTATGATACATGAAATTTGAAATCTGACAAATTTTTTAAAAGAACCTAAAAAATTTGTTTCAGTTCGTCTTAAAATTCGTGCGGTAAAATGGGGTAGAATTTTTCTAATCAAATTTGCAAGACATCGAGCGCTACATTGTTGCCATCTTGAAAAACAAGTTGTATATGTTAAAATGGTCCAGCACGGAATCCTGCAGAAGGCTTCTAAGTCATTTCAAGTGATTTCTCTTCTCTGAAGTCCCTCTCCTAGCAAAAATAAATGGAATGATCAATCCTCAACCAATCTCTTAGCTGTTGTAACTTGGAATCTTGGTTGGCAATCAATCGAAGTAGGGAACTATACCACTCGATCCACCATTACTAAATGAGATCAATCGACTCTTATGACTTCTTTGCAAGAGAAGCTACACTATTTTTAAAAGAATTGCACGCGTGGCTCACAAACAATGTCTACTATTTAGGGCGGGCCCATAACCCTCTCGAAAGGCCTCCATGACCACCCATGGCACCTCCATCACAGCATCCATTAGGTCCCAATATCTCGATTCTTCTTTGGATGTTCGAAGGCTTGAGCGAAAATCCTTGGCAAGGCCCCTCCTTACTTCTATATTGCATACGAATACTGATTCGAGGGGGGGGTGGGGCGACACAAATATTGATTTGCAGGGAGGTGCACGAACACCCAAGGATGGGTGGGAGATGAGGTTCAGCCCTCTATTCTATTGTTGCTAGAAGCTTTGATCGATCGATCTCAATAGGGCATTCGTCCCTCTACCGAGAGATAGAGACTTTAGCTTGTGATTCACAGCATCTTATAGACATATTAACGATCATTGCTTCTGGATCGACTGAAACTAGTGAGGGAGAGAGGAATTAGTGAGACTTTCATTCTTTCTTTGATCCATGAAATGGCAGCAACAGGTGACTAGATTTTTATTTAGGGAGATTTTATTTTATTGTTTCATTTATTTTTATGGTTTGTTCTTATTTTAGGTTTTTTTAATAAAATTTAACATATTAAAAATAATCAAATTAAAATTCAATGTCTTAAAATATTTAATCTAAATTATTAATTATCAATATATTAAAATGAATATATTTAGTACTTAAATAAGTTTCTATTATTTTTTTTATCGATAATGGTCGTGGCCAAGGATTTATATTAATAAAATTTCATTTTACAAAATGCAGAAGAGAAGAGCCGAGTCTTCTCAAGCTAACTGACAAATAGAGCTAGGGCATTTGCTTCAAAATTGCCTGATTACAGAATTGTTCAAGTGACCACCCAGGTAAGCCCGTGACATGACACCTCAAGATGCTAGACCAAGAATGATATTCAAATTCAAATTTAATAACCAATGACACCAAAGGCTACCCTATTTGTTGCCTTGTTTGCCAACACATCCACCTCCTTATTAGCTTCCCTGTATACATGATTGAAGGTGTTGGCTTCGAAATGATCAATTAATTCCAAAGCTCTATCAAGCAAAGCTTTCAATCTCCAATTGGGAGTCGCTCCCTTCCCCAAGGCATTAATGGTTAAGGCTGAGTCTCCCTCAATTTCCACCTTCTCGATCCTTAGATCTCTACAGAAGAGTAATCCATGAATTAAGGCATTCAATTATGCCACATTGTTGGTGTCCACCTCCAAAGGGACTGCCAATCTGCCCACCAATTTTCCGTTCCATAGCTTGATAATGCAGCCAGCCCCAGAAGGACTCGGATTTCCCCTAGAAGCTCCATCGAAATTCAATTTGAACCAGCCTTTGCTTGGGAGTTCCCATCTAGCGTGTTCTCTTTTCATGGAGGTATCGCTTCTCCCAACTTCAATATGTGGAGGAACTTTAATACCATGCCGCCACCTCAACCTCATTTGCCAATCCCATTCCGAAAATTTGCCCTCCTGATTCTTACTTAGACTGATTTTGTTATTTACAACTTCCACAACTGCAACTTCAAGCTTGCTCTTAAAGGAGTCTATAGGTTTTTCCATATTCTCAAAGTTCCTAGATCAATAAGGAGGGGCAAATAATCCACAAGCTACTGAGTAGTCCTGCCCTTGACCTAGTTGGCCAAGTTTGAAACAAGGACTTGACATCATTTGGAAGAGCAATTATCCACCCTAACTTAGCACACATCCATCTCCACCATTCGTTCGAGAAGGGGCATCCTAGCAGAAGATGGTCTATGCTCTCTTCATGCTTCTAACAGAGTACGCGCCACAAGGGTCCTTCGAATCCCATCTTCTTGAACCTTTCTGCCATGAGGATCCTTTTTCTGTAATGCAGCCCAAGCAAAAACCTTGCCTTGGGCACGCACTGCTTACGCCAACAAAGATGGGCAGGGATATTTGTCTTTGGCAGCCCCTGCATGCTCGTGATGGTCTTGTATCCTTCTTTAGCACTATAAGCTCCATGCTTAGATCCAACCCAAATCAACTCATCAGCGCCTTTCCTGAAAACAATCTTCCTCTAATTGATGATCTATGTCAGTAAATCAAGTTCATGTTGGAGAAGGGGAAGATTTTTAAGATCTTTCCACTTCCATCCCAATGCATGATCCTCTTGACAAAAGTCCACATAGTCTCGGACTGTGGATCCACACCCCTGCTTCAAGAAGATTTTGGTTTTGTCTATCGATATTTTGCTATCTATGCTAGGATAGCCTCCCCAAGAGTCCTCCCAAAAGCAAGCTATCCTTCCGTCGTGGATATCCCAAGAGGCAAAATCTGCAATGATGGATCTACATTTCAACATGAAATTCCACACTCTCGAGCCTCTGGGGGGGGTTTTCCACTTTGATGACCTCAATAACATACATAGTGTTCAAATAATTTGTTTGCAAGATCCTACCCCATTGAGGTTTGGCTCTTTTATCATCATCTTCCATACCAGCTTGGCTCCTAGAGCCATGTTTGACAATGTTGATCCCTTAGCCCTACCCCTCCATATTCTTTTGGTTTGCAAATTTTGTCCAATGCGATGAGAGCTACCTTATCCTTTTCTACCAATCCTTGCCAAAAAAATTCTTCATGTTTTGTGTTATAAAGGAATTGACTCCTGAGGTTAGGGCAAGGTATGACAAGAGGTAGATGGGTAACGCAAATATGACCGTCCTCAACATTACTAGCCTCCCTGCCCATGAGAGACATTTCTCTTTCCAAGAATTCATTCTCGTCCATTTTCTCTTTCAAAGGATCCCAAAGATTGGTGTTTCTCGATCCTTTATCCAAGGGCAATCCTAGATAGGAGCAGGGCAGCTTGCCCCTTTTGAATTTCAAGATGTTCAATACCTCTATTTCCTTCCTCTGGGGGGGGTCATCAAGAAGAAGACTTTTGATTTCTCTCGATTGACTTCTTGCCCTGAGGCCTTAGCATACGTTTCTGGCACCCCTAGGAATTGTCTAGCTTCCTTCCTTTTGGCAACTCCTAGAAGCATGGTATCATTAGCAAACTGTTGATGGGTGACTGAGATATTTCTAGTTACTTTTATTCCTTCTATGAGGCCTTTAGCTTGTCTATTCTTGATAGTTCTACCCAATGCCTTTGCGAGCATGATGAAGAGGAAGGGAGTCAAGGGATCCCCTTGCCTCAGTCCTCTTGATGCCTCAAAAAACCTTCTGGGGACCCATTAATGAGAACTGAGAACCTTGGGCTTGAAATGCACTCAAAAACCCAATTGACCCATTGCTCATTAAATCCAAAGGCTATCATTATTTTGCACAAAAACCGACAACCCACCCTATCATAAGCCTTCTTGATATCCAATTTGATCAACATACCCGCCTCTCTTGAAGTTTGAAGAAAATGAATAGCCTCTTGGGCTATGATAACTACATCCAAGATAGATCTGCCCATGACAAAACCTGTCTGCTCTTCCAAAATAATGCTCGAAAGCAAGATTTTCAGCTTGTTGGCCATAACCTTGGAGAGGATCTTGTAAATGTCGTTGCAAAGGGAGATTGGTCTGAAGTCTTCCAGTTTGGTTGCATTATCCTTCTTGGGGATTAGGACTATGAAGGTGTTGTTCACCTCTCTAAGCAATCGGCCCGCACTCCTTGCTGCCTCTAGAGCAGCTGCTAATTCTTCCCCAAAAATGTCCCAACATCTCTAGAAGAAGCCAACTGGGAACCCATCCGGTCCTAGTGCCTTGTTTGAATGAAGTTGCTTTAATGTTGTTTCCACTTCTTCCAAGGTGATCCTTGCATTCAAGGATTTGTTCTAATTCTCACTAATCAACTTTGGTATATGTTGGAGCAGCTCCTTTTGATCCACCACCCTGGATCCTTCCCAATTGTTGAGAAGATTGAGATACAAACTTGTTATTCTTTGCTTGATAACCTTAATGTCCTCAATTACTAATCCATCCTCCTGCGCCAATTTTGTGATTCTATTCACTCCTCTTCTCTACTTGGTTATATTATGGAAATATTTAGTATTTTTGTCCCCTGCCTCCAACCAATTTTCCTTGGATTTGTCTCCAAAACAGCTCTTCCTTTGAAAACACATCTTCATATTCTTGAAGTAGCTATTTTTCCTTGATATATCTTTCTTGATTCATCCCAACTTTGATGACTTCCTCATTTAGCTCTTGCATTTCCTCTTCGATTCTGGCTTTGGTGTGAAAGATATTCTTGAAGTGGGTTATGTTCCACTCTAGCCGTCTCCCCTTAATGTGCTTAAGTTTGGAGATAAAGCAAAAGAGTTTTGACCCTTAAAAGTGTTCCTCATTCCACCATTCCTTGATGAGGCTCATAAAATTGGGGTTCTTAAACCAAATATTTTCAAATTTGAACAAAGATCTTGCTGGTTTCTCATCCCCTAGTATTGATAACGTGATTGGGTAATGATCAGATCCAGAGTAGGGTAGAATCCTTCCTTCTAGAGTGGAAGGAAAAGTGGACAGGTCCCCTCCAAAAAAGAACCTGTCTAATTTTTCTGCTATATTACTGAAGCCAATCCGCCTGTTATTCCACTTGAAGGCATTATCCCCTAGCTCTGTCTCCAACAAATTGTTCTTCCTTACTCAGTCTGTGAAGTCTTTTTGTGACTACCACAGTCGGGAAATGCCTCCTCTCTTGTCGTTCCCATGAAGGATGGTGTTATAGTCTCCACCTAGCACCATGTGAGTCTCAGGTTGTGTTCTTAGGAAAGCATCAAGCTCTACCCACAACCCTTTCTTATTAAGGCATGAAATTGGTCCATATACATTGACCAACAGGAAATTTGAATTTGGATTTGAATTAAGGCTGCCAAGCCTTCCCCCTATCCAATGCCTTCCTACCCCCAAGAGTTCAAACTTGACCATAGTTGGATTCCACAAGATGGCTAACCCCCTTGAGGCCCCATCAGCCTGGATTGACTCAACCTTCCAATTCTTGAAGTTTTTTGCATAATTTTCCATGTCTCCTATGCTCAACTTGGTCTCTTGCAGCATAATGACCTCTGCCTTAGTCAAGCCTATTCTTCTCTTGACTAGGCGTTTCTTGTTAGGGGCATTAAGGCCCCTAACATTCCATGATAAGAGCATCATTGCTCCTTGGGAAGGGGACCTCCCTTCCCTATTTCTATAAGAGTTGTGATCTTAAGTTGCCCTTTCGCTTTGCCATCCTTTTGTTTGAGTTCATTCAAGGTTTTCCTCCCCACTTTCTTCGAAGAGGTTCTCCCGATATCAAGCTTTGTCTTGTTTGAGGGTATATGCATCAACCCCAACTTCTCTTGTTCTAGGGATCCACCCTTGCTTTTGAGAACAACATTTCATTCTCTTAGCTCTCAATCTCCCCTTCCTCCAATAATTCCTTGATGAGGCCTCGTCTCCTTTCCCCCTGATTGAATTGCAATTCCCCCCCAATAATTCCTATTAACTCCCAATCAAATCCATACCAAGATGCTCCTTCTCCTTCCATTGGGATCCTATCCGCTTCTCCACTTGTACCTCCCAGGGCTTGATTCTCCTACAATTGCCCTCCACCCTCATTCGACCTACCTTGGTCTAGGGAGGTCTCTCTCCCTGTCAGCATAGTCTCCATGTTGCTGGGGGAGTTCCGCTCACTGGTTGCCAGAAGTTGTTGATTGATATCCTCCCTTAGTCCATCCACACCCTTTAAGAGATCTTTTAGCTCTGCCTCCAACTCCCTAAACCTATCCAAACGTAGATTGTTTGGCAGTCCTATGCTCGATTCCTTAACTTCCTCCATCTATTCGAGCTCACGTCCTCCAAAGGCCCGAAGAGGTGATGAAAACATGCGTGTGTTAGTTAAGGTTTGGTCAAATATTGCAAGCGACTCTAGCTTCTCACCCCTGATTATCCAGAGCTCCCCACCTGCAATTGCTCCCTTAATAGAGATTTTCCGGAAACCCTATTATCCAAAGCTTTAACTTTTTGGATCCAACTTACCAATTCTAATACGATCTCCAGTTCGTTATAGAAACCAATATCTATGCCAACTTCTACATAGATATTGGCTACATCCCCTACTCTGCCATTGAGAAAATCTTCCTCCACTCCTAGAAATGACCCCAAAGCATCTCTGATACTAATCAAAGCATCTCCATTCCAAAATTCTGCCAGTAGCCCAACCAGGCTAAGCCACGTCAAAGACTTCAGGAATCTATATTTTGTGGGATCGAAATTCGAGACCCAATTGATCTTATGAAAACTAGATCCCTTAAAGAAAACTGGTCTTCCATAAAGGATATCCCTTTTCAAGTTACCATCTATACATTCTACCAAAAAAAATTCATTTTGAAGGGGTCAAATACTGATCTTGCCTGGATATTCATTTAACCATCAATCCATGATTTCCTCTGCCCTTCCATTCAAGCCACACCATTTCACCAAAAGCACCCTATCCTTTAATTGATTCGCATTTGTTGTTAGGATCTCAGTTGGCATACAAACAACTTGCTGCCTGCACTTTTAATCACTCCAAGCCAAGCCCTTTTTAGGTTTCCTTTATTCTAGTTAGGGCTCCAAACATGTCGTTTCCCCCTATTCCCATTTTGATTTCTTCTCGAAGGTTGCCCCTTCTAGCCCTTCACTCCTAGATCCAACCTTCCTATGGCCTCTCCCCAATCCTTCGATATCTGCCCACTCTCACTAGTGGATGACGGCAAGACCATTTGCTTCCAACCCCTTTGAGTCTCGCTCCAACCTCCCCTTCCCACTGGAATTATGTATTCCCCGACCTCAAAGTGTGGTGTTTTCAGCCCAATCGCATAACCTTCAAATATCCTTTGGCCTCCATTCTTCTCTTCTTGCCATCGACTCCCTTGCCCTTTCCTTTGG
The DNA here is from genome assembly GCA_007115665.2 of Sequoiadendron giganteum. NCBI lineage: Eukaryota > Viridiplantae > Streptophyta > Pinopsida > Cupressales > Cupressaceae > Sequoiadendron > Sequoiadendron giganteum. The sequence continues at coordinate 602,543,709 of CM021106.1, read as the reverse complement.
TTTCAACTACTTGGGATCCATTGTAAAGCATTCCAACAATGTCTCCCCCTTAGATCAATCTGCCCAGACAAGCGTCGATTAGGGTTTTGGTTTGATCAAATCTGTTGCTCTGGTTTTGATCAGGCTAAGCATCGAAAGCACCATTCCACCTTGCCCCTTGAGTTTGATTCATAGGTGCACACTTATCTACCCATTGCCCACGTTGGAAGACCCATTGCGAGATATGGCCATTATCAACTAGAATGCACCTTCAAAGTCTGATTCACAGGTGCACACTTATCTACCCATTGCCCACGTTGGAAGACCCACTGTGGGATATGGCAATTATCGACTAGAATGCACCTTCGTGTTTTTGCTGTCTCCGAGAGTTCCAAATCTACCCTTGAGGTCCCCTGTGTTTTTTCGCTCATCGCCTTCTCCCGCCATATCTACTATTCTCACCGATATTTTATCATGAAAAGCTTTTATAAATAAGTTTCTATAATTGATAATAATGTTTTAAGGATTATTAAAATTGTTATACAATATAATCTTCTAAATTGTGATTATTGTGTTGATTATTTACTATTATTTAATATTTTAAAATATTTAATTTAGATGATTAATTATTAATATATTAAATTGAATATATTTAACATTTATAATATTTAAATTAAAATTCTAAATATATTTATATTTTAATATTTTTAAATTTATATAAGGCAAATTTTATCCGAATTTTTTACTTTTCGAAATTTTTCCTTGCCAAACTTCATCCAAATTTCAATGTTTCCGAACTTGAATTCAGATTCGAACCTTGTGACTTAGATCTCAACTATGCATTTGCTTCAAAATTTGTTTTGCTGCTCCTAGATCCTTCATATCAAAAGTCCTAGCCATCTAAGCCTTTAACCCATTGATCTCAACTATGCTTTTGCTTGCTACAAGCATATCATCAACATATAATACCAAGATAACGAATAAACCATTTTTTGAACTTTTAAAGTAAACACAATGGTCATACTCACTCCTTGCAAAATTTTGGCTCACCATGAAAGAATCAAACTTCTTGCACGGTTGCCTGGGAGACTGTTTCAGGCCATACAATGACTTTTTGAGTTTGCAAACAAATTTCCTATTGCAATCTTGAACAAAACATTCTGGTTGTTCCATATATGTCTCCTCATCCAAATCTCCATGTAAAAACATTGTTTTAACATCTAATTCCTGTAGATTTTCAACTTCTACTATGTTTTATTTTATGAAAGGAGATGTATCAAATACTACATCTCTACTAATGACGATTTTGTGGGTAGTAGGATCCCACAATCTATATCCCATAATCCCATCACCATAACCAACAAAGTTATATTTCTTGGATTTGGGATCTAATTTAGAACACTAATATTTTGAAATAAGAGCATATGCATCACAACCAAAAAATTCAGATTTGAATAATCACAAGAATGGCATGTCCATACCTCTTCAGGAATCTTACAATCTATTGCAACTGATGATGATCGATTTACCAGATAACAAGTTGTAGAGACTGCTTCTGCCCACAACTCTTGCTACAACTTGGAATTATTGAGCATGCTCCTTGCTCTCTCTAGAAGAGTCCTATTCATGCGTTCAGCAACATCATTTTGTTGAGGTGTAAACGGTGGTTTTACACCTTTCGATCCCAACTTCCTTACAATAATTTTCAAATTCCAAAGATGTGAACTCACCTCCATTATCTGTTCTTAAACACTTGATTGATCTACCAGTTCTCTTTTCAACCAAAACTCTAAACTGCTTCAATACACTAAACACATCAGCTTTTCTTTTAAGAATATAGACCCACACCTTTCTAGAGTAGTCATCTATAAATGTCACGAAATATGATGATCCTCCAAAAGAAACTGTAAGAGATGGTCCCCAAACATTTGAATGAATATAATCTAGAAGACCCTACTTGTATGACTACCTACTTTAAACTTCTATCTAGATTGCTTTCCATAAACACAATGCTTGCAGAAATTCAAATTTAGAGGTTTTAAATTTGGAAGTAATTTACAATTTAACAATACCTTCAACCCTTTCTTGCTTATATGACTCAGTTGCAGATGCCATAAACAAGTAGATTCATTTTCTTCCTCAGATACCACAGCTGCTTCATTTATTATAGTACTCCCTTCTAGCTTGTAAAGGTTTCTAATATTTGTAGCCTTCATGACCATCAAAATGCCCTTGGACACATTCATTGATCCACCTTGAATTGTAAATTTATAACCTCCAAAATCCAAAACTCTCAAAGAAATTAAATTCTTTTTAAGTTCTAGTACATGTCTTACCTCTGTTAATGTCCTCACAAAACCATGGAACATTTTAATCTTAATGCTCTCAATGTTAACAGTCTTACAAGAAACATTATTTCCCATAAGAACAACACCGCTCTCAATAGCTTGGTAAGAAGAAAACCAATTCTTATGTGGACAAATGTGATTAAAAGCACCAGAATCTAATAACCATTCCTCATGATACTATAAGGAATTACAAACAGATAAAACTTCATCAACCATACCTGAACTTGTCTCAACCGGATTTGCTTCCTTTCCAGAGTCATCATTGTCTTCTTTCCTCTTCCAACAATCTTTCTTGAGATACCCTGATTTATTGTTGTACAAACATTTTCCCTTACCCTTTTTGCCTTTTGACTTAGATCTAGATGTACCTCTCGAATCTTCCCCTTTTTCTGTGGATCGACCCCTAACCACCATTGCTTCTAATGTGGAGGTTTTTATGTTAGATTTCCTCCGCACCTCTTTAGACAACAAAGCTCCCACAACATAATCAAATTCAAGGGTGTCAATTGTGCTAAAGTTAATAGAAGTGACTAAGTGATTCCTAGATTCGAGCAATGAACACAATAACATAACTGCCATGTCTTCATCTTCGATTTTTACACCCATGCTAACTAATTGACATATAAGAGTATTGAAAATATTTAAATGGTCAGCAATTTTTATACCTTCTTTCATTCGCAAACTATACAACTGCCTCTTCAAGTAAATCCGATTTGTCAAGGATTTTGTCATATAAGCCTGTTGTTGTTTCCTCTTCAACAGTATTAAAAAGAACATCATCTGCTAAACACAACCGAATTGTGCTAAGAGCTCTTGTATCAAGATCCTCCCAATCTTCATCAATCATATTTGCAGATTTCTTTGACTTCCCAACCAACGCTTTGTGCAATCCTTGTTGCACTAACAAATCATGCATCTTGAGATTCCATAGCTCACAACTATTCTTCCCATTGAATTTCTCCACCTCAAACCTTGCATTTGAAACCTTTGCCATCTAATGCTACAAAATGAACACCAAATCCTAACACAGATGCTGCAAAATAATTACTCCGATACCACTTGTTGTGGAAACGGAAGTATAAAACCCACAAACTTAAAATATTGCAGCACAAATTAGTTGCAAAGAAATACAGAAGAAAATTACATAGAATAATAGACAAGACACAGTTTTACGTGGTAAAACATTGACAATGTCAAGGAAACATCCATGGGGCAAAGTATCGGTATTCTTATTACTCAGAGAAACTGATTACAATCTTCGCACAGTTTCTGCTCGAGTTACAATTCATTACCCTAATGGTTTTGCCTTCAAGGCAGCACGATATATATAATATCTTCAGTTACCTATGTCAAACTTAGAAAAAACCAGCTTTGCTTTTATTGTTTTGTTTTTATCTTTTTGTTTTTAAATCTTTATCTTTTCCAAAGATAATATTTTGCTTTAATTCCTTTATCTTTTCCAAAGATAAACTTTTGCTTTCTTTCTATTTTGTTGTCATTATCCAACATTGCAAAAATAATCAGAGCAGGACCATCATATGTGCCACTACAGAAGACAAAATTGAGGACAACAATCTTAGACAAGAACTATTCCAGGATTAATATTCTTAAGGAGAAAATGAAAGCTACTTGGTTCACTAGTGGATGCAGCATAATCATGGATGGGTGGACAAATATCAGGCATCATCCACTCATCAACATTACGGTCATGTGTACAAAGAGCCCTTACTTCCTTAAAACGGTTGATTGTTTCGGGCATCGCAGGGATGTTAGTTTTCAATTCCAGATCCTTAGAGATGCTATTGAGGAGGTTGGGCCAAAGAATGTGGTGCAAGTAGTGATATATACATAATGTGTGCAAAGCTGCAAGGAAATTAATTTGGACTCAACATACAAAAATAATTGAACTCCTTGTTGTATGTGCCATTAATAATGCACTCAAGGACATAGGCAAAATCAAATGGATCAAAGAGGTGGTTAATGATGCTAGAGATGTGCAAATGTTTATCTACTATGCCTTGCTCAACTCCTCGGATTTCCAAGCTATGCCTTACTCAACTCCTCGTCATGAAGTTCCGCAAACTTCCATCACCTCCACCCTATCTTCGCCTTAACATTTGAGCCTCCAAAATTTCACTTCCATATTACCTTTCTTCAAACCCCACTTTTCCACTCTTGGGGCTCGAACTTTCAAGAATGCACCTAACGAATCATCACATAAGCAGTATCTCCAATCCTCAATCCCTAGTGTCTTTTCGCTTCTTGCCAATCTTCTAAGTCCTTCAAGACCAAGGTTTCAAGAATGCAATTAACCATGTATTCCATAGGTTATATACCTGCTCCCTAATTCCTAACATCTTCTTGTCTTCCTTCTTTCAATATTTTTGGGTTTTTGCTCATTGTCATTCCTTTATTCCAATCCCAAGTATTCCTTGTCATGCAACATGTTGTCCAACCCGAACCTTCAAGAATGCACCTAATTGTCCATTATGTAAGTGATATCCCTAAACCTCGATTCTTATTGCTTTCATTCATCCTCCAAGTCCCAACATCCACTATTTGGCAAGTCGACAAACTTTTCCATACCACTCTACCTAAAAGGTAAGTGATAGCATGGATTCCTAATCCCCAAATACCAACCATTGAACTTCACAATTTCTTCTCCTCACCTCCTTTTCCACTTTGCCTTTGGGTAGGAGGTAGCATGCATCCCTAACCCCCAACTTCATCCATTCAACCCTCCCATTAATTTGGGCAATTCTTCTAGCTTCCTGGAGTCCATCCCATTCCCACATCCCCAAACAATCTTTTTTTGCAAACTTTCGCAATTGGTATGAACATTTGGAATTTGGCACAAATTACTTTCATCCCTCTGCTCATTGTTTTTCCATTCACAATGGCCTTCTTCACCTTTGCAAGTTTTTAGGCTTTCTATGGCTACCAAGAATTCTACATTCCTGCATTCAACAAACCGTTCCTCCATTTCTTTGTAGGCTTGTAGAGTTTGCAAGCAATTTTGACTTTCTTCCCATATCCTCATCACATTCCACCTTATCAATTTCCTCCATCCTTGGTGCTTATGACATAGCATTTTTGCATGGCTCGTGGCTTTAATATGTTAAACATGGTGATGAAAATAAAGTATAAGCTAAAACTTTGGTTGCATGTAGGTCATAATTTCCCAAGGGAATTTGCAGGCTTCTCATGGATCTTTCCATATGATCCAACTTCCTCACTTCCCTCATTCCTATGCATCTCCACAAATGCACTTTCTTGTAGATTTGTGGACCCTTTGTGGATGTCCAAACATCCTTCAATTCCTTGCATCCCCACACGTTGATTCCTCTATGTGGAGATGTGGAACTTTCACACACTTACAAATTTTTGTCCATTTCTCACATCCCTTGCTTCTCCGCTTCCCTACAAGCCATCTCTCCCCTCAAACTTATGGAGTCCATGTGCACCTCTAGACTTCACTTAGTCCTCTGCCTTCCCACATCTTCACCATCCTTGCAAAAAATGTGAAACCTAAGTGCACTTGTGCACTTCTTCCCAATTCCATACATCCCCACATCCTCTAAATTGCCACATTCCCTCATGCACACTTTGCCTTGCAAAACTTCAACCCTTCTGTAGACATCTTCCAAGTCTAACTTCCTCTCTACCTTGAACTTTTCTACAACCCCTAATGCCAAGTTTCACTAGCCAATCCCATCTCACCACATGTCCCTTCTATGTCCAACTACTCAAAATCAGCAAGAAAGTGCATTTTAGCAATGTTCAATTTGATAGCCTTTCACTCAAAGTGTTGACATCTCAATGCATGTATACGGCATTTTTCTAGTTGACTACCCATTTGACCTACCCGTGCATACATTTTGGACCTTTAAGCACTTATGGAACTTGTTGCAATCTAAACACCAACCATTCAAGAATGATAATTCCTTGAAAAAGCATTTTTAGTTGGATTTTACCTATGTATAATCTTGACTCCTTTAACTTTGTTTTGCAGGATTTTAATGGCAAATTTCCCTCAAAGCCCACGAATGGACAATTTGGCGAATGAAGAAAGTAATGCACATTGGATTCATGGTACCCTAAAGGTAAAAAACACAAAGGATATGGATGGGCATGATGTTCTTTCCTTACCACAACCCGACACCCTCCTGACTACTCAATGTCTTTCCATAATCAACCTACACACTCCACACTCATGCCCATGAGGTCCAAAGTACAATGAACAAGTATGCATGCATGGTGACAAATTGACTTCACAATAGCCAATGGGGGAAAAATAAACTGCAATCCTAACTAATTTGACTCTTCTAAAAACAATGGAACAATCAATTTCTTCTCAAAGGCCTTCTAAATTGAGTGATCTAAAAAAACCCAATTCGCAAGACTATGAACCCTAGGTAAAAAAAACGCTAAGACAATTTCCCAAATTGAAATAAATCAACTCAAATACCCTACTCTAACACCATGTTAGATTTATAAAAGAACTTGCAATATTAGATTGCCCTAAGAACAATAACAAAAATTAGACAAACTTAAAAGCAATCGAAAGACAAGAATGATAGCATTCCAACATATGTATTCAAGTAGATGTGTGTAAATGAAAGGAAAGCACTACAACATATAGCCTTAGAGTATCCAAATTTGACGGGGATAAGTATAAGGCAGAGTCCCACAAAAATAGGGGGATGACCTCTAAGTTTCTAAATCCAAAGAAGATTAGAGAAAATAAAATCCCATAAAAGGGAATGACATGTACATTATCCTATCTTGCCTCAACGAAATTACCTATGTAAATTTAATATAATAAGCGCAATATTTAATTACACCAACAAATGTATATCATTGTGAAAGTACTGATAGATAGAAATTTGCTAGCTACTAATTATGCAATATCAAATAAATTTAATAAGGAAATGAAAATTTTATTTTGCCATCATTATTTTGCATATTCACACTTATATCTATGCAAAGACCCTAAGAATTATGATAACTAGTAAGATCTATGCGACAAGGTTCGTCACGTTTCCAACAAAAATTTCAAAATTCAATGACCTTAAAAAAACCAAAAAAAATCAATTGAAATCAACAATACGTTAAATTGTACAATTTGCAATAGAGAATATTACTATTTGCAACAATCACAAGGGGTTTCGCAAGTGGCTCTAGCATTGAGAGTTTTCAATATTGTAGACTACAACAACATTAGTGTCAAGATTTGTAGATCATTTGAAAGTCATTCATCCATGATTCTTGATTGTACCTTCATCATATCATGCTTTGTTTAATGCCAATCATCCCAAGTTGGAAATCCAATGGTGGTAAACTAAGTGTTTGAAGATTGTTGCCCAAGTTGCAAGCTACACATGGAATCTACTTACTCGGACTGCACTTGCACATTGGATTCCATAGATGGTTTCATGTGCAGCAATTAAGAGGACCAGCAAGGCATTCAAAAAGGATAGTGACCATTTTCGTGTGTGAACGACCTAAGTCACGGGCTTTTCTAGCACAATGACCAAGTTGTGCATGCTACACTTTTATTACCATGTTTTTGCCGCAAGCTAAAAATGTAGTAATTACAATATTCACAATCCTTTTTTGAGCCAAATCTCCATAGAATTCCTTTCATATTGATATTTTTTATTAAAAATGCATAAAACCCATGAATTTGACCTTGGACTTGTATAATTTAAATAATTAAATTATGTATGTTCTTTTTAACCTTCGCCTTCAGTAGAGAATCACATCATCAATATTTTCAAGTTTATTTTTCTTCTAATATTTTTATAATTTTACATTTTAATATTTTTTATTTATTTGAATATTAATGTTTTAAAATTTATTTAATTTTACTATTGTAAATTTTAAATTTATATTTATATTAAAATTAAAAAACTTATATTATTAAAATTTAATCACAATTTTTTTCAAATTTTATCAATTAACAAATTTGTTCCAAATTTTTTCCTCACTGAAATCAAACATGAACCTCGTGAAATAGAGTAAGATTAACTTACATGAACAAAAGTTAATCCTGAAATTTAGTTCATGTTTATAGAAAAAATAGAAAAAGCATATTGTGTTTCTTTTTAACCTTGGCCTTGGGTAGAGAATCACTTCATTGAATATTTTTCAGTTTACTTTATTTCTAATATTTTTATAGTTTTTAACTTTTAATATTTTTTATTTATTTGAATCTTGATGTTTCTAAATCTATTTAATTTTAATATTGTAAATTTTAACTTTATATTTATATTAAAATTATAAATATTATATCATTCAAATTTTATTAATTGACAAAATTTGTTCCAAAAAATTTCCTCGCCAAAATCAAACATTAACCTTGTGACATCGAGTAAGATTAACTTACATGAACAAAACTTGATCCTGAAATTCAGTACATGTTTGGTAGAAAAAAAAGACAAAAAGTATTGACTTATTATTTAAATATCAAAGCCGTAGAAAGTGGGTATGAGACAATATAGGCAAGTGCGTGTCTATGTCAGCTATTATTTTCATGTTTTGGCTATCTGTGTCAGGTTTTCCATAAAGAAGAAAGTTGAAGTTACTACATGGTGTATAGTTTTGTTACATGCTCCGCTATTAGATTCTACAGGAACCTTGGCCTAACCCAGACCAGTGTGGACCATGCACCAATCATTGTCCAAGTCTTGCCTGGATTCAGCCAAGGTCCTGCCCCAGGCATGTGGATTCAGCCCAAGCACATTGTGAACATACCCAAGCCATATCCATAGGCCCCAGGCAGGACCCTGGGTGAATGAAAGCAAAAACACAGATATAACCTGCATGTATCCCAAGAATACACAAAATTAAAAGCCCTAACAGCCAGCTTTCCTTAGTCTCCATTGAGGATGAAGGGCAACGAGCTGCTACACAGGACTTGCATAGCACAACTAATGGGTGTAGCACTGGCATTATTTGTGAACCAGCTGATCACGTTGATGCTCTCAATGAAGAGCAATATGATGATTTGTATTGATTCTCCATGTGCAGTTACACTATTATTAACAATTTTGATTTCTCTTTAATTTTGTAAATTTTGTGCAAATAATGTGTATACGTACATACACACACATCCTACTAGCTGCACCATACAAATTCTGTGTAGCAACTTGTTGCCCCTCCTCCTCAATCGAACCCAGCCATTAAAAAACTAGGTAAAAAAGTCAAAGAACCCGAGCTGGTATCATAGGTTATATGATGTTAATTCAACAACAGTTTTTCAGTGATTGGTCTTACTAACTACACAGAGCACACCACAAAAATTGTATAATTGTGATATTAATATAAACTTTCATTTCCCTCATAAAAGATGGGCAAACTGTTTCTAATACTAGTATGGATAGGCTAAGGAGAAATTTTTCAAAAACAGTATATGTGTAAGTGAATACAGTATCTAATACAGATACAGCAAATTTGAAGGTCATCCAATATGAATATAGCTGGATATTACACACATATATTGTTGTTTTATGTTTAATTATTTAATTTCATTAAATTTATTTTTCCGACAGTATTCATATATTTTCAAGATTTAAATTTACATGTATAAATTATATTAAACGTTTTTAATAACCCTGCTTCAAAAGGCCTAGTACCATATCTGGATGCATATGGTACTAGATATGGACTCATACTTAGTTGCATATAGATACAATATGCATGCAGTATCGCATCCATTTTCAATACTGATGTACATGTACTGAAGCAGGGAAGGGTTTGGGAGCATGGATGAAGTATCCAGTAACCTTTTCAAAACATAATAATTGACATAGAAACTTGAAAAATATTAGAAAATTAGAACAATGAAGCATAAAGTGCGTTGTTATTTAGAGACCTTTCCTTTCTAAATTAGAAAATCCTTTTAGCAAATTTGTCAAAAAGGGTTAACTATTTAAGAATAAACAGCCATATAAGTTTTCTCCACCATTCTGTGGCTCTTCTGAATTTATTGTGTAATTGAATAAGTTCAACTAAGTATATTGAATATGCAAGTTGAAATCGAAAGGAAATATTTTGAACTCTTAACTTCAATATAGCTCATTGTGTCAAATTTTCAAAAGAATAGCTAAGCAAATGAGGCCAAAATATGACAAAAATTTAGAGTGTACTGAACTAGCCCAAGTGCCAGATCTTTCTTAAACCCAGGTGTCATTCCCTATGTTTTCACTCCTTGGAAAAAATATAGTACTGTGGCTGCAAAAATGGGGACTAGCACCTTGAGTCTTTTGGACACCTCTAATCACATCGTAATGAGTCCAGATGGATCAATGCTAGTGAATGCCATGTATATTGGCAGGGCTGCATTCATTCTGGATGCAACTGTTGTGGTAGAACAGAGTAAGAGTAGTGGTCTGTGGTATGAATTCAGAGAGCTCACCTAGTGGCCAGGCTTCAACGCAGACAAATCTATAAAAATTTATTAAGCAGTGCCAGCTCACTCTTATGTTCAACCAAGGTTCGTAATCAATGCTGGCTCAAACCTGTCAAAGCTTCATTACAGGGTGTTCCCCACCGAACTATGTAGGATGCAACTATCGAGGGAAATAATATAATTTCCTTATAATCACTAGTAGGAATCCAAAGGGCAAAGTAAAGGTAAAGTCGGGTACTCCAAAGTGTAAAACCAGGGTTCAAAATACCCTCATCACATTAGGGCTGCCCATAACTCCAGCAGGACACATGGCAAGGTTCTGGTGCAAAATTTATGGGGCACATTTAAGGGCATGACCCAATTTTAACAGAACTTCTAAGTGGGTGATCCAAAGTTTAACCCTCCCCAACCTTAAGTACCCAAGATTTACTAAGCAAAAAAAAAATGTTAAAACTTAAGGAAGGTTTTAATTGAAATCTCTAAACAAATAGGATTATAGGACTGAGAGCTTAGTAGAGCATACAGACCGTTATCTAGGAGGACCTCTGCTCAAATCCTAGCCAGTCCATTTTAACTCGGAATTAAAGACAACTATGGAGAAGCTAATATTCAAAAGAAAGAAAGCATCACAAAGGGAAAATCCGTGTTGTCCCCTGTTGCAATTTTCACTTCATTAGCAAGATTTATTGATATCAAATCAATTAAACAAACTTATGTCTACGACAATCCTTCAACCTACACCAGATTTGGATGATTAACATATCAATCGCTCTCCACAGTGAAAAACCAATGATACCTATCGGCTAACATTTGGATCAATCATGCAAAACAGAACCCTTGGCCCGAAATACTCAACCACATGCCACTTGAGCAATTCACATAGAACCAAAATCATATTATATAAACGAAACAAATCAGACCATAAGTTTTTCCCAGGTCAAGGGCTTAAATCCTACCGAACCCAAACCACCCATAATACAACAAGCCCTAAAAATAAAGAACCTGGCTATTAGATTTCAGCACTGTAACAATTTTACACTTCAGAAACTACCCATATGCGAAATGATTACAAGTATTCGAATTAGCTTGTTGGGGTTAAAAAAACAGCCAGAGAAAAAGCACCCACACAGAAAAATCGACGAAATATGAACACGACAATCATTAGCAATGATTAAAAGATCAGAAACAAAATTAAAACAATGGAATGGTTTATTGCAGAGAACGTGCATACCATTTTAGCTCCTCCCGCTCAAGAAGACAGAAATTCAATTCAAGATTTTCTGATTGATCAGCTACAGAAAGAAAATATGCGCCCTCCGTGACAAGTTTTGGCTATAAGATACGGTTAGGAGAGCAATATCGCATCAATCTTGCCCTTGCTCCAAAACGGTAGAAGTACACAAACTTTTTCAAATATTAATATATATGGAAGATAATATGTAAGTAACTCGAAGCCTTTAAGTTAGTTGATTGACCGACCTTGGTAACCAAGGGTCGGGAGTTTCATTGTTTTATAATCTTTGTAAGGGTGAAAATTGCATACTTGCACTTTTCTCTTCCATTTTTTGTTTGAGTTTTTTATTATATTTATATTTATTATATATTTTTGGAGAAAGCTAATTCTTAGACAAAAAGCATCTATGTATGTAACATGATATCGTGTCCTCTTATCTCATGTCACGCGGTGGACAAAAAGCATCGAGGAAAAGATTTGACGGACGGCTAGCCGCGTGCTGTTAGGTGGCGTCTAGGGATAACTTTAAGAAACCCTCCCCTCGGCAAAAGGTGTAAAAACCTGGCAAATCTTTCCTTTTATTTGAAAAAAAATATTAATTTTTTTGGCGAATCTATGCACATTATTAAAAAAGTTTCTAAAATCCTAGCGAATATTAATGAATAATTGGTAAAAAAATAATAATCACAATGGCGAATCCTAGTAAATATTCACTAAAAATATTAATTACAATGGCAAATCTCTACTTTAAAAATTTGCATAGTTGGTCAACGCAATTCTCCCATATTTTTTTTATTTTTTGTAATATTGAAATAGGGGCCCGGGGGCAGCAGCCACCGGCGGGGTCAAGGAGGCAAAGCCCCCTTGTTGCCCCCTCGCAGGGTCCGGGGACAGCGGAGAACACACGGATTAAGTGTTTTTTAAAAATCTCAGTTTAAAAGTAAGAATAAATCAAATGTTTAAATATTACCATCAATTAGCAATTTACCTTTTTAATAGGACGGCTGCAGGTTGATTCCGCGGCCTAATACGCACATGCCTTTTAAAAGGCTTGTTGAGGCCCGAAATTTGTTTTGGGCCACACGATTAAATTTAATCGTGTGGCCCAAAACAAATTTCGGGCCTCAACAAGCCTTTTAAAAGGCATGTGCGTATTAGGCCGCGGAATCAACCTGCAACCGTCCGTTTAATTGTGTGGCCCAAAACAAATTTCGGGCCTCAACAAGCCTTTTAAAAGGCATGTGCGTATTAGGCCGCGGAATCAACCTGCAACCGTCCGTTTAATCGTGTGGCCCAAAACAAATTTCGGGCCTCAACAAGCCTTTTAAAAGGCATGTGCGTATTAGGCCGCGGAATCAACCTGCAACCATCCGATTAAAAATTTAAGCGATGATTTGATGGTAATAAATAAAAGCCCTATTCAAGGCTAAAATATCCATAAAATTAAATGGTCATTTATTATTGTGTCGATATTTCCCCAAAATCAATGGTAGGAATATAATATTACTGGCGAATATAATCGATATTTGTGATTATAGTATAAATTGTTGGCGAATCAGTTCCAATGACGTATTATTTAAAATAGAATACATAGGCGAATTAATCGAGATGAATTTTTTTTTTGTAAAAACCTGGAGATTCAGCATCGTTTTTACCTTGTACTATTCGCCATTTCTAGAGGTCCTGATTTCAATTATTTGCCAATTGGCAAAAATTTGCCACTAAAGTTTTCCCCGGTGGCGTCGTCGGAAAAGGATGCATAGCTTTGACGAGAAAGTCAAAAAGCTAGACAAAAATGCACCTAACATCGTCATTTTCCACATTTGCATTTTCCAGTTTGGTGGGTGGGGAGGAAGGAGGCGTAGGCAAGGAAAATGGAGTTGCAAGCAGCCAAACCACTTTTTTTTCTTTCTTTTTTTCAGTTTGTTGGCTAGGGAGGGATGCGGGACCAATGAAAAAGGAGTTGCAGGTGGTCGAACCACTTTTTTTTTTTTTTGTAGTTTGCTAGCTGGGAAGGGACGTGCGACTGAGGAAAATGGAGTTTTAAGCAATCAAACAAGCAAAAACCCTTAAAACGCATTCGACACCTGTGGTGCCAATGGTATGTATCTGCAATTTTATATGCCATTTGCCATTTTGTAGTGATTGTGAAGCACGGCTATTAAATGGGTTTCTATGAAGCAATGAACTATGAAGCACCACTGTTAAATGGGTTTTATGTGAAATAAAAATAAAATGTTTTGTTTGCGTGTAGGTTTGATGGGTTTGTTGTTAAATGGGTTTTTTGTGAAATGAAAATGAAATATTTTGTTTGCGTGTAGGGTTTTCAGCATAGTTGTTTAAGAATTTTGTTTACGAGGGTTTTGAAATTTGACTATGAAGAAACAAAGGGGTTTTCATTTCGAATGCAGAGGTGTTTTGTGTGTTTTTGTGTTGTGAAGATGGGTTTTGAAAAAATATTATGTGGGTTGCAGATTTGAAAAAACATTATGAGCCGGTGGGTTTTCAAAATGAGGATTTGGAATGGAGAGAAAACCCAAAACCATACACTCAAACAAAATCTTTTATTTTCCCATTGACATTCTCATTTTGAACAACTCTTTGCTACAGTCAAAATGCTATTTAACTTTCTTCATCTGATTGGAACAAATAAAATGCTCACATTATTTGCAGTATTGGAAAAAACATTGTCTCCTCTTAGTTTAAATGTAAAGGGTTGTCTCATGATGGGTTTCTTGCTTCTTAACACATACAGTTTTGCAACATGGAATGTTACAAAATAGTATGAATGTTTTCAAAATCACACATTCCATTGTTGTGTTTAAATTTTGCATGATTAAAAAGAAAAACTGCACAAAATAATTGTAATTTGGGAAACACAATGTTGGGTTTCAGTTATTTGAATCTCATTGTTTAAATGTGAAGGGTTGTCTCACAGTGGGTTGCTTGCTTCTTAACACGTACAATTTTTCAACATTGAAAGTTACAAAACAGTATGAATGTCTTCAAAATCACACCTTCCATTGTTGTGTTTAAATAAAATGCTCGCATTATTTGTAGTGTTGGAAAACACATTGTCTTACTTCTTAACACCTACGGTTTTGCAACATGGAATGTTACAAAACAATAAGAATGTCTTTAAAATCACACCTTCCATTGTTGTGTTTAAATTTTGCATGATTGAAAAGAAAAAGTGCACAAAATAATTGCAATTTGGAAAACACAATGTTGGGTTTCAGTTATTTGAATCTCCTTGTCTAAATGTAAAGGGTTGTTTCACAATGGGTTGCTTTCTTTTTAACACATACGGTTTTGCAACATTGAATGTTACAAAACAGTATGAATGTCTTCAAAATCACACCTTCCATTGTTGTGTTTAAATAAAATGTTTGCATTATTTGTAGTGTTGGAAAGCACACGGTCTCCTATCAGTTTCTCCCTCCAATACTAATATATTATATGAATTGGTCTTTAATGCTGGTATAGTATACCGTTAGGGGAGAAGCTAACTCCTAGACAAAAAGCACCTATGTACGTAACATGATATTGCACCCCCATAGCCCATGCCATGTGGCAAACAAAAAGCATCAAGGAAAAGACTTAATGGACGGCCAGTCTCGTGTTGTTAGGTGGCATCGCCAAAAAGGATGTGTGGCTTCGGTGGGAAAGTCAAAAAGATAGACAAAACACACCTAACATCACCATTTTCCACATTTGCATTTTCCACTTTGGTGGGTGGGGATGCGCAGGAGGAAAATGGAGTTGCAGGCCAAACCCCTCAAACGCATTCCTCGTCGTGGCGCATCGCCATTTTCCACATTTTGATTTTGCAGCTTGTTGTGTGGGGCGGGACACATAGCCAGCGAAAATGGAAATGGAGTTGCAGGCGTTCACGTAAAATAATAGACAAAATGCGCCTAAACGTCCCTCAAATATTGGTGTCTAAATGGTTTTGAAACATTAGGTGGATTGTAGGTTTTGTAAAACACAATGTTTTGCATCCTAGAATTTTTGAAAACAATATGTATGTATTGAAAAGCTTTTTGTTATTTAGATCGTAGGAGTGTGGTGATAGGCACCATTTTCTAGACAACCAATAAGGTATTTGGCTTCAGTGTGTAGAGGGTTTTACAATATTTTTTGTGTTGGAGGTTTCGTAAATCATGTTGTCACCTCACCTCCCACTATGTTTTCTAACTTGCAATCATACTAGGCATGTGTATTTGGATCAATTTAAGAAATAGAAACACAATTTTTATTCTACATAAGTCTTATTATAAGGTGTCTTTCATTACATTTGTACTCTCTAAATTACATTCATACCGTTTTTGTTAAATTCCAAGCTTCAAAACATTGGGTTTCTCCTCCAACTCCTACATGTGCACTCCAACCTTCAACTTTCAATGTGCAAACATGGAACACGAAGTGTTTTCCCCCTTCTTTCTCCAAACTGAAAAAAACACATGTCATTCTGCCTCCAATTCTTGCGCTAGGAAAAAAATCTCTATAAATGACTACTCATACTCACATTGTTTGTACTATCTAAATTGCATTCATACTGTTTCATAAAATTCCAGGTTGCAAAACACTGGCTTTTCGAAATCTACAACCCACATAATGTTTTAAAACCCTTTACAAGTAACAACCCAATTGGTTACTCACCCCTCACCTCAATTTGGTATGTTTTGTGATTGTCTTGAGAGCCTTTTGTGAATTAGATAGTAAGAATGTAATGGGATTGGAAAACACTGAGTTTTAAGAAATTTGCAACCCACACAGTGTTGTAAAACCCTCTAGACGTAGCAGCCTAATTGGTAAGCTAGGAAAACTGAGCTAACGCACCTATGTACATATAGTTGGTTAGAAACCCCTAACCTCAACTCACTTAGTTGTCTCCCCCGCCTGCAATGCCCCCTTGCTCTCCAATGATTCACTTTCAACCTACAGAATGAGAAAACCTAGAACATAAAGTGTTTTCCAAGAACAATACTTGTTACAATCTAAAACACATGTCTTAATCACATCAACGCCCTTCCCTCCCGTAGTGAACGGATAGCTTCTCGCACAAGGCAAAAAAACACCGGCGTAATTCGATGCAACAGGACACCTCCTCACTTTCCTCGCTATGACATTTCCTTTTGTCTGTCGGTTTCGTCACTTCTATCATCTATTTGGCGAGTCCCACACTACATCTGCTCTTCATGTTATGTATGTTTCCATGTATGTTGTTATGTATGTTTTTATGTGTATTTGTATGTATATAGGTACATTTTATCGGGAGATTAGTTGTGTAGAGGGTTTTACAACATTGTGTGGGTTGGAGGTTTCATAAATCATGCACTCACCTCCCATTGTGTTTTTCAACCTGTAATCATTCAGATTTTTAATGGTTGTTGGAAAACAGTGGGTGTTTATAAAACGTTTCCTTTCATTGCATTCCTACTGCTTAATTACCAAAAGCTTTTCAAGACATTCCTTCCTGTGCTCTCAACCACGTAACCTTGAATGTACAGAATGAAATAAATGGAAAACCACATTGTGTTTTCCAACCTGTAAATTATATTGTGCATTTATTTTTAAATCATATGATGAAATTGAATTTCAATTTTTTTTTGTAAGAGTTGCTATAAATTGTGAAGGTGAATGAACTTTAGTGTACATTCTTACTGTCTACAAACTTTAAGGTTTTCATTAGAATTATGCTATCTATATATACTTGCATGTTGGAAAATAGTATGTGTTATGAAACCTACAACCCAAATACTATTCTTAGCTTTAAGAGTGTCTTTCTGATTAGAGATGCAAATGTTTTGTTTTTAATAAGTTGTTTACAAAATTTGTCTACCTTTTTCATATAGGACTCTCATGTCTCCATCCAACCGATTCTCTTTTATACACTGACATCCTATTTTGCCTTCTTTTCATGTTATGTATATTTCTATGTATGTTTTTGTGTACGGTTTTATTCATTTTTGTATGTAAATAGGTGTGTTTTGTTGGCAGATTAGTTGTTATTTTTTGGTCAATCAAGGTGATCAAAAAGGCTTTTGTTGACTTGTTAACCTTTGTTCTTGCAATGATCTATATTTTTTCAGTCATCTGTACAAGTAATGGTTCAGTTTAAAATATCATTGAACAATGGTTACAATACCGATATGTCATTTAGATGTTCATTGAGAGACATGGGATATAAACAGAAGTCTGATAATGGTACGTGGTATCCTTCTTGTTATGTCTTCTATGCGCTTATTGATTATTGTAAGTTATGGCCCCTTTCATATGTTAGGAGAGATGAGTTTTTTATATATCTGAAAGAACATTTAGTGCTTCACAGTTTGTATAGAATGGCAAAATGACATATATAATTGTCGATATATACTACTAGTGTTAGCGATAGATTAAATTGGAAATTAAATCCCCATTGTACAGTTTAATATGTTTGTTTATTGTCTGTGCAAGTTGGCATTTTGTACTCACCACAACATATAAATTGTATATTGGTGAAATTTGGAATAAAAAGAATTCTTTGTAGCACCAAATGTCTTTAATTTTCCAATTTGATCTATCACTAACACTTGTCTTCCTTCCAGGTGGTTGATATATTTGAGGAAACAAAATTGAAGAAAACAAGGGCAGGTGGATTGAGAAGGACGCTTTAGGAGATGTGAAGATTCTCCACTAAATACAGGTGATTCTAGCTATCATAACTTGAATTGCAAGTGTACGGGTTAGTTAAACTTCCAAAATTTATTCTATATTAAGAAGTTATGATATTTTATAGATGAGATGCTTATTGTGGCGAATGCAAATAATTTCTAGTTGAATTTTTTTATTCTACATAAATAGAAATAACTATGCATTTCATATGAAAACCCTACACACAAACAAAACATTTTATTTTGCCATCAATGAAAACCCTTTTTCTTTAACCAATAGTTGTTCAATGCTTTTCAGAAAACCCATTTAACCATTGTTCAATGCTTCATAGAAACCCATTTAACAGTCATGCTTCATAGTTCCTACAGAATGCCAAAATGGCATATACAATGGTAGATATACATACCTGTTGGCTAGCTGTCACGCATGTCAAATGTGTTTCTCTCGTTTAGCCTCCATTGTGTCGCCTGCGCTCCCGACCAAATTGCAAAATAAAATGTCACAAATGGTGACTTTTACCTCTCCGAACACAACAAAAATGTAGACAAAACGCACCTATGTACATAAAAAAATGAAATTTTTTTACTCTGGTTTGGTCGCCTACAACTCCATTTTCCTCGCCCATGCCTCCTCCCTCCCCACCCACCAAAGTGGAAAATGCAAATGTGGAAAGTGGCGATGTTAGGTGTGTTTTTTTCTAGCTTTTTGATTTTCCCACCAAGTCATGCATCATTTCTCGATGATGCCACCTGACAGCACATGGCTAGTCGTCTGTCAAGTCTTTTCCTCGGTTCTTTTTGTCCACTACATGGCATGGGGTATGGGGAGGTACGATATCATGTTACATACATAGGTGCTTTTTGTCTAGGAGTTAGCTTTCTTCGAATCCTAGACAAAAAGCACCTATGTACACACAAAAACGCATGAAAACATACATGGTAACATACATAACATGAAGAGACAACGTAGTGCAAGGCCCGCCAGACGGATGATAGAAGTGACGAAACCGGCAACAGAAGGAAATGTCATGGTTAATATGCAAGAAGTATTATTATTAGAAAACAGTCTGTGTTGTGGGTTTTCTCATTTCGCAGGCTGAAAGCGAAAGGTTGGAGAGTAGGCGGGGGAGATGAAAAACCAATGGAATTGAGGTGAGGGGTTTGTAATCGATTGGGTTGTCACTTGTAAAGGGTTTTAAAACATTGTGTGGGTTGCAAATTTTGAAAAAGTAGTGTTTTGCAACTTGGAATTTTACACAATAGTATGAATATTCATCTTAAAAAGCTTTTGTTATTTAGACCATAGGAATGTAATGAAAAAACACCATTTTTAAACACCCAGTATTTTCTAACAACGATTATATGATTCTAGGTTGGAAAACATAGTGGGATGTGAGTGCATGATTTATGAAACCTTCAACCCACACAATGTTGTAAAACCATGTATGGACATATGTAATCTCCTGAAAAAACATACCTATGTACATTAAAAAATGCATAAAAACATACATAACATGAGGAGATGGCATAGCGTAGGGCTCGCAGAGACGAATGATAAAAGTGATGAAACCGACAGATGAGAAAAAACATCATGGCGAGGAAAGTGAAGAGGTGTCCCATCGCATCAAATTATGTCAATGTTTTTTTTCCTTATGCGAGAAGCTATCTATTCACTGTGGGAGGGAAGGGCATTGATGTGATTAAGACATGCGTTTTAGATTGTAACAAGTATTGTTCTTGGAAAACACTTTATGTTCTGGGTTTTCTCATTCTATAGGGAGTTGCAGGTCAGGGATATATAAGACTATCCAGATTCACCTTAGGGGGTGAGTAACCAATTGGGTTGTTACTTGTAAAGGGTTTGAAAACAATATTTGGGTTGCAGGGTTCATAACCCAATGTTTTTGAACCTACAATTACACATAGACAGTATGAATGTAATGAAAATGTTTTGGTTACTTACATTGTGAGAGTCCAATTGGTTGGTGACACCTCAGCTGATTTTAGATACTTTTATGTAACCCCCACCGACAATTATATTGATAGTATAAATGTATTCAACAACCCTTACTTTCAGCAAACATTCCATTTCAATATCATCATATGTTTGGAACAAAAAATGCACATAATAATTGCAAGATGGTAAACACACATGGTTGTGACTCACTTCTGAATTCTTGTTCAATGAGCACTTTTTGTTATGCAGATTGTAACAAAAAAATGTTTTGAATTTCACCTTCATATTTTATGACAACCCTTACTTTCAACAAACATCCCATTTCAATATCTCTTCATATGTTTGGAACATAAAATGCACATAACAGTTGCAGGATGGAAAACACACAGAGTTGTGACTCACTTCTCAATTCTTGATCAATGACCACTTTTTGTTATGCAAACTGTGACAATAATCATTTGGATGTGTGTTTATAATGTGCATTCTATTTATGTTAATATGAAATATACCGATAGGAAATGCCACTTGAAGTCTTATTGTTTATGGTGGCTTGCTTATAAATGAAAGAAAAAGGTTGACATTTAAATCATTTGGGGTTGACTATTTTTCTCATCATGGATACTTTCAAATGAATAATCGTATTAAATGCTATTTGTAACATTAAAAATTGCATTTCAATATCTTCATTTGATTGCAAGAAAAAAAAATGCTCACATTATTTGCAATGTTGGAAAACACATTGTCCCCTGTTAGTTATTTGCTTGTCGAAAGTTTTTGTTTCCTACGCACCAAGAATGTAAGGAAGTCCACCTTAAAATTTTATTTCTTATGATTGAAAAACTATATGCTTGCTTACATTATATTGTGCAATAAATTTTGAAAATTTAATTGTCCCGTAACACTTGCAACTTTTTTACATATTACAAGCAACCACGGATGTGTACTTGGAAAGGGAAAGTGGAAGAAAGCGGGAGAAAGGGTAATTTTGAAATATGTTTTTTAACGTGTATTTTGATATTTTGAATGAATTGGTTGCATGTATTTGAATTTGATGTGACTTTTGTATTCTTGGCATTAGAGGGTAAGGATGGAGAAGGAAGTGGTGGGCACAAGCAAGTTAGTGTGCATTTGGGACAAGAAAATGTGCCTTGACAGGGCAACAAGAAGAAAGGGTGCCTAGGGAGGAGATCATTTTCCTGGGCAAAAATCTTTGAGAAATAAGAAATTCCTACTTTCTTGCAATTTCCCTTTTAAAGTATGCGTTCGTGGTTGCCTGTAATATGTGTTGTTGCAGTCGCTTGTTGCTCAAATTTTAGAGTGTCTTTGTGATTCCATTTACAAAATTTCATTTTTGTTACGAATATGTTGATGTTGTCTATATATTGGAAAACACATTGTCCCTGGAAAACACACTATCTTTGTGATTTCATTTACAAAATTTCATTTATATTCTGAATATGTTGATTTTGTCAGTATATTGGAAAACACATTGTCCCTGGTTCTTTCAGAGGAAGAAAGTAGAAGAAAGGGTAATTTTGAAATTTACTTTTGAACGTGTATTTTCATAATTCAAATGAATTTGTTGCATGCATTTCAATTTGATGTGACCTTAACATTCTTCATGTTACAGGACAAGGATGAACAAGGAAGTGGTGGGTGTGAAGAAACGATGCTAATAAGATTGAGGCTTGATTTTATGGATTCTTGACACTAGCTTGCTCAAGAAACGTCATAAATAAGATCTTGACCCGATTTTATTGATTCTTGACACTAGCTTGCTCAATTTCTCTATTTCCTTCAATTTTTGTCAAAGAAGTGTAAAAATTGGGCCTGGATTATTTGTGACATTTCATGGTATTTTTTATTTTTCATTTTCCTTCTCATTTATTTTCAATAGTATTTCTCCTCCACAGGTACATATAAATGATTTGATTTTGTATATATAAATGTGTTACGAAAGTTGTCTGTATTTTGAGATAAGACTTTCATCTCTCCCGCTACTAATTCTCTTTCTTTGCGCTTAGATCTGATGTTGCCTTTTCCTTATATCCATATGTTAATTGTTGAATGTAGTCATTTATATTCATGGGTTTCTTACAGGTTGAAGGTGTTGAAAGTGCAATGATTGAAACAGAGGCTTCCCCGAACCCTCGTGCAAGTGGAATCACCTCATCATAAGTGCCAAGAACCCAAAGAAGGCTATAATATTTTATCTTACCATCTCCTCAATTGCACATAAAAGGAACTGTAGGAGAGGATGAGAGGCTGAGAATATTCCTTTTCCATTCAGTCTTTGATCATATAATTATTGAACAATTATGGTGTGGAATTACATTATCTTTGATCATGTAATTATTGAACAATGATGGTGTGGAATTACATTATTGTTGATCATGTAATTATTGATCAATTATCGTGTGGAATTACAGTAGTTTGGTATGTTTGAAGACTACGATCTTCTGCCAATAGTGGCATGGTGTGATTGTTAAGTTGTATTGTTAATATTTCCATAAAGCCTCCAATCCGTTTGGGGTGTAGTTTTTGACAATTTATGTTGGGGATGAGGTCCCCCGTTTGTGACCTCACCGGTTCATAGCTCCAGGTCAAAAGCGTTTAGGTCCCTCTTAATTAAAAATATATAAGACTATGTCCTTGCAGATTTCATGACACTTTTTGTTGCCATTTAAAATTTCCTTATAATCAATGTGAAATGTCATCAAATAATGGTAGGCAATGCCACCTCAAGTATTTGTATTTATGTCAAACTTACTTACAAATGTAAGCACATGCAATGAGCACTTTTCGTTATGCAGCCTATAACAAAAGAATGTATTGAAGTTGAGCTTCATATTTTTTAACAACCCTTACTTTCAACAAACATTCCATTTTAATATATGTTTATATGTTTGGAACTCAAAATGGACATAACAGTTGCAAGATGGAAAAAACACAGGGTTGTGACTCACTTCTCAATTCTTGTTCAATGAGCACTTTCTGCTATGCATGTTGTAACAAAATAATGTTTTGAAATTCACCTTCATATTTTATAACAACCCTTACTTTCAACAAAACACTCCATTTCAATATCTATTGATATGATTCGAACACAAAAAACACATAATAGTTGCAGGATGGAAAACACATTGGGTTGTGACTCACTTCTCAATTCTTGTTCAATGATCACGTTTTTTTATGCACACTGTAACAAAATAAAATTTTCAACTTCACCTTCATATTTTATAACAACCCTTATTTTCAGCGAACATTCCATTTCAATATCGTCATATATTTTGTTAATAGAAAATGCAAAAAAAACGTTGGAGGAAATGGAAAACCTAGAGGGTTGTGACTCACTTCTCAATTCTTGCTAAACAGTGTATTGAAGTTCATAACAACCCTTACTTTCAACAAATATTCCATTTGAATATTTGTTCATACGTTTCGAACATAAAATGCACATAATAGTTGTAGGATGGAAAACACACAGGGTTGTGGGTCACTTCTCAATTCTTGTTCAATGATCACTTTCTCTTATGCAAGTTGTAACAGAACAATTTTTTCAACTTCACCTTCATATTTTTAAATAACCCTTACTTTTAGAAAATATTCCATTTCAATTTCCTCATACATTTGGAATAGAAAATGCACATAATAGTTGCAAAATGGAAAACACACTAGGTTGTGATTCACTTCTCAATTCTTGTTCAATGAGTGTTTTCTTTTATGCGGACTGTAACAAAACAATGTTTTGAAGTTCACCTTCATATTTTATAGCAACCCTCACTTTCAGAAAACATTCCATTACAATATCTATTCATATGTTTCAAACACAAACTGCACATAATAGTTGCAGATTGAAAACACACAGGGTTGTGGCTCACTTCTCAATTCTTGTTGAATTACCACTTTCTGTTATGCACACTGCAAAAAAACAATGTTTTGAACTTCACCTTCATATTTTATAACAACCCTTACATTCATCAAAAAACTCCATTTCAATATATGTTCATATGTTTCAAACACAAAATGCACATAATAGTTGCATGATGGAAAACACACTGGGTTGTGACTCACTTCTCAATTCGTGTTCAATGATTGCTTTTTATTATGCACACTATAACAAAAAAATGTTTTCAACTTCACCTTCATATTTTATAACAACCCTTGCTTTCAACAAAACACTCCATTTCAATATTTGTTCATATGATTCGAACACAAAATACACATAATAGTTGAAGGATGGAAAACACACTGGGTTGTGACTCACTTCTCATTTCTTGTTCAATGACCACTTTTTGTTATGCACACTGTAACAAAACAATGTCCTCCTCTTTTGATGAGCCTACCAAAAATCATCTTCTTCCCCTCAAGGAAGTTACTCCCCGCATTTATGGGGTTCCCAAAATTCAAAAAGAGGGCATTCCGCTAAGACCCATTGTTGACACTATTGGGTCCCCAACTTACAATCTTGCTTCGTACCTAGCCAAAATTCTAGCCCCTCTTTGTGGAAAATCATATTCCTACATTAAAAATTCTAACCACTTTGTCCAATTTATCAAAGATAAGCGGTTGGAACAGAATGACCTTTTGGTGAGTTTTGATGTTGTCTCTCTTTTCACCAAGGTTCCCCTTCCTGATTCCATTGAAATTGTTAGAAACAAATCTAATGACGAGGTTGCCTCTTTGGTGAAATTTTGTTTAAGATCTACTTTCTTCTCTTTCCATGGTGTATTCTATGAGCAAGTTGACGGTGTGGCCATGGGCTCCCCCCTTTTGCCCGTCATTGCTAATCTCTTCATGCAACATTTTGAAGAAATGGCTCTTCATTCCTTCCCTCTCAAGCCAAGGTGGTGGAAACGATATGTGGATGATACCAACATTTATTGGCCACATGGCTTAGAAAAGGAATAATTCCATGCACACCTCAATAGCCGAAATCCTTGCATTTCCTTCACCAAGGAGGTTCAATCAAGGTACCAACTTCCCTTCCATGACATTTTGCTTGTAAAAAGGCCTAATGGTTCCCTTGGTAGGAGTGTTTTCTGCAAGGTGACCCACACTGATTTGTACCTCCACTACTCTTCTCATCACCACCCTAGCCAAAAAAGTGGGGTCCTCAAAACCCTTGCCTTGAGAGCCTAACAAAATTGTGATGAGGATAACCTAACCCATGAGTTATCCCACCTTCGTCATGTTTTCAAATTGAATGGGTACTCAAGTAAGCAAATTTCTAGAGCCTTAAACCAAGCCAAGTCAAGATTTATGTCCATCAACAAACCTGTCTATGACCCTTTCCTCCCTGGTGCTTCCCTCCCTTATATTGAGGGCTTATCTCAAAAAATCTCTATGATCCTTCTCAAAAAAAGCCTTTGTTGTGCTTTCAAACCTTTCTCAATGTTGAAAAGGCGTATTCTGTCGCTCAAAGACTCCAAGGATAGCCTCCTCCACTCTGGAGTCTATAAGGTGGTTTGTTCTTGCGGCACACCTTATATAGGTGAAACCGGTCGCTCCTTTAGCATTAGAATCAAAGAGCATAGTGCTAACATCAAGCATGAGCGGGTATTCAAATCTACTCTTGCCGACCATTCCTCCTCTACCAAGCACCATATTTATTTAGAAGATACTCAAATCCTTTACAAAAAAGACAACTTCTTCAAAAGGAAGCTCAAAGAAGCCATCGAGGTCAATAATCACCCCTTGAACCTTAATCGTGATGAGGGATGGAGATTAAGCCGATCTTGGTACCCATTGTTATCCTTTCGTAGATCCCTCCTCATTCTGTCATCTCACTAATTTAGGGTTCTTTTCATTTCCTTTTCTCTCCCCTTCATTTTTGGTCTTGGGTCCTAGCCCTTGTCTCCCTCCTCCTTTTTCCTCGTCTCCCTTGGTTGTTCTTTTGGGCTTTGCCTTTTTGTTTTGTTTTCCTTTATTTTTGTTTGTTCATATGTGGCTTGTCGTTTTCCTTCTTATTAATTTCAGTTTCCTCTTTCGCTTTATTTCCTTCTCTTGTCCTTCCCTTTTTGTATGATTGTTTGTCTTTCGTTTTGCTAAAAATAGGATCTTGTGGTTCTTATTTTTCTCTTTTTCAATATGTTGTTTCTTTTGAGTCCAATTTAGTGTTTCTTCCTCATTCTTCTTGGGCTTGATTTTCTTTGTTTCCTTCTGCTTTTCTTAATTTTCCTATTTTTTTTTCCTTTATTCTTATTTTGAGTCTTTGTTGTTTCAAT
Source organism: Sequoiadendron giganteum (assembly GCA_007115665.2). Lineage (NCBI taxonomy): Eukaryota > Viridiplantae > Streptophyta > Pinopsida > Cupressales > Cupressaceae > Sequoiadendron > Sequoiadendron giganteum. Next base: position 602,516,895 of record CM021106.1, on the reverse strand, counting down.
TATTTGTTGTTTTTCTTTGCATTGCTTATCTAGTTTTTCTTTTATGTTCTTTTCTTTTTCTTGTTTTTGGATTATTCTCCCCATTGTCTTTTAAAGAGATGAACCTTTTGCTTCTTTTGTTTGGTACTTTTATTTTTACTAGATAGCTATTTTGGTGCTATTTTTTAGCCTATTTTTGTTTCTATTTTTATTCCTTTTTTTCTTTTCTTTTCATTGGTATTTTAATTAATTATTTAGAATTACAATTTGTTTATTTTCTTCTTTTTTAATGTTTATTTTTTCCTTTTCTTTTGTTTCAATATTATATGGTACTACATGATATCAATATTATATAGTATTATATAATATAATCTCATTAATATTTTATTGCTTCTTATTTGTATTATTTTATCATTCTAAGATAGTTGATTGGTTATCATTACATTAACTATCTTTGTTTTTATAGGAATGTAATGAAACCCCTTAACTATCTTTGTTTATTTTCTTCTTTTTGAATTATTGTTTTTTCCATTTTTCTTATTTGTTTCAATATTATAGGGTACTAGTTGATATTAATATTTCGGTAATAATATATAATACTATATAATATCATCTCATTAATATCTTAGTGCTCCTTATTTTATAGTATTATATAATATCATCTCATTAATATTTTAGTGCTCCTTATTTTTATTATTTTATTGAACTATTTTAGTGTTCCAATTAACTATCTTTTTAGTATTCCTTAAATTATTTATATTCTATTTTCCTTCTATTTTATTAAGATTTTTTGTTGATTTCCTTCCTATTTCTTTATTTCTAGCTTGGTCCTTTCTTGTTTTATCTCATGTTTTTTAATTTTGTCTTTTATTCAACTTTTCTTTATGGCTTGTGGTTGGTTTTATAATTATAATTATATATTTAGTTTGTGTTCTCCTTAGCATTGTAATACAATAGTATATAATAGCATTATTGAGTTCTTGCTAATTGATTAATATAGCATTACTAAATTAATGCTTTATTAATCAATTTTCTTTCGAGCTAACTATCTCTTATAGTTCTTTATAATTTTGTAATTCTAATTTACTTTTGTATTTCCTATTTAATTTGAACAATTTTGTTTGTTTCCTTTTATTTTAATTCTTTAATGGGTTTCTACCTTGATCCTTTCTTGTTTTTTTCCCCTTGTTTTTATTTCTTACCTTTTATACTTCCTTATTTTTTGTCCTTTAGGTTTTTATCATGTTCTTATTCTTGATTTGGTTTTTGTTCTCCATTTTTAATCTATTGTTTCTATTTATTCTTTTCTATTTTCTCCTTAGTTTATTTGTGTCTTGTTTCTTGTGCCATCTCTTCTCTCTCCTTCCTCTTTCCAACCTTTTTATACTTGGTTAAGTCTGAAACTTATCATTTTTGATTCCTTATGCTCTCTTCATCCTGATGATGGATCACAGAGTGTGATCCGAAACGTCGATGCAAAAACTATCACACAATCAAATCCATAAATTTGTTAAGCAATACAAAACAATGTTTTCAATTTCACCTTCATATTTAATAACAACCCTTACTTTCAGATGGATTCCATTTCAATATCATCATACATTTCCAATAGAAAATGCACATAATACTTGCATGATGGAAAACACACCAGGTTGTGACTCACATCTCAATTCTTGTTTAATGAGTGCTTTATTTTATGCATACTATAACAAAACAATATTTTGAAGTTCACCTTCATAATTTATAACAACCCTTACTTTCAATAAACATTCCATTTCAATATATTTTCATATGTTTCGAACACAAAATGCACATAATACTTGCACAATTGAAAACACACAGGGTTGTGGCTCACTTCTCAATTCTTGTTCAATGACCACTTTTTGTTATGCAAACTATAACAAAACAATGTTTTGAAGTTCACCTTCATATTTTATGACAACCCTTACTTTCAACAAACATTCCATTTTAATATCATCATACTTTTGGAACAAAAATGGACCAAAAAGTTGCAAGAAATGGAAAACACACAGGGTTGCGACTCACATCTCAATTCTTGTTTAATGATGTATTAAATTTTGCCTTCATATTTTATAACAATCCTTACTTTCAACAAACACTCCATTTCAATATCTATTCATATGTTTCGAACATAAAATGCACATAGTTGCAGGATGGAAAACACACAGGGTTCTGACTCACTTTTGAATTCTTGTTCAATGAGCACTTTTTGTTATGCACATTCTAATAAAACAATGTTTTGAACATCACCTTTATATTTTATAACAACCCTTACTTTCAGCAAAAATTTCATTTCAATATCGTCATACATTTCAAATAGAAAATGCACATAATAGTTGCATGATGGAAACCCAACATATAAAGTCAAGATTGTTATGGAGCACAGAAAGGAGCCGTTGGAGCATGTTGCGGACGCTAGGGTTTCTGCGGATGGTAGCCTTCCAAACGATGAACAGTTGGGTGCGAGCACTGCATAGCAGACAAAGCATCCAAGGAATGTGGAGAACAAGCTTGGAGTTGTTGGGCACGACTCAACTTTTAGGGGAAAGGCCGGAGTTTTCTAGTTGGGTGTGGCAAAAGTTGTTGATGCAGCAGCATCTCCTCCAAGCGTCAGGAAAGAATGGAAAGACCATTCTGACATTCGTTTCTCTGCAAGCAGAGCTTGATGAAGAGGTAAATCATAATGTTAAAGTTTTTTCGGAACTAGGTTTGATTGGATGCTTCAGGGGATTCTGGCCAAGTTTATGTGAGTTGCATAAATGGATCTCTGAACACTGGGAACCAGTGGTGAAGGGATGTATTCAAATTTACCCCATATCAAGAGGGTTTTTTATTGTTTTTTTTGAATCTGGGAATGACAAAAAAAAAGTTCTAGGTGACTATTTTTGGAGTTGGGAGGAAAATTTTGCTTTTTCACTAAAGCCATGGCATCTGGCTTTTAATCCTGCAACAAAAATGTTTGACAAAGTGCCATTGTGGGTGAGACTCCCAAAATTTCCTCTACATCTTTAGTTTGAGTCATGTTTAGAGGCTATTGGAAACTCTTTAGGAAATTTTTTGATGGTTGATGATGAGTCTGCAAACCTAAAGCATTCGACATATGCCCGGATTTTGGTGGAGATGGAAGCTGCAAAGACTCTTCCATAAGAGATTGCAATCAACACTTCTAAAGGATACTGGAAGCAACCTCTGGAGTATGAAGGGGTTCCATTCTGTTGTAGAAGATGCTTCCAAATTGGTCATCTGGCTGCGAAATGTGTGAAAGCCCAAGTACTTAAATCAACTACTTGGTGGAAGGACGTGTCACATACACATTATGCGGTGGATAAATAGGGTGAGAAGAAGGAGGAACAAAGCAAGAGCTATTCTCAGGCGGTGCGTAACACGGTTCTACATCAACCAATTGGGGCACCAGATCAAAGGGGGGGGTTAGGTCACGTTGAGGCACCTGTCTTGAACAATGTCGATACGATGCGAATGGATGAAGGGGTGGCGATACAAAACCACTAGGGTGCTAAAACCCTGAAGTGTAGGGAGAAAGTGGGTTTGAAGAGGGACCAAGAAATGGGGGAGGTGCAAAGTACCCCAGAGGATTAGGGTGGATTCATGGCTTGTGGTGAGCAAGGAGAAGATGGAAGGCAACGTGACACTTCAAAGAAATGGCAGAAGGAGGTTGCTAGATTGGAGGAGGGATGGCAAGTTGTGAAGGGTAAACGAGATAAAAAAGGAAAGAAGGAAACCTTCGACATGGTCCTCCGATCACATACAAAGGGAAGGACTAAAGGCACAAGACACATTTGAACAAATTGTTAGGGGGTTTGAGTTTTATGGCTTTGGTTATTCATAAGGGGTTTATGATTTGTTGTTTTATGTAATGTCTATCGACTAGTTTCCTTTTCTTGGGGAGATGGTTTCCCTTGTTACCATCCTTGTTTCGGGGTAGGCCAAATCTCAAAATATTAATAAAAAAACAATCCTATTACCGATAAAAAAAAAAAAATAGTTGCATGATGGAAAACACGTTGGATTGTGACTCACTTCTCAATTCTTGTTCAATGACTGCTTTCTTTTATGCAGATTGTAACAAATCAATTTTTTGAAGTTCACCTTCATATTTTCTAACAACACTTACTTTTAGCAAACATTCCATTTCAATTTCATCATACATTTCCAACAAAATATGCACATAATAGTTGCATGATGGATAACACACAGGGTTGTCACTCACATCTCAATTCTTGTTCAATGACCACTTTCTATTATGCACATTGTAACAAAACAATGTATTGAAGTTCAAAATAGTTCAAATTACCTATAATGGTCCTACAAATGCAAAAAATAGTTGTAGGAAATGTTCACCTTACCTATAATGGTCCTATAAAGCATTTTGATAGGTCAAAAGTCAAAGGTGTTGTTGCACAACTTATTAAAGTATGAGATGCCACATCAATAGTTGCATTGGAGGTTGGTGGAGGAGGGAATTTGAGTAATGTGATAGTGGATATGGAGCAAACAAGAAATATCCTACTTGAAATAGGACATCTACATACAGGAGTAACAATTATCCCTTTAAACAAAATCCAAGCCCATACAATTCACCTCCTTGCCAATCACTTCAACAAATAGGAAGACCACTTGGCTGAAAAACATCCCCTTTGCAACATCTGAATTGTTGCAAACTCATGCACTAGGAAATATAAATTGTATAGCTAGTTCAATTTCATCTTCATATGCAATAAGAGATAGTGGCAGCCTTGTGTTTCCATTGCTCAACAATTTGGCTGCTGATTGTTGAGTTATGGAGGAAATGGTATGGGCTTGGATTTTGTTTAAAGGGATAATCATTACTCTTATATGTAGATGTCTTATTTCAAGTGGGAGCTTTCCTATCTGCTAGGTATCCACTACCGCATTACACAAATTCCCTCCTCCACCAACCTCCAATGCAACTATTGTGGCATCTTAAACTTTTATCAGTCATGCAACAAAACCTTCGACTTTTGACCTAGCAATTGTGTAACAACACCTTTGACTTTTGACGTTTAACGATTGTGCAACAAGACCTTTGAATTTTGACCTATCAGTTGTGCAAAAACACCTTCCATTACTGTCTTTGTTTTATCACATTCCTATATTTTAGATTGCGGCTCTCTCTGAACAATATTAAGCTCCTCTTCTTTTCACTGTGACAGCATCTTTTTGTGTTTTAATTCCTTTTCTAGGTGGTTAATTTTAGTCTTTGGTTGTTTTGCTCCACTTTGAGCATTTCCAACTATTATTTTTGTAGTGTGTTTATGACTAGAGTATGCAGATGTTTCTTTTCGCAAGCTCGTTAGGGAACTTGTCTGCCTTTTCGAATAAGACTTTCATGCCTCCACCCAACTAATTCTCTTTTTTTGCACTTAGATCTGGTATTTCCTTTTCCTTATCATCCATTTCTAATTGTATTTGTTCCATGGAATTTGTAATTTCAAGAATGCTTGCCTTCATTTATTCAACTCCACTTATAGCATCATCTCTCTCTTTCTTTGCTTGCACAAATTCATATGCAATAGAATTTTTTTTAACTTAATCCACTTCTGTATTGCCATTTTCCCCTTTCACATATTGCACATGATCCTTCCTCCACTTCTCATGAGCAGGAACAACCTCTTCAGTCAATACATTATCTATCTCATTCACTTTGGTTTGCTTCTTTCCAAGTGTTTTTAGACTAGATTCCTTTTTTTCATTACACGCTTTCCAATATGTCCTCATATTTTTTTTATTATTAGCATGTCATACGATTCTCATAACAAATATTTTTCCGATTTTGACTGATTTCTTGCATGCAAAGGGATAGATTTTTGAATGCAATATCACAGGTACAATTAACAAGGTATGAATGAGCAAGAAGTTTTCAGTAGATTGTGTCATGAGCATTGAAGCAATAGTAATAAATAGTAATAAAGTAATTAGAGTAATACAAAATACTTCCAATAAACACTAATCAAGAGTAATACAAAATATCTTTCATTCAACAGTAGTGTTTCAAAATAGTAGATATGGTTATACAACTGTGAGTGGGTTGTTGTTTTAACAACACTGTGTGTTTTACAATCTGTAGTTTTATAAAATAGTATTCATGTATTAAACAGTAATAAATAGTAATAAAGAGCAATACAAAATATCATTCATACAACTGTAGTGTTTCAAAAGAGTAATACAAAATAAAATTCGAGGTTTCCATTTTTCATTTAACAAGTCTTTGGAGATCCTAATAAGATTCACTCTCTACATTTTCTATCTTTACATTTGTTCCCTCATTGGAACAGTAGGGGCATCATGTTCCAAGCCACTGAATAACCTTTTTATCATTTGTCGAAACTAGTGGGAGGTGGTCAAGCAGTGTGCGGAGGGCAAGACACATCTCTCATATGTCCTCTTCAATGTGTGGCTCAACAACATGGCTATGCAATCACATTGCTTGGTTGAAAAAATGATCATCCTCATGTTGTATGTTGCTACTAAATTTTGCTTGTACACATCTCATATCTGAGGATGATTGAAGCAACGAACGTGAGAAGATGCCACGAATGAGGTAGACACCCTTATCAACATCATATCTTTTGAATGCTTTCTCAAGTTGTACATGATTGACCACATGTATCCAAACATATTTTGCACATAGAATCTAAACCAGAGGACAGTTTATGAGCAGGTCCATGGAGTTTGATAGGAACCCACATGCTACATCGACCTCCAAATAGGGGAGTGCAAGTTCAGTGGACTCTGAAAATCTACCCATCTTGCAAATTGCATCCTCCACTATCTGGAAATTGAATTTGAAAGCTGAATGCAGCCTCTCCCTACTGAACAAACTGCCATTATCTTCCTGATCGTCATGGGGAATCTGCCCGATGTGAATTCTTGAGTTCAACATTTTCAGTTGTGCTGTCAAAAAAAGGGAAAAAAGTAAGAAATAGCGTTGTAGGCATCTAAAAAAAATTGTTATTTACTTCCAACTACTGATTCATCCACTACTTGAGAAAATAAATATCGTAATACATTTATGAAAACAAAAGGTCTTAGTTACATGAATATTATTTTGTAAAACTACATATTGGAAAACACACGGTGTTATGAAAACTGTAACCCACTCATTGTTGTAAAACTAGATGTAAGTGTAGAAAAAGAAATCAATTGGGTCGAGACATGAAAGTCTTATTTGGAACATATGAATTATGTAATCATAAATACACTCGTTGCAAATAACTTGTTCAAAGAAACATACGAATTATTTAATCATAAAAACACTTGTTGCAAATAACTTGTTAAAAGAAACATATGGATTATGCAATCATGAATACACTCTCAAAGTTGGGCAAAAAGTAGCTACAAAGGTACATGAAAGTATTCAATGCATTCAAAACTCCATCCCTTTTCTTGCAAGAAATGGGATAGAATCTAAAAAATATTTGTTATGAGAATTGTATGACATGGTAGTAATAAAAAAATATGCGGACGTACAAGAAAGTGTGTAATGAAAAAAGGAATTTGGTCTAAAAACACTTGGAAAGAAGATGACCAAAGTGAACGAGATAGATAATGTATTGACTAAAGAGGTTGTTCCTACTCATGAGTAGTGGAGGAAGGAGCATGTGCAGTATGTGCAAGGGGAAATGGCAATGCAGAAGTGAATTAAGTCAAAAGGTTTTCTATTGCATATGAATTTGTTCAAGCAAAGAAAGAGAGAGATGATATTATAAGTGGAGTTGAACAAATGAAGGAAAAAATTCTTGAAGTTAGCAATTCCATGGAAAAAATACAATTGGAAATGGATGATAAGGAAAAGGCAATACCAGATCTAAGTGCAGAAAAAGAGAATCAATTAGGTGGAGGCATGAAAGTCTTATCCGAAAAGGCAGACAAGTTCCCTAACGAGCTTGCAAAAAGAAACTTATGCATACTCTTATTATAAACACACTGCAAAAATAATAGTTGGAAATGCTCAAAGTGGAGCAGAACAACTGAAGACTAAAATTAACCACTTAGAAAAGGAATTAAAACACAAGAAGAAGTTGTCACGATGAAAAGAAGAGGAGCTTAATGTTGTTCGGAAAGATCTGCAATCTAAAAGACAGGAATTTGATAAAATAAAGACATTAATGGAAGGTATTGTTGCACAATTGATAGGTCAAAATTCAAAGGTCTTGTTGCACAATTGTTAAATGTCAAAATTCAAAGGTGTTGTTGCACAATTGATAGGTCAAAAGTTGAAGGTGTTGTTGCATGACTAATAAAAGTATTAGATGCCACAACAATAGCTGCATTAGAGGTTGGTGGAGGAGGGAATTTGTGTAATGCGATAGTGGATATGAAACATACATGAAATCCCCCACTTGAAATAGGACACCTACATACAGGAGTAATGATTATCCCTTTAAACAAAATCCAAGCCCATACCATTTCCTCCACAACTCAACAATCACTGACAAAATTGCTGAGCAATGGAAATGTAAGGCTGCCACTATCTCTTGTTGCATATGAAGATGAAATTGAACTAGCTATGCAATTTGTATTTCCTAGTGCATGAGTTTACAGCAATTCAGATACTACAAAGGGGACTTTTTTTAGCCAAGTGGTCTTCCTATTGGCTGAAGTGATTGGCGAGGAGGTGAATTGTATGGGATTGGATTTTGTTTAAAGGGATAATGGTTACTCCTGTATATAGATGTCCTATTTCAAGTGGGAGCTTTCTTATCTGTAACAAGCGAGGAGGAAAAAAGGCTACAAATTTGCAAGCTCGAAGCGTTAACAATAAATGAACATCACAATACATGTGTTACTCAACTTGTTTCCCATCAAAAGGCAATGCAAGATTCATAAAAGCATCTATTGACATCCAACACTGTGTTTTCCAACCTATAATTATTTAGTGTATTTTGATTTACCATCATATCACTATTTTGAAACCCAAATTTTAGTCCACCGAAGAGTTGTAATAAATTTTTTAGGTGAGTTTCATGAAATTATTAATGTCTAAAAAACACAAGAGTTTCATTAGAACCATACTATCTACATATAATTGCAAGTTGGAAAACACTACATGATATGTTAGTGTTGTGTAGCTTCGAGAGATATTTCCCTTAAACATAATGTAACTAAGGCAGGTCGGCCTTCATGCTTGATAAATAAAATTTGTATTTACTAGGCAAGCCCTAGAAAGAAGGCCTCCTAGTTGGGTATAATTAGAGGATGAAGACCTCTCATTTTACAATCAACTCATTCAATTCAAGTTCACACTTTAGCAGCAGTTCACCATCCTTGTAGTAGCAGATTTGATTTCAAGAAGAAGTGTCTTCATTCTTTGTATTGGACTTGGCCTAATTCAAGGGCTTGGTTTTGTATGCAGAATTCTACACTTCTTTATCTGATATATAAGAGTTTATTTGTTGGGTTTTTCTCCCTTGAGTAGGAGGGTTTTCCCAAGGTAAAACGTTGTGTTCTTGATATGTGTGTTGTATTTCTACTTATTTACATTTTTTATCTGAAACTAGCATGATATCAAAGCGGGTCTAAGAAAAGATTTGATCAAATTAGACACAAGAGATGTTGTTGAAAAATAATATGACTACAAATCAAGAAGCTTGGAGGGTGTATTTGTTTCTGCATTTGTGCGAATGATCAGATAGAGCTGCCAGTTGGCTGCAATACTAGTTTTGACATGAGGGTTTGAAATGTTCACTCTAAGGTTAGGTGTGAGTCTCCTTGTTGGTACTATTGGTGGTGTTTCCTAGATTGTTGGGCATGATAGAAAAAGATAATATTGTCGGTTAGGCGTTAGGGTTCTAAAGTGTTGATGCTTCCATTTTCCAGTCATCTTTGACTCCAAGTAAATACTTGTGTTGGTAAGGTAGTGGAAGGCACAAAATTCCATATGTGTCCTTGTTATTAATTGTTGTTAATGGGCGTAAGAATTGTTGAGGATTGGAGAGTTCCTACCTACGTGAATCTCAATGTTGGGCGCATGTTCTTTTTAGGGGACAAAGTTGTTGGGTTATTGTTAATACTGGGATGTGGGCCTGTGATCAAGCCATGGACCTGTAGAAGAAGGGTTGTGGACTGTTCTGAGCGCAAGAGCTTCATATTGGATGTGTCTAAGTTGCTAAAAGCTGCCAAATTTGATCACCTATCTCATTCTCAGCCAACAAAGGATATTATAAAGAGCAACGAATTATATTGAATATAGTGATTAGCATTTCCAAGAGCATATATCAGAATCAACAAAGATAAGTTCCATTATTCATTTAATTGTTCTATATCTGCTATACGACTACTCGCTTCATTTTTATCAAAGGTAGTTTGATTCTATGAACTATTATTAATCTCTCTAAACATAGGATGAACCAAGGAGCAAAAGGATGATGCGAGATTGCTTAAGGAATTCAAAGGGAGGAAGAGCTTGAGGCATCCTATGAGGAAATCATGTCGGCTGGAGAAATTAACAAACATGGGGACATAGATTGTAGCCTTGGGACTAAGTTGGTGGCACATAACTCTCGTGATTCTTCACTGGAGACATCTCTCAAGGGAACAAGGTCGAGTCAACCTTGTATGGAGAGTTTGCATTAGCCAAGATGATTAAGAAGGATGAAGACATTAATCAAGGAAGAACCTATACATATTATCATTATGATCAACTACTTCGAAGAGGAGGAAATGACATTTAGAGGAAATTAAATTCTGAGAATTCAAGACACGAGTTGAGATTATGTCCAAGAAGAGGACTAAGGTTCTGAGTTCCGTCAATGGAAGGGAGTTCACTTCCAAAGGATTTATTTGCAATCTCTGAGGTAGGGATCAAGAGGGAGTTATGTGACTCGCTGAGAAGAAGTGAAGGTTTCAGCTAAGTGGGTTGTAGTGTTGCAAGGCAAGATGCTAAAGTCCTTGGAAGACCTCTTCAGCTACAGAGAACATAATTGCACAAGACAGTCAATCTGGATTTGACACTGGTAGCTCCTCAAACCTATTAAGAATAGGGTGATCTAGGATGAGGTCAAGAAGGACAGTCTTGAACTCTCGCAAGTCAATAGTGTTAGAGTTGTGCATTGGAAACCATTCCTCTAAGGAAAGCATTATAGACAATCTTGGACGAGGAGGTTAGGAGGTTGATGTAAGTACTTGGAGCTTCAGAGGGAGTCACATCATCATGAAGATTTGTTGTAATGTATATTTCTCTAAGACAAAGAAATATGAGGTGAAAGCCCTTGTAATTTATATTTCTCTGAGATGGAGAAATATGAGGTGAAAGACCTTGTAGTGTATATTTCTCTGAGATGGAGAAATATGAGGTGCAAGCCCTTGTACATCTCTGAGACTGAGATGTGTTTTTCCACACATGGGTGTAGGCATTGTGGACATCATGTTGAGAGACTCCATGATGACATCACGTTGAGAGACTCCACGATGAACCCTTGTACATCTCTGAGACTGAGATGTGTTTTTTCATGTTGAGAGACTCCATGATGACATCATGTTGAGAGACTTCATGATGAACCCTTGTACATCTCTGAGATTGAGATGTGTTTTTCCACACATGGGTGTAGTCATTGTGGATGTCATGTTAAGAGACTCCATGATGACATCATGTTGAGAGACTTTGTGATGAACCCTTGTACATCTCTGAGACTGAGATGTGTTTTGTCATGTTGAGAGACTCCATGATGACATCACGTTGAGAGACTCTGTGATGAACCTTTGTACATCTTTGAGACTAAGATGTATTTTGTCATGTTGAGAGACTCCATGACAATATCATGTTGAGAGACTCCATGATGAACTCTTGCAAATATCTGAGACTCAGATGTGGATTTCACAATTGGGTGTAGCCATTGTGGGCTTCATGTTGAGAGACTCCACGATGAGAATATTTGAAAATACCTCCCTAGCTAAGAGGGAGTGTTAGTGTTGTGTAGCTTCGGGAGATATTTTCCCTTAAACATAATGAACTAAGGTAGGTTGACCTTCATGCTTGATAAATAAAATTTGTATTTACTAGTTCGGCCCTAGAAAGAAGGCCGCCTAGTTAGATATAAGTATAGGATGAAGACCTCTCATTTTACAATCAACTCATTCAATTCAAGTTCACACTTTAGAAGCACTTCACCATCCTTGTAACATCAGATTCAATTTCAAGAAGTGTCTTCATTTGTATTTAGCATCAAGGAGAAGTGTCTCCATTCTTTGTATTGGACTTGGCCAAATTCAAGGGCTTGATTTTGTATGCAGAATTCTACACTTCTTTATCTGATATATAAGAGTTTATTTGTTGGGTTTTTCTCCCTTGAGTAGGAGGGTTTTCCTAGGGTAAAACGTTGTGTTCTTGATCTGTGTGTTGTATTTATGTTTATTTACATTTCTAATCTAAAACTAACATGATATACAACCTACAACCCACTATGTTTTCTAGCCAACAATATGAAGATGGACTTAAATACATTGTTATAGTGCACAGAACATAAAGTTCTCATTGCAGCCATTTCACTATCATATAGATTATTTGTGTTTGTGCATTTATTGAACATCCAACGATACATTTGAAGACCATAGTTGATTAGAATCTATATATGCTTGGAGGTGTGTATGATCTTCCATAGTGGGATGGGGTATTCAAGATCTAAATCTTAATCAAGCGAGAAAAACCATAAACCTACCATTGAAACTTATACCCAACTCATGTCACCATCCATGTCATCGTTTTCATCCATTGACAAGGGAAACCAAAATGTATTCCATGTTGAAACAATAACTATCCATCCTATTTCACCAAAGGAACACCAAAAGTCACACAATAAGGAATATAATACCTGATACAAAATTCTATTTCACAAAATGGTAGTCGTAGTCTTCTAGTTCCACCCACTTTCACCTCATCCATCCCATGTCTATCTAGCTCATCCATTTCTTGTTTTTCCACCTTCATAGCACCTATAGAAATTCAACCATGTCACACACTTGACCTCATTGATCTAAAACATGAAATCATAGATACCCCTTTATGTGAAGATCAAAATACTCCCTCTCATGATCCTAATTCATCTCATCATTCCATTCCATGTCGTGATGCCATAACATCTCATGATTGAAGTATGTCAACTCCATACCATAATCATATTGTATACATTCATTAAAAACAGCTTTCAATCCATTCAATAAGTCAAAACCCCTAAGGTATAACCATTTCCCTCACATTTCATGATAATCCTAAACTTTCGCAAGATCCCATTCATGAACCACAAACATATAAGCTTGGTTCACCCACCTTTATAAAATCTAGTTTTCTCGTACAATACCACATGCCTTCATGAATTCCATTTACCTGCACACCCTAATATTAAAAAACATCTAAATTCTTACGGCCTTGGATGCATACCTCCTTCTTAAGATGTTGGTAGCTCTTTCAAACACAGGAGGCCTCCCTTTAGATCAATACGTCCACCTCCTCCATCATCTTTGCCATATATTGTTGGACCGTATCCACGAACCCTTCCATCCAGCATGGGCCCATATGTTCCTAATGCATATCCTTAGGTGCCCTTTCAAGAACAAAAAATTCACATACCCTTGAATTCATTCAAACACCTTCCACTTAAAAATCCTCTCATTTCATAAAATCCCTCTATGGCCTATCCAAGCAATTGGGATACCAAACAAGAAATGCATAAATCAAAGAATCCAAAAAAACCTAAATATCATCATGTCTCACTAAAATGACATGCCAAAATAAAGAAAAATATGCACCAAAATCAAAAGCAAAACACTTCTAAGAAAATGGAAGGTGCATATTAAGAAAAAATGAAAAGGCTATAAAGAAAAATGAAAAGTGAAAACAATCTCGATTCCAAAGAAAACAAAAAAATCCATGCATTCAAATAAAAAATCAAAATTGGAATCCCTACTTGCTGATAAAAAAGACTCCATTATTCCACCATCATCCATTCCTCCATTATTCATCCTCTAAATCCGTTTTTTGTCCTTACAAGCCCAACTTTATTATCCCAACCCACTCTCAATCCTTCAACTTTCACCACCCTTCAAGGTGTGTGCCAATGTTGTTCTTTCCCACATTCCCTCATAACAACTCTATTTAATACTTCCATCCAAGCTTCATCCCTCATTCCATAGCTTTAATCCAATCCTTTGTATGAATCCTTAACCCCCTTCTACCTACCCCTATCCATTCCATTATCTTTACCAATTTTCCTACCAATGTCTTTAAGTGGGAACATGTTAGCCATGGCCTATAAGAAACATTTAGTTAGTGGGGTACTATCTTCCACAAAGAGACAATTGAGTCCTCCATTCATATCCATACACCTTCACCAGCTTCCATTTCCATGGCCATTCATATCCATTCATATCCACTAGCTTTCACATTCATACACGTACCCTTGCTTGTACACATGGGGGAAATACTTTTCCATTCGTACGATACATTATTGATTATCCTATTTCCACTTAGCCATCATATTCCTTCATTTATATTCCATGCTATCCACTTTATCCATCCACCTTCCTTTGATCTTGCATAAAGTATTGGGGCAAAATAGCAAGAAATTGAATCTAATGCATGCTTTATACCATGTATTTCTTCCATCCTCCATATCACTTTTCATCCATGTCATGTTTCCTTTCATGTCCATTTATCTTCCATATCCATTTCATGTCATTATAACTTGTCACACCTATTACCATGGGGGCATGTTATTACTTTGACATGCCATCTTTGGAGTCCTCCATAGGTCATCTATTTCTCCTTTGTATAAGAGCAAACATTTTGGGTTCCCTTGTCATTGGTTCCCTCCACCCATAGCATTCCATATCTTCATCCATCTATCTTCATCCTCCATATAGTGTGTATCCTTACATGTCCTATCATTAACCCATATCATTGATCCCTATCCATCCATATCTCCTTTGGTTTTCATCTTGACTAAGGAATAAGATCTTGTTTATTATTATCATTTAAATTCTTATTTATCATTATGTTATCATTGTTATGAGTAACACATTTAAACAAACCATAAACTCTTTAACATACTAAAACATTGGGCTTTATTGAGTCACAACCCACTGTGTTTTCCATCGTACAACTGTTTTGTGCATTGGTCCTTATCATATGCATTAGCATTTGCATTTTTTAATTATCATGATCTTGCATATTTATCATTTTCATATTGCATGTATGACAGCTTGTGCTTTATCTTAACTCTTGTCTCTTGTCTCCATCAATATCAATATCTTTTTATATCTTTTCTTTTCTTGTCACATTCTAAGGAAGCTCAAGGATCTCTACACCTTGTTGTGTATGAAGGAGAGTGAGGAATGGGGCATGAGTCTTTCTTATGTGTGTGTATCAAGTCAGTTCACCCTATGATGATTATAAAAAGTATAATCAATAACAAAGGGGGAATTGTTCCAGTCTATGATGAAACAAATGATCACTTCATAGCCTTTCCATTCCATTTGTTTCCATATCCAACCTTCCTTATCCTTTCCTCCCATATCGAATACATTTCATAAGCCATTTATATGCTTTCCTTGCATCACATCAATGTGTTGCATTCCTTTCTTCTTTGGATCCACCTAGGTCATTCATATTTCTAAATGATCTTGCATATAATTTTGTATCTACAACTCAAAAATGATGAATTGATAGCATTTCCATTCCATTCATTTTCATATCCAACCTTCCATATCCTTTCCTCCCATATTGAATAATTTTCATAAGACATTTATATGCTTTGCTTGCATCTAATCAATGTGTCACATTCCTTTCTTCGTTGCACCCACCAAGTTCATTCATATTTCTATATCTTGCATATCATTATCTATCTACAATTCAAACATACCTTTACCTATCATAACAAGATTCACACCATACCATACGAAGAACAATATGAAGGAAATATCAAGGTTATGCAATCAAATATTGAGGGAAACAACCATATCAATAATCCATGTTCAATGTGAGTTTGTTTCATTTCATGCATGCATTATCTTCTAGGTCTTAGACACAATTGAGGTTTACAATTGGTGTTTACAGATCTCAAGTGTTAACATGTTCATATAGAAGTTTGAAATATGTATCTTCTTTCTTGAAAAGTGTTATGAAAATGTTCTTAGTTGTTGTGACTAACAAATGTATGAGTTACAATGTTGTGTTCTACTTGTATACTTCAAACAAACCACATGCCTTATGTGTACTTCAACATTTTTTAGACATGTCTACGTTGATGTTGTTTGTCATTGATGTCAAAAGGTGTTTGATGCCAACTCATGAAAAGTGAGTTGATTCATTGTGTTGTCATGGATTGGTTTCAAAGATATTATTCATTCATTTGGTGATATACAACCAAAGTGGTTGTTGATATTCATGTCAAATTCCTTGTTGTTCACTCATTAATTGTTCACATGTTGTTGGTGCAAAAGGTATTGATAGTTGTTGAAAAAGTTTGAAAAAGTTGTTTCATGACAAAGTCAAAGGTATTGAACAAGTACTCATTGCACATTCATCATTCACATTTTATTCTTGATGGCTAATACATTTTTATGTTGTGACTCTAAGGTATTAAGTGGATAGGTTTTTGGCATAAAGACATGATTGGTGTTTGTTGATGAGATCTTCATGCTTCTACAAGGATCTAAACCAATGTCAAAAGCATAATATTCTGCATCAAAGGTATATGGTCAGAATGAAAGGTTACAAATCAATTACATGTTTTGAAGCCCATTGAGTTTGTTTGAAATTGTTTTACATATTCAACCTATTTTTCCAATATATTTGATTATAAAAAAATTGAAACTGTTGAGGCTAAAATTGTAGTTGTGCTCAAGAGAACCAAATAATGGGTGATGGAGAATAATGCAAGGAATAAAAATACCACGCCTCAATAGACTGAGAATACCATAAAGTAGACACAAAGTACTCAAAGGAGGTATCCCTCTCCTTGTCCAACAACATCTACTATAAACTAGCCTAGTCTAGTGGTGGTGGTAATGATGATGAAGATCCACCAAAAAAGATAAATCTTGAGAAAAATTGCGAAGGGTCCATAAGAGGGAAGGCTTAGAAGGATAGAGAGAAAGGAAGATTAAGCATTATGTTGGAAGAGTTGGGAGATGGGAATGTTATTCACATAGCTTCATCTCCTTCCCAAGTAAGTAATTCATCTTCTTCATATTCTTCTTCAAGTTCTCTTCCTCATAATGTTTTTCAATACCCTTTCATACAAAATGAAACAAATCCACCCTCCTCTCTAGAGGTTAGGGTATCTGATACCCCACCTCTCAAGATATCTCTTCAATTTTCTTCCCCTGATAGTAGAAATGTTTTTATGTTTGATTCTACTTCATGATTGGAAAAAACCTTAACAAATAAGAGGAATATTGTTGAATTAAGTGTTCCCGATAAAGAAATTATGGCTCAGTTGCTTCAAAGGACCCCTCAACCCAAAAATCCCAAAACTAAGTACCTCTAGATTATTAAATGATCCTTCCTCTGAAAATATATATGTTGAAGTTTCTCACCCTTTCACATTGAAATATGTTATTCAAATGATTGTGAAAGATATCTACATCACTAGGATCAATTTGGGGCCTTCAACAAGGGATGGATATGTCCACAATTTTCAAATATTAGTTGTCAAATTGATGGAAAGGACATAAAAGGATAAACAAACAAAAAAACAAATAAAGCAACATATTAATGTTTTGACTAATTTTTTGAAATCTCTTGTTGAATTCTAAACTCAACCGACTAGCCAAATTAAAGTTTCTTTTGATCTAAGTTCAACTAGTGGAAAGGAGGTAATTGATAAGATCCATACATACAAATCCTATAGTAAAACCATTGAAGAATGGGTTAAAGAAATCATGATAAGAGAGGTAAATTTCATTGAATAAATGAAGAAAATGTGTGAATATATTGAAATGTAAATGAGATAAATTGATAAAAAATTGTAATAACAAAACATGAAGAGTCGATCAGGCAAAAAACTAATAGTGATCTAAAGGAAATGATTGAACTGGGAATGGAGAAGTTGGTAGTTGAAAAAATATTGCTCAATGTCAATGATAACTGATGTTTTATGTCAAAAAAGAGTATAGAATGGAAATTTTCATTCTTAAAACAAAAAATATTGTAGGAGAACAAGCTACTCAAAGAGTTTAATCATATTAGAGTTTATATTCAAAAAGACCTTTCAGCCATCAATGCCAACATTAGAAAGCAAGATTTTTGGTTTGTGGACCTTAATCAGACTTTGGTGTTAATATTTTGGCCACTTTTCTCAACATGATTTCCCCCCAAATTAATTAATGAGGGAGTGAAGGGGGCGAAGCCCCTCCTACAACACCCTCGAATCAAAAATTGCCTAATTTTAATAAAGGAAATTCAATTTAAATTTGTATTGTAATTCCGTTGAATAACCATTTTGAAATTGCTCACAATAATCATAAGTTCTTTCTTGCTACGTGGAAATGAACAGTCATGGTTTTGTGAAGAACGAGTAACAAGGCACACGTGGTGGTAGACAAAAAGGTACGTGAGAAGAGGTTGTGGTTTTGTGTGTGGAGCACGTAGAAGAGTGCATGGGAAATTCAAGCAGTGAAAATCATGTACATTTGGTAATGCACATTGTAGCAAGTTTTCTATAGGTTAATTGCATTTTTGTATTTCATTGGAAGTTTGAATAAAATTGGACTATTATTTTGTGTGGATGTATCCTATAAAAAGAGTGAACCACATTTATTTTTTGTTGTCTTGCCTCTGTAAATTTATATTTTTCTATTTTGTATTATTTAAATCTTCACTGTAATTGGTAATTTAATTCCTCATTCCTACCTATAAATCCTAAAAAGGACGAATCTACTGGATGAAGATATAGAGATATTGAAAAATGGTTTTAAAGATAATTGAAGGTTTATTTGATATGAAATATTTTTGTGTTAACAGTATGGGAAAACTAAGCAATATTGACTTTACTCTATATCAATACATTAGGGATTCAACAAAATTCTTTGGAAAATTAGACTTGATTTGAGGAAACAAAGCATTGTGGAAGTTGAGGATGAAGAATGTTATCATCCCTTAACATAGTGAATGCTAACAATTATCAAATATTTCTAGATGTACAAGGCCAAGTCAGTCACGCATGATAGTGGAAGCAACGTGGACCTAGTGGATGCACCAACTCAACTATAACCGCTATGATTTTTAGTTATCATATTTTAGAATTACAATTTCTTATATTTTAAAGAAAAACTATTTAATTTCCAAGAGGCAATTACTTGAAAGAGTCAACTACTCTTGTATGTATATATATTTGATAAGATGCTACAAGAAGTCTCCCTTTTTTTGGTTTTTCCAAGTAATAGAAGAAGTGAGAAAGTGGAAAACTATTTTTTTTTAAATTTTGAGAAGGTGATGTAAGTTTGTGAGCATACAGTTTGGACACTTGGAATAAAAATATATAATTATTTATGCATTATAATTAGTTTTGTTAGTTATTATACTTTTGTATGAGTACATAAGAGTTATTTTAAGCATATGATCTTCTCAGGTTGACAATAATTTGTGAGTAAATAATTACATTGGTTTATATTCCTTGAAACTAAAATTAGCTTGTGCTCTAATTAGTTTCTTGTGAAGTGTTTGATTGTAAAAATGTATCTAGGTCCTAAATCACACCTTTCCTAATTGGAGGATTAGAAGTGACCTCAAATCCACTTGATTACAAATCCTAATAGGAAGAGTCAAAATGGTGGATCACAGTTTTAATCTTTGTTTGTGAGTTTGGATGTGATGGATTATTGATTGACTAATTTTGAATGATACAAATGAACTATGTAAACTATGAAAATGTAACAGTCTACTATGATTTTTGATAAACTGGATGCAAATAGACAAAATTGAGTTCCAAAAATGAAAAGGCTAGACACAAATGCACTTGAGGTATAAGTTTGAGCTTGATCTTTCAGGTCTAGGGCACAATGTGCCATGGACTGTCCTCCTTTTTCAAATCTAAAAATGTAGGCCTTAGGATTCTAGTCTATAGCTTTTGTCTTCTAGGTGTTGTTGTCAAAACTTCATTTGTTAGTGAGAGAATATAGATTTTGTGACTTGTCAACATGTAGGGTTTTGATGTGTGAATGAAAAATTAGTCTTCAATCTTCCTCCAACTCACTTCAGATCTATAACCTGCACACATAAGAGGAGAAGGGTTTTGCCATATAGGGGCTTGCCTAATTCAAACCCTATGTTGGTATTTCTACCTTCACAATGGAAAATTATGATGAAAGAGAGTGTATCCTTGGTTGGATAGAGGTTAATTGATAAAAAAGTAATGAATTGACAATATTGGTACAACTCACCACTTAGATCTGATTTCTTTGATGGACTGAATCCATACTCATCACCTTCAAGGATCAATTATTGCTTGACTTGAATTGATTTGATCACCTACAAGGGTTAGTACATATAAAAAAAATTGCATTTAAACATGAACACAAACTTGCATAACATATGACATGATTCTTAAATGATGAAATGCTGCAATAATCTTGATAATTATGCCCTTGACTACTCTTGAATGATTTTTAGGACACTTGATTTGCTCAATTGAATTCACTAGCTTATGCTTCTTTCTTTATTTTCTTTTTAGTACTAAAATTGTGAAAATCACTAGGTATTTATATGCAATTCTTCTAATTTCCTGAAAATCAAATATCAACAACCGACATTAGAAATTGGAAATTCAAATAATAAATTAATGACATCGGCATATTCAAATTTGGAGCCAAAAATATTGGTCTAGGGTGTAGTGCACCCTAGACTAGAATCCTACTTTTGTGGTATCAAAGTATCAAGGACAAAATATTGATTGCATAATTTGATTTCCCATATTTTATTTTCCAAGAATGTTTATGAAATTGGAAATTAATGCATGATTCGTTCCAAGCACTTAAGGGGGAGAAAAACTTAGTGTGAAGTTTTCAAGGGTGACAATTTTTCATCCTACATTTAGCACCCAATTTAGTGAGAGTATGAACTTACACTCAAACTCACACTAAAGTACAAATAGGTCAAGAGGGGTTCAATTATCCAAATATTGAAAAGATGGGATGTAATTGAGTCTAGGGTATGTAGTAGCCCCCATGACTCAAGGTCCTATGGAAATACAACATGAGGACAAAGGAACATAAATGTGAAGTCAAATGTAGCATGACAACACAAAGAATCCATGATAAAGACATGACACATAACATAATGCAATATAAAATATAAAACAACACATAAAACACAATGCAAACATAAAAAACATACAGTAATCACCAAACAAAACATCATGTTAGTACTAAAAGGATCTGAGTCGATAAGGAAAAGAGACCTCGATCTTTAAATTTGTCTCAAATACCCAACATCATCTCTCGAATATGTTGTTAGATAAGAGAATTCTCTCAACAATAATAGCAAGCTGCATTATGCCAAGTCACTCATGAGCTACATAGATCCACTAGCTAACAAGTTGTGTTATTCTAGGTGTCCATGCAATATGATGGGTTCCACAAGGCTAGAAAACTATGTTATGCTAGGTATCTCATAAAACACATGGTTCTAATAGAAAGCAAGTTGTGTTATGCTAGGTCATCATATTAAAAGGTGCTCAAGTTCATGAACCAACAAGTTATGTTATGCCAAATCCATGAATATTTTATAAATCATGCCTCAAGGAGCATATAAAGTTTAACGTCACAGGGGATGTTTAATGTCATAGGGGATAAAAATTACCTCAGGGGGTGTACAAAGTTTAACATCACAAAGGACAAAGATCACCTCAAGGGGTGCACAATTTTTTTACGTGGGCGTTATAAATAACACCACCACAAAGGGTGTAGGGACACTACTCAATATATGGAAGATCACACCTTGTAGGGGTATCATACATGAAACCACCACTAAGAGGGGACAAATCATGGAATGAAGGGTCACACCTTAGGGAATACCGAGTGTAGTACTACCACAAAAGGGACATAACATGCCATAAAAAGTTACACTTTTAGGAGGTATCGAGCCTAATACCACCACAAAAGAGGACATAACATGGATTACAAAGATCTCACTTTAGTGAATATCCAAGTGATATTATTTCTAAAGATGACACAACGTGATAAACAAGGCCACACCTTTAGAGGATAGATAATATCATTACTACAAAGGGGCCATTTTACTTGATAATTGTAGTATGTAAGGTAATATGCCCCCCTTAAAATTTTAGTGTACTTGCTACACTAATATTCTTAGGAGATAAAGGGGATACAAAGGATCCCTTGTTTAAAGGAATACACTTTATACAAGGCTAACTATTGTTGACCCCAAGTGCAAGGGTGAAAGTGAGCCTATATGGATTATATTACCTTGCTCCTTAATAATAGAATATGATTTCACAAAAATATCATGTGCCCCCATGCATGGTAATGAGTATCTAATGATAATACAACTACCACATAGCAAGGAGCAAAGTTGTATCTATTTAGTCTATCATGTTATCATAGTCATCCTCACAAGGATCCAGGTTATCTAGTATGTTATTTAAAGTACAACATACATCAGTAGTATGACCAAATAATCTATGATACACACAAAAGGATGCATTTTTATTCTTGCTTTGAGTGTCTCTTCTTTCTTGCATAGGAGGTAGTTTAATGTGTAGGAGTTGAGAAAATACAACACCACAAACCCCGAAGATCACCTGCATGCAAATAACCTGTCACAAAAGAAGAGATGGAGACAAACAAGCAAGGGTTCTCTAAAAACTGAAAATGTATATATCAGAGAGAATGAGAGAATGAATTGATGTGATAATACAATGAGATCAATCCTTATAAAAAGGAGATCATGCAAACCCTAATAAAAACCCTAATAGGAAAACCCTAATAGAAGCCCTAACAGGAAAATATTTAATAATTATTAAATGTCACTTTATACAAACTAAAGTGAAATCTTAAGAAGGGAATAAAGGTAACTTAATCAACATAATTAAGTAAAAACCTTTACTCTAACACCCCCCTTAAGATGAGCAAAAGTGTAGCTACAAACATGTGCAAAAAAGCAAAGGTAACTACAATGCAAGAAGGCAAACATGGGTTTCGACAACTAGGCCAGATCAGGTACCCAAATACAACCAAATATCTATAAAGTGGAGAAATAGAGAAAACCTCATGGGAAAAAGCTCTACTCCAAAAAGAGATGCAGAAAGCCAAGAAGAAACATCATTAAAGCAGAAGAAGCTGCAAACAACTGTCGAAAGATGACTGCTATGGTGCTGAAGAACCTCTGTTGAAGATGGAAGATCCCTTCCAAGGTGAAACCAAGGAAGAATTAGCACAAACAGTATAATACCCCCCCATAATGCTAAACTAGGAGAGCCTGACAGATCCACTGGAATGGTGTGTAACACCCTATAGTGCATGAGGAAGAAGATACAACATTTGAAAGTGCACAAGAAAGCACTGCAACTGAAAAAGTGGTGTGCAAAACAAAGCACACATGCATGAGGCTGGAATCATATGGATCCACTGTCATCGTGGAGGGACACTCACCGGACAAAGATGTGATGGAAAAACAAAGGCAAACTACACAACCCCTCATGACACTTTATAATAACAGTGTGAGTACAAAATATGGCACAACCTTATGTGCAAAATCCCCAAAGATGCATGTACAATAGTGTGGCACTTTATCTCAGTGCGTTTACATAAAATATATTGCTTACAAATGATGCTCAAAATGTCCAAAAAGGACAAAGCTGGAAATACATGAAGAACAACCAAAAAATTGACTGTAAAATGCACCAATAGAAGAATGAAGTGATGATACCCACACCACTGGAAAGATGAGAAAACCAGCTTTCTGATGATATCTCGTTTGCCAAAAAATGATATCGTATGCCCAAGTTACGGCCTTTGGAATAAAACAGCTCCAAAGAGGGAAAAAGCTAGCACTAGATTAAATTTGATGGTCATACGACCGTCGCAGCAAAAAGACTGGATTAAATTTGACGGCCAAACGACCATCACCGTAAAAGTGGGATAGCGCATATTTTGAAAAAAATGTTTTTTATATAAAAAAAACATTTAAAAAAAAGAAATTTAAAAAAAAAAAATGAGTGGTGGGGGAGGCATGTGGGCCCACCCCCACCGCACCCTATGTGGGCGCGGGCTGCCTGCACAGTCTTGTGTAGGTACGGACCTGCACAGAGCCTGCACAAGGAGTGTACGCGCCTGCGCAGGGGCGACAAGCCTAAGCATGCCTTAAAAAGGCTTTTTTCAATTGCCTTTTTTCAATTGCCTTAAAAATGCCTTAAAAAGGCATTTTACAAATTTTTGCAAAAAAATCAGACAAAATAGAATCCGAATTTTTGACGAAAAATAAAATGCAGAATTTTATTTTTTTTACCAGGTAGACAGACGACCGTACGACTGAACAACAAAAAAATTTTGCCCCAAAATTTGACTTTGTCCAAAATGGACGAATGAACAGTCGATTTAGGGGTTTTGGACCACTACGGACGCAATGGCAAGGTTCATTTGAGCTGAAAATGCTTCAAAATTGCAGGTATGCTCTGGATCAAAAAAACAAACCCCAAACCCTTGAAGCTCTAAAAATCTTCAAAACAAGAACAGGAAGTAGCAGGTTTGGAGCTCCGATACCATGTAGGAGTTGAAAAAATACAACACCACAAACCCCGAAGATCACCTGCATGCAAATAACCTGTCACAAAAGAAGAGATGGAGACAAACAAGCAAGGGTTTTCTGAAAACTGAAAATGTATATATCAGAGAGAATGAGAGAATGAATTGATGTGATAATACAATGAGATCAATCCTTATAAAAAGGAGATCATGCAAACCCTAATAAAAACCCTAATTGGAAAACCCTAATAGAAGCCCTAACAGGAAAACATTTAATAATTAATATAATTATTAAATGTCACTTTATACAAACTAAAGTGAAATCTTAAGAAGAGAATAAAGGTAACTTAATCAACATAATTAAGTAAAAACCTTTACTCTAACATAATGAACTCCAATTGTAAGAGTGTTTGTAAGGTACACTCAATTTCAGACAAAGGATGCAAAGTGGATAATATGCCCATTCTAATGGGTCTATGAGGTTTATGTGGTTTGGAGGATGGAGTGAATATTTAATGTAAAGGTGGAGGTCCTTGATACCCTATTCCTTTTGTATCTTCAAATGGTATTTGTTTCAAGAGGATGTGAATGCCATGCTCATTCTTTATGTCACATCCTTGTTTAGCAATAATTTTGAATCCTTGTCCACATCATCTTTCTAAATTGATGGTTGTGTTACTTTATTTGTTTTCATACGATGGAGGATCATTTGGTGGTATGAGCTCATCTTGGTTTTCATCAATAGACAATTTCATGCATATTGGTCGAGGAATGAATTGTAAATCACTTTCTTTATGTGAGTTGGAAAATATGTCTAGTGGAGGTATGATAGGTGTTGTTGATTGTTGATTAGGATGAGTAGACCATGGTGAAGAATAGAGGATAATGTTGTTTTCAAAATTAGGTATTGTGTTGTTTAATAATTCATCCATGATTGCTTCATCTTGCCTCAAGATATCCTCATTATAAAAATATGCATTGGGAGATGACGGATCATGGATCTCATCATATGAAGGAGAGTCATTTCCAAACACACAACATGGAACATCAACCAAATATTTCAAAGAAGACAATATTTTACTAAAGCATTCAAACATTATGATAATTTTTTATGCTTAACAGATATATGCACTTGGGTACAAATTGTTACAGTACAAAGAATGAAAAATAAGATTTGTACAAAGAACCTAGAGAGGTTACTGTAACAATAATCTGAGGAAAAATAGCCTAGTCAAAGGCATGGTGAACCCTAGACTAGCAAGGTGGTATTTCTAATTTCAAAATTTAGATTTTTCTACAATGTTTAAGTACCCTATTTTGTGACTATGCAGATCTGATAGTAAATAAATTTCCAATTTTTAATAGATTTGTGATTTTACAATATGAAAGACAATTATGTAAGCAATTTTCACAATCTTTAATCAATTTACTTGGAATGACAACTTTTGGATTGTAGAGTACATAAATTCAATGATACTATCTTGACAAACCTAAAAAAAATGAAAGCTTTCAAAGAATTTACAACAACACAATGCACTTTTTCCTCTTTCCCACTATATGTCAATGCCTAAATGAATGCTTTGAACACTTTCAGACTTTGATTTTAGATTTTAAATGACCTAATGTAGATTTATCAATGCAAGCTTGAACTAGATCTACTTTTCAATGATTGGAACTAACCCTATATGTCTTTTGGATGCAATTTTTTGCTTTTTAATGTTTTTTATGACAATTATGTATGCACTAATGATTAATGCAAAAAATCCAAGGTCTATTTCAAATTTCAAAAGATCTTAGTGTTTGAAATAGTTAGGTTCACCAAAAATGTTGGACTAGGAATAGGGATCTAGGTCCTAAATCACACCTTTCCCAATTGGAGGATTATAAATGATCTCAAATCCACTTGATTACAAATCCTAATAGGAAGAGTCAAAATTGTGGATCAGGGTTCTAATCCTTGTTTGTGAGTGTGGATGTGATGGGTTTTTGATTTATGATTGTTAGTTGACTAATTTTGAATGATGTAAATGAACTAATTATGTACACTATGAAAATTCAACAATCTATTATGGTTTCTAATAATCTGGATTTACATAAGAAAAATTGAGTTCCAAAAAGGAAAAGGGTAGACACAGATGCACTTGAGGTATAAATTTGAGCTTGATCTTTCAGGTCTAGGGCATAGTGCACCCTAGAATATCCTCCTTTTTTAGATCTGAAAATGCAGGCCTCAGAACACCAGTCTGTAGCTTCTATCTTCCAGGTGTTGTTGTCGAAACTTCATCTATTAGTGAGAAAATGTAGATTCTATGACTTGTCAACTTGTAGGGTTTTTAAGCATGAATGAAAAAATAGTCTTCAATATTCCTCCAACTCACTTCAGATCTTTAACCTGTAAACATAAGAGGAAAATAAGGGTTGTGCCATATAGGGGCTTACACAAGTCAAAACTCATGTTGGTATTTCTACCTCCATAATGGAAAATTATGATGAAAGAGAGTGTATCCTATTACAAGTATATGTAGTTGGTGTTGCCATTTATGTCAATAGGTTTTCATGTTGTTATTGGTGTCAACTATATGAGTAGGATATTGTTGCAAGAATGTGCAATTGGTATTGAGTTGATGTTATCTCTAATGATGCTTTGATTAGTTGTAGTATGTTGTCATTAGTAAGCTACTAATGTCAACCTCTAGTGTTTCTTTGATAAGCTTCTACAAATGGATCTATGGTTGAGTTGCTAGTTCATAGTTGGCTTGGTGGTGATGAGGAAATTTTGAAGATGTTGAGGATGTGTCTCTGGTGCTTGGTTTCCAAGTTCTATTGAGAAAATTTGAATAAAAAGAGGAAACAATGTGTTTCAATGATGTTTTGTGTTGTGGAGTAGAGTTCTTGTTTGGCTCCACATTTCTTCTATGTTGAAGATCTACCTGTGTGGTTTGGATATGTTGATCAAAGGTGTTGCATCCAAAATTTGGTGTGCTAGATTGTTGTACAAAGGAATTTATGTTCACTAGTGTGTGAATTGTGTATTGTAGAGGTGTTTGGGATAAATGGTTTTGCTCTGCATTTCTCCACAGAGTGGTTTTAGGTCTTGCGGATCTAGAAGAGTGTTGATAGTGTTTGTATATTTCCTCAGTTGAATTTATTTGAGGTTTGGTGCTTTGAAAAATGGTTTCTTGAGTTGTAGTGTATGGTAGAATTATTTGAGTACACTAGGTGTGCACATTATTCAAGTGAAAGTTGTTGCAAAGGAATTTGTTGGTTTCCAAGATTTTTGTAGAATATTCTAGATTCTCTTCAAGTGTTATGTGTTGTTTGTGAGTCATCTTTAGATTTGAGGAAGCTTGTACTTAAATGTTAATGGTGTTAACACAAGTTCAATTGAACTTGGGTGTTTGCACTAGTTATGGAGTTTATTTTGTGTTTGTGGAAGTGTGGCGTGGCATGTATGAGTGGATTTAGGTCCTAGCTAAGGTGTGTTGTGGTTCACCTTCATTCCTTTCCACTGTGGGAATGTTTTGGTGCCAACCTAATTTGAATTTGCATGGTTGAGGTGCATAACTGACCTTGGAGAATGTTTTCAAGGATGAAGATGGTATAAATATGAGTTGAGTTATTGAGGGATGATAAGATATATGTGTGTGATGTGAATGATATAGATTTTAGAGTTTTGAGGTATGAATTTGTATAGTGCAGTGCAAGATTTCATGTGTTAGATTACTAGATGCAGTGAGCAGAAGGTGTCTAGAATCTTTGGTAAGACTGCAAAGGTGTTGACGATGCTATGGTGGAATTTTCTGTTGCATTGAGATGGATTTCTCATTGTAACACTCTTCTTTGTCTTCTTTTCTATTATGGCAATGAGCCTTTCTTTCTTTTGGGCATTGAGCCCTCCAATAGTGAGCCCTTTTGTAATCAGTGTTGATATTACTTTATATTGTGATCTAGTCCTCATCATGGTTTTTCCCTTCTTGGTTTTTCCACATAAATCTAGTGTTTCATTGTACATTGTGTTGCTTTGATTTTGTTTTTGTTATATTCTTTCATGATAAATAACTCTAATAGATTAAGGGTTAATTGAATTAATCCAGACCTGAATGTTTGTGAGGGTTTTGAAGTTTTAAGGTACAATTGTTTCACCCCCCCTCTCAGTTGTCTTTTGTATTCACCAATTGGTATCAAAGCAAGGTTCCTTGGAAGAAAGCTTAACCGTTTGAGGTAGATATAGGATGAAACATAAGGAAGATGTTCCTTTATTTTATGGATTAGATTATGCATTCTAGAAGACAAGGATGGAAGGTATTTTGGTTTCTCTTAGATTTGAAATCTGGAAGTCTATTGAGACTAGATATACTATACCTACAAATGGTCCAAAGAATGATGATGAGATCAAGGCCTAATGCTCTCTTAAGTGGTCTTGCTAATTTTAAATTGGTGAAAGTTATGAATCTAGAAACTTCTAGAGAAATTTGGGTAAAGTTAGAAAGCATTTATGAAGGAGATGATAACGTCAAGCAAGCTAAGATCTAGAATCTAAATATCATTTTTGAGACCCTGCATATGTCTGAAGATGAAAAAATCATAACCTACTTGTAGAAGGTGGATGAAATTGTCAAAAACATCAGAGGTCTTGGTGGAGAACTGAAAGAATAAGAAGTGGTAAAGAAGGTACTCAGAACTCTTCCTAAATATTATAGTCATAAAGTTTTTGCTATTGAGGAATTACAAAATTTGAACCAATATACCATAGATCAATTGTATGGTTCTTTAACTACTTTTTAAATGAGAAAATCTGGTACAAGTAATACAAAAGTTAAGACTTATTTTAAGGCCAGAAAATTAGAGAAGACAGCGGAATTAGATTAGGAGGATCTGGATGATGTGGAAGCTAACTTTGTAAGAAGAATGAAAAATGGTACTGGAAAGTACAAAGGTAAGTTTCTTTTCAAATGTTTTAGTTGTGGAAAGATAGGTCATTATGCTTCAAGATGTCCAAATAGAGCTTTGAATGATAAAAACAAGGAGAAAAAAAGTAAGATGATTAAGAAAGGTTATTATGTTAGAGAAGAGGCAAGTATATCTGATGATGAATCTAATTATAGGGATGTTGAGGACGGTGAATGCTTGTTCATGGCTTTAGAAAATGAAACTAATTCTACTAACTCTGAGAGATGTGTGAAGGAAAGTGCTATGGAAGCAAGTACTAATTCTGAAGGCACTTTGGTGTCTGCTTTTCATGCTAGATAGGAGAAGAACTACTGGATCATTGATAGTGGATTCTCTAATCATATGATCACTGATAAGAGTAAATTTGTTAAACTTGGAAAATATGAAGGAGGACTTGTTAGGTTTGGTGATGATACATTTGGTAAAAGGTTCAATCAGTTTTGATGGAAAGCATAACACTGATGATGTTATTTATGTTAAGGGTTTAAGAAATAACCTCTTAAGTGTTGGAAAAATGTGTCATAAATGATACAAGTTTAAATGTTTCAAGATGATGGTTGTGAGATTAGAAAAGGCTCTGGAACTATGATTGTTGTTGGAAGAAGAAAAAATGGAAATGTCTATCAACTTAAAGGTGTTCATGGTTATTGTTTCATGACTTAGATCAATGAGAGTTTGCCATGGAAGAGAATAATGTGTCACACCAATTTTGATAGCCTTGTGAGAATAAGTCAAGTTCAAGTTGTGAGAGATCTGCTAAAGATTGCAAAGCCTGTCAATGTCATTTGTAAGGAATGTCGAGTTGGAAAGCAAACAAGAAGAAGTTTCAAAGTCAAAGAACAATCCTCTATCAGACTGTTGGAATTGGTGCATGTAGATCTTTGTGGTCCTACCAGAATAAGAAGTCTTCAAGGTGACAAGTATTTCATGTTATTGATTGATGATTATTCTAGAATGACATGGGTTACTTTTCTCAACAAAAAAAAATCCCTAGATAAGTTTAAAGCATTCAAAGTTATGGTTGAGAATCAAATGGATATAAAAATCAAATGTTTGAGGTTTGATAGAGGTGGATAGTTCACCTCCAATGAGTTCAATATTTTTTGTGAGAATCATGGAATAAAGAGGCATTTATCTTCCCCCTAGGGCTCCACAACAAAATGGAGTGGTTAAAAGAAAGAATAGGACTGTTCAAGAAATTGCAAGGACAATGATGAAAGAAGCAAATCTACTAGAATCCTAATAGAGAGAAACAATTCATACTGTTGTTTACATACTTAACAGAGTGCAAGAAATAGAAAATGACATAGACTTTGTATGAGCTATGGTATGGAAGGATTCCTACTGTCAAATACTTCAGAGTGTTTGGAATAAAATACTATATCAAAAGAGATGAAGAAAACTTAGGAAAGTTTGATGCAAGGTTTGATGAAGTTATCTTCCTTGGATATTCTACTAAAAGGAAAGCTTACTAGTGCTACAAAAAGAGGCTAAGAAATATTGTTGAGAGTGCAAGTTTCAAGGTTGATGAAGACCCATAAAATAATTTAGTGGTGATATATGGATATGAATCAGATGAGTCTTCTTGCAAAGAAGAAGAAAAAGCTAACGAAAAAGAAGTGCAAATTGAAGAGGAAGAAGCTCTAAAAAATATTCCTAAAACTCCTAAGTATGTGTAGAAGAATCATTCTGAAGAACACGTCATTGGTGATAAGAGAAAAGGTGTACTGACAAGAAGGAAAGTTGTTGAAGAATAGGTAAATATATGTTTACTTTCTAAAGTTGAACCTAAAATAGTGATTGAATCATGCAAGGATGACTATTGGATCAAGGCTATGGAAGAACTAATGTAGATTAAGAACAATCAGACTTGGGAACTTGTCCCAAGACTAGCAAACAATAATGTGATTGGAACTAAGTGGGTATTTAAAAAAACTAAATGAGAGTGGAGAAGTTGTAAGAAACAATGCAAGGCTTGTGTGTAAAGGCTACTCTCAAGTAGAAAAGAGATAATGATTTGGTATGAAGCAAATTGATTTGGTATAGAGAAAGAGTATTGATGATTAGAGTTGTGTTTTTTGTTAATGGTTTTTCACATCATGTGTTTCCATCAATGAGAAAGGGGGAGATTGTTGCAAGTATATGTAGTTGGTGTTGTCATTAATGTCAACAACTTTTGGTGTTATCATTGGTGTCAATTGTATGGGTAGGAGATTGTTGCAAGGATAAGCAGTTGATATTGAGTTGATGTTATATCTGATGATGCTTTGATTAGTTGAATTATGTTGTCATTAGTAAGCTACTAATGTCAACCTCTAGTGTTGCTTTGATAATTTTTTGCCTATGGATGTATGGTTGAGTTGCTAGGTTGTAGTTGGCTTGGTGGTGATGAGGAAGTATTGAAGATGTTGAGGATGTGTCTCTAGTGCTTGGTTTCCAAGTGCTTTTGAGAATATTTGAATAAAAAGAGGAAACAATGTGTTGCAATGGTGTTATGTGTTGCATAGTAGAGTTCTAGTTTGGATCCACATTTCTTCTATGTTGAAAATCTACTTGTGTAGTTTGGATATGTTGATTAGAGGTGTTGCATACAAAATTTGGTGTGTTGGATTGTTGTGTAGAGGAATTTATGTTCACCAGTGTGTGAACTGTGTATTGCAGAGGTGTCTTGGAGAAATGTTTTTGCTTCGCATTTCTCCGTAGAATGGTTTTAGGTCTTGCAGATTTGGAAGAGTGTCGATAGTGTTTGTATCTTTCTTTATTTGAAGTTGTTTGAGGTTTGGTGCTTCAAAATTCAGTTTCTTGAGTTCCAGTGTATGGAAAAATTATTTGAGTATACTAGGTTTCTACATTCTTCAAGTGAAATTTGTTACGAAGGAATTTGTTGGTTTCTAGGATGTTTGTAGAATATTCTAGATTGTGTTCAAGTATTATGTGTTGTCTACAAGTCATCTTTGGATTTGAGGAAGCATGTACTTAAATGTTAATGGTTTTAACACAGGTTTGACTGACCTTAGGTGTTTACACTAATTGCAGAGTTGCTTCAGTGTTTGTGGAAGTGTGGTGTGGTGTGTATGAGTGAGTTTAGGTCCTAGCTAAGGTGTGTTGTGGTCCACCTTCATTTATTTCCACTATAATACTTTTTTGGTGCTGGCCTAATTTGAATTTGCATGGTTGAGGTGCATTGTCGACCTTAGAGAATGTTTTCAAGGATGAATATGGTACAAATATGAGTTGAGTTGTTGATGGATGATAAGATATATGTGTGTGATATGAATTGAAAAATTGTGAGGTGTGAATTTGTGTAGTGCGGTGCGAGATTTCATGTGTTATATTACTGGATGTAATGAGTAGAAGGTGTCTACAATCTTCAGTAAGACTAGGGAGGTGTTGGTGATGCTATGGTGGCCTTTTTTGTTGCATTGATATGGATTTCTCATTTTAACACTCTTCTCTATCTTCTTTTCTATTCTAGCAGTGAGACTTTATTTCTTTTAGGTTGTGAGCCCTCCAGTAGTGAGCCCTTTTGTAATCAGTGTTGATATTGTTGGAAACAAGCTACAATGAGAGGGGGGTGAATCAGTGTTGTGCAAAAATTAACTTTATTAACCTTTATCTTCAAAGAATTAACAACATTCAACCATAATGCATAAACATGAAGCAAATGAACACAACACCATAACACAATAATTTTTACGTGGAAACCCTATTAGGGGAAAAACCATGGTGGATGGCCAATCCAAAAGTTAATCTGAGTATATTCAAATGAAGATTACAAAAGGGGAATGCACTTGCATTCAGGTGCACTGCCTAGAGCTCACTGCTAAAAGGGAAGGCTCACTTCCTTACAAAGAAAATCATATTAAAACCATCTAAGAGTTTGAACTGAAAAAGATAGCATCTGCAAATGCCTGATTACAGTTCTAGTTAAGCACAATAATAGATATTTTTCTTTACAGACTGATTCTGCACTTCTGCTCTATTTTGCTTACACTCATAATACAAATTCTCTATGCACAAGTGAAACTGCACTTTATCGCTCTTTTGCTCTGCTCTAAATCTCAATTCACATCAATACACAACTCATACATCATACAAAATGATACAAATGATCATATATATATATATATATATATATATATATATATATATATATATCCGCAACATAAAATTCAATTACACTTTGTCGGCTTCAATAGAACACAAAAATAATTACCACCGTCAACTAGATCCTTAATTAAATATTTATGCGCATCCTCCAAAGTCGGTTAAGAAATAGAAGGGACCAAAACAAAGATGTACAAACACAAAAATACTTAACCAATTGCTTCTCATACATCCGTGACATAATACATTCATGAAGTCGGCTCCAATACAAGAAAAATTGAGAATATGCTAACCAAATCTTCTAACTTCCACACCAATTGATACAAGCCACTGCGCTTTAGTAGTATAAGAGATATTATACCAAAAACCATTTCTTGAGATGCACAACATAAAATAATAACATGAAATCTTCATACATATCGATGAACACTGTGCTACTAGATACTCCGTTCTTCCTAATTAATCTTCAATTTGTTTATCGATGTGATCGAATGATAGTGCGTGTATTTGATCATCGATTAGAGTTTTCATCAATGACAACATCAAGTGATACTATAGTGTCTCTTACCAACAATCTCCCCCTTTGGCATTGATGGCAACACTTAGTGAAAAATGACTAAGTGTCAGATTAGTACCAAGATAAACTACACTGTCGTCAAAATTCCAAAAATACAATTCTCCCCCTGAGATGATTAAGCATTTTTCACTCCACTCTTCTCCCCCTTTGACATTAATGGAAAAGGTAGGGATCGTATACAAAAAAAATGGATCAATCAAAAATTTTATGCAAAAATGCTTCTTTAACTTACAAAACTGAAAAATGTCTGCAAAATCTTTCTTCAGCTGAATTAGATTAGCGTCCCAAACTGTTTTGAGACTCTCCATGATCGTTATGTGACCGCAGATCAGGTAGGACTGTGTCTCTACATATTCCAAGTTGGTCGGATCACCAACTTCCATAGAGTCCTCTCCTTCCTTTAGAGCGCTTGACATTATTTCAATGTTAGGACCAATTATGCCTCTGAGTTCGCATGCTCTAGCAATAATCTTATCATTCTCATGCTTCAATCCTTTTATATTGTTAAGCACAAAAATCACTTCACCTTCTATTTTCCCAATACCACCACATAGAGGGTCAAATCCTTCAAAAATAGTGCTTAACTATTTTTTTAGATCTTTGATCTTCTTCTCATTAGCTTCAGTAAAATTTGAAAAACACAAACATGATTTGTAGATCTTACCACCTTATGACAAAGCATTCTGTACATTCTTTACACTAGTGGCTAAAATAGTTTTATCTTTAACAATCAATACCTTTAATCCACTAAACCTTTTGACATCAAATTCTTTTTGTACTTTCACAATAGCAGATTTTTCTAGTGATTCAAAGTGTGTGCTAACTGAGTTGATAAGCTTTTTTAATTGGCTTGGGGAGGGACCAATCAAATCTTTCACATAGGATGGCATTATCTTCTCCAATATTCTGGATGCAAGATTTAGCAATTCATTATCTTTAATGTGTGACTTCAGTAGCTCTTCCCTGGCTTGTGCTTGAGCAAACAAAGCTACTTTCATCTTCTGGATCAGACTTAAGGTGGACAGGTCAATGGGACCTTCAATCAATTCTGGATCCAATTCTTTTTGTTCAACCAAAAAAATCTTCACTGCCTCAACAGTGTCTCTTGCCTCAACTAGGATTGGCTTTACATCATCTTCCTTTTCTTCAATTATTACTTGCATAGTTGTAGGGTCCGGTTTACCTTCAGTGATCTCTATTTCTTCAACAAATACATTTCCAGGTATCTCAACTTCCATGGGAATTTTTGTGTTGTCCTCTGCAAGAGGAATCTGAGAATCCTTGGCTGTACAAAAAATTTCTTCTTCTACTTCCTTTTCCGGACCTGATGGAGCATCAACAACATGAGTTTCCTCAGCTACAACATCAATTCTCTCATTTAGCAGTATTTCCCTTAGAATTTTCTTTGTTTCTTTTGTGACTTCATCGATTAGACCAATCATTAGCTTGTTAACCCTTGTTTTGCTTTTAAATTTCTTTTGGGCCTTGTTCAAAAATGTCTTCATGTCATCCATAGACATCACTGGATATAATTCTGCAAGAATCCTTTCTCTCATATGTTCTTCTTCTGTTCTGGCATTAAGTCTCCTCATTTCCAGAATGTCATAGAGACTTTTGGGCAGATTAGGCATAATTTCTATCAAAACTTTATTGAAAATATTCATGTGTTTTATTGTTGCTTCTTCAAGAATTATTCTATCAGAATCATCAAAAGAATCATACCATTTACAAAGAGGTTTGAGATTACCATCTTTGACTAATGCCTTTTCAACTTGTGCAACTGACATACCTGAACTGTCAATCTTTGTCTTTTTCTTCACTTGAACATCTTCACCGAAGGGTTTTCCCTTTGTGACAGTTGTTGCCTTGGTGCCTTGATGTTTGATTTCCTTGACATCTTCATCTGACTTAGTTTCCTCATCGTTAGAAACAACCATATACACTCTTTTTCTTTTATCTTTCTTCCTTTTACCTTCTTTTTCGGATACCTTAGCTTCAATTTTTACAGGGGTGGACTTTGTTGCAGGAGTTGAATGAGATACAGAGCTTCTAGTTGTTCTAGTTCAGGAAGATGGTGCTGCTGGACCAGTTGATTGAGTTCTAGCTACCTCCTTAGTTGCTTTCTTAGCTGCTTCAACTTCTTTCCTCTTTTGTCTAGCTTCTTTTAATAGATCTGCAGATATGCCCATACTCTTTGCAAGAACTTCTACTTCTTTTCTGACTCTTTTAGTAATCATAGGTTTTTTGAGCTCATTATGAACTTGTATGTCCTTCTCAGCATAGGTACTGAACCTTTCTTCTATCGGATCCAAAGGTTTACATAGCAAGTGTTGTGCATACATCTCCAAAAAAAATTCTTCGACTTCATACCCCATAGGCATGATCCAGATAGTTCTTGGATCAACAACTTCCATCATACACTGATCAACATCCACCATGAAGCAAATTGAATCTTTGTACTTCTCTACACTAGAGGTAGGAATCCTCTCCCTAGCTTGCATCATAGCCTAAAAGATTTTAAAATATCCCCACATAGCTACATTCCTTGTTTTGGTACCTGCAAAGTTGTACAACAGATCTTTGATCTGTGCGGCTACCGGTTTGTCCTTTTGCCACTAAAATTTTCAAATTCCTGAAACTTCACCCATGAAATAACAGAATAAACACAAGAGAAAGTTACCATGTTTGAAATATTTTTTCTTATCTTTCTTTATCTTTGCTAGATTCTCCATTAGCTGAATTCTCAGCAGTTCACAGAGATCATAATCTACATTTTCCTTCACCATTTGGTAGGCGGCATAAATTGTTGTGTCAGACATGGAGTTGTCTCGACTAGAATGGTAAATCTTGTATCCAATGATCGTAGATGAAAATTTGACATCTATATCGACAATGTTATCAATAGTCATTGCCCTTTTGTCATATGTAGAGCCTGTAGCATTAGTGACTGTTTTGTTTTTCACATACTTCAGAATTGGTAGTCCACCGGAAGAGTTTAGACCAGTTACTACACTAATAGATTCCTTTGTAATTTTGAACGGAATGCTAAGCCACATAAATTCATCATGCACTCAGCTCAAAACATAACAGACCCACGCCGACACTTCAAACACAAGAAATTTGATACTTTGTGTGAACTTTATTTCTGAGATTTTATGTTCTGGCTTTACACAGTAATCTTCACCAATGATATTATTATTGTACAAATTTAGTAGTTGAGAACTTCCTAGTTCTTCAATATTGGCATGAATATAAACCCTAATTTATTCTATGTGTAAAACTCCATGCAGAATGGACGAAAATGCTCCTAATGGATTAGTCTCAAGAGACTTGTAAGGATGACATTTAAATTTAGGATGAGGTATGTCCTTGACTTCAACTACTAGAGGAGTATTCATTTTGATCAAATCACAAGTTTGCGAAGTTTTCTGAAAAATACCTTTTTCGTTGAATCGAAATTTGATTGTCGAATCACTTCCACACTTGAATCTTGCCTCAATTCGTCAAGGTTCGCCTATGAGCTCTACAAAATTCTTTTCTCCAAATGGAAAGTAAAAAATGACCTTTTATCACTTGCATACCTAACTCTTTTGTCGCAATAAATGCTTTAACCCTAATACATCCGGTTACCCTATTTCTGTACACTATGACAGGTAAAACTTTTGCGGACCTCCAATACGGCATACCACTTCCTCCAATGAGTTCAACAACATTTGTTGAGCATCCATGCATCTACTGTACACATCCACATCCAGTGTCATTTACCGGTTAGGAGGTTGTATGGTTGTTTTGACTGCTCCCCTAGGCCAAATGCCTGAAACTAATTCCCGAAGGAATTACCAAAAGCAGGTTTTGGTGTTGGCACACTTTCTTTAGCAGAGGGTTCTTTCTTCACCCATTTCTTCTGCATCTATTGTCTAACCACATCTGTAGTGATTTTTTCTTTTCCTTTGATATCCTTTTGCATATTTTTTCTTTGATTTACCGGACCTTTTCTGTTCCAACAAAATGTAGCAATGTGTCCAATTTTGTTGCGATTATAGCACACAACATTTCTTTTTTAAAACTAGTTGTTCCATTGATTTCCTCTTGATCTGCACTGGTTAGAAGTATGGCCAAGTCTATTGCATGTATAACATCTAATATTTCTATGAAATTGATTCATCACATTTTTACATTCATTTGACTTATGACCAATCTTATGACAATTAAAACACTGACCTGAGAATGATGAACCACTTTGATTCATTCTACTTCTACATTGAGTAGCCATGTGTCCGAATTTGTTATAGCTGAAATAGTATCCATTAAATCTCTAAGCATTAGGTTGCCTTACTAGATACCTTCCAGATTTGTTCATTTGATTTCCTTGTCTGAATCTCTTTTGCTCGGATCTGGAACTTTCTCCTTCTTCATCTCTAAGACCTCGCTTTTCACCATGAGTCCTTTGACTGCTAATTAGTTCATCAAGCATGGTAGAGCTAGCTTTGAACTTCTCTTTGTATTCATTTATAGCAGCAAGTTCATTTTTGAGATCATCCATTTTTTTTTCAAGTGCCTCTTCACTATTCTTAGATTGTTCTAGTTCATCATCCAATTGGTTGCATACTTCAGATTTTTCTTTTAGTGATTGTGCTAGGTTCTCTTCATTTTTCTTCCTGTCTTCAATCTCCTTGGTCATCCTCATCATGATGGATTCCATCTCATGCTTTAGGATTGTATTGTCTTTGGTACTTGCTTTTCACATTCCTCTATCTTTTCTTTCAGGGCTTGACTGAGTTCTTCTTCTTCAATGCTCTTACTGTCACTCTGCTTAATCTGATCACATAGTTCCTTTCTCTTCTCTCTAGACTTATTGATTTTGTCTTTTAGAGACAATGAATTTCTCAGCATCTAAGAGGTTTGCTTGCAATTTTTGAACTTTAGCCTTTGACTGATCAAGATCATCGAGGGCCACCAAAAGTTGTTGTTGAAGACTACTTGAATCCATTGAAACACCTTCCAAGATATCCTCAAGCGATTAGACTTCTTTCAGAGGAACTAGCTCTGATACCAATTGTTGGAAACAAGCTACACTAAGAGGGGAGGTGAATCATTGTTGTGCAAAAAGTAACTTTATTAACCTTTATCTTCAAAGGATTAACAACATTCAACCATAATGCATAAACATGAAGAAAATAAACACAACACCATAACACAAGGATTTTTTACGTGGAAACCCTATTAGGGGAAAAACCACGATGGATGGAAAATCCAAAATTTAATCTGAGTATACTCAAATGAAGATTACAAAAGGGGAATGCACTTTCATTCAGGTGCATTGCCTAGAGCTCACTGCTCAAAGGGAAGGCTCACTGCCTTACAAAGAAAATCAGATTAAAACCATATGAGAGTTTTAATTGACAAAGATATCATCTGCAAATGCCTAATTACAGTTCCGGTTAAGCACAATAATAGATCTTCTACCTTACAGACTGATTTTGCACTTTTGCTTTGTTTTGCTTACACTCGCAATACAAATTATCTATGCGCAAGTGAGACTACACTTTATCGCTCTTATGCTTTACTCTAAATATCAATTCGCATCAATACACAACTCATACATCATACAAAATGATACAGACGATCATATATATCCGCAACATAGAATTCAATTACACTTTGTCGGCTTCAATAGAACACAAAAATAATTACCACCGTCAGCTAGATCCTTAATTAAATATTTATGCACATCCTCCAAAGTCAGTTAAGACATAGAGGGGACCCAAACAAAGATGTACAAACACAAAAATACTTAACCAATTGCTTCTCATACATTCGTGACATAATACATTCATAAAGTCGGCTCCAATACAAGAAAAACTGAGAATACACTAACTAGATCTTCTAACTTCCACACAAATTGATAAGAGCCACTACGCTTCAGTAGTAACAGAGATATTATACCAAAAACTATTTCCTGAGATACGCAACACAAAATACTAACATGAAATATTCATATAGATCGATGAACACTATGCTACCGGATACTCTGTTCTTCTTGATTAATCTTCAATCTGTTTGTCAGTGTGATCAAATGATAATGCACGTATCTGCTCATCGATTAGATTTTCCATCAATGACAACATCAAGTGATATTGCAATGTCTCTTGCCAACACCTCACTGTGGTTTTTCCCTTCTTAGGTTTTCCACGTAAATCTGGTGTTTCATTGTGCATTGTGTTGCTTTTATTTTATTTCTATTAACTTCTTTCATGATAAATCACTCTAATATATTAAGGGTTAATTGAATTAAAGTGGATCTGAATGTTTGCGAGGGTTTTGAAGTTTTAATGTACAACTAATTCACCCCCCCCAGTTGTCTTGTGCATTCAACATATCCTTGGTTGGATAGAGGCTAATTGATAAACAAGTAATGAATTGACAATCTTGTTGTAACTCACCACTCAAATTTTATCTCCTCGATGGACTGAATTCATACATATCACCTTTAAGGATCAAGTTTTGCTTGACTTGAAACCTACAAGGGTTAGTGCACATAAATTAAATACATGTAAGTTCATAAACACAAACTCACATAGCATATGACATGATTCTTCAATGATGAAATGTTTCAATAATATTGATAATTCTACTCTCGATTGCTCTTGAATACTTCTAAGGAATCTTGATTTGCTCAATTGAACTCACTATCTTTTTCTTCTTTCTTTTTTTCTTCTAAGTATTATAATTGCAAAAATGACTAGGTATTTATATGCAATTCTTCTAATTTCTTGAAAACCAAATACCGATAATCAACATTTGAAATTGGAAATTCAAATAATAAATCACCAACACCATCATATTCAAATTTGGAGCCAAAAATATTGGTCTAGGACGTAGTGCACCCTAGACTAGATTCCCGCTTTTTGGAATCAAAAGTATCATGGAAAAAATATTAAATGCATAATTTGATTTCCCATTTTTGATTTTTCAAGAATGTTTATGAAATTGGAAATTAATGCATGATTAGGTCCAAGCACTTCGGGGGGAGAAAAACCTAGTGTAAAATTGTCAAGGGTGACAATTTTTTATGCTACATGAAGTTTATCTTCTTAACGGGGTAGAACTCACAAATTTCTGCAATGTAATTTTGCACCTTAAATTTTATGAAGTCATTATTATCATTTTGACCTTTCACCACTTTGTGGTTAAAAGTACACATGTGGTAAATATCAAGTTTATAAAAGAATAACATTCCATCTAATGAGGGATTTGTACCGCTAAAATTCAGAGGGAAGTTATATTTATGAGAAATAACTTACCCAACTATTGGTAAACAATTATTCCTATAATAGAGCATACAAAGTACACTTTACAATTTTAAATAGTGATTAATTTGTTAGTCAACACTACATTTTTGCTATTTTCTAGATACTATTATATCCCTTCCTTTTGTTGTTACATTATTACTACGCTAATTTTCAGCCTTATTTCATTGTTGCACACCATTCTATCCTCACATTTTTTCTACTCTATTTATACACCTTTTATGACTTGTGGATTACAACAAATTGACTGTAAATATAGGTCTCCAACCAACAAAATGGCTTAAAATAAGTATTCTTATTTTGCCTACAATTATAGCAAAAAAAAAAATGGAAATTTGTTTGTTTTGGCATGTGGTCATTATTGTGTTTAACTCGTGGCCATTAAAATAATAGAAATTTGATTATATACAGCAAAAAGAAATCTAGCTATACAAGAATTTACTATAATAAGAGACTAAAATATAGCTTAAGAAAATATAAAAATTATTTATTAGTTGCAAATAATTAGCTAGCAAGTGCATGCATAGACGATAGGAAGTTTGCAGTCTCCTCTTCCGATCATAGCATACTACAAGAATTATTTTGAAAAATAAAGCAAAGCTTCGTTGAATATGGCGCCAAGGAAAAAATCACCATACTAGGAGAACAACTAGACATTTCTTCATAAGGTACTAGGCACCTTTTCCTACCTTCACATTTGGAATGTGTAGTAGTTTACATAATAAAATATTTAATCTATGAAGGAATAAATTATTTGTTATACACCGTGCATTTTGAATTGCTTATTCTTTACATAGTTAAAAGAGCTCACAAGTACATCAAGCTAGCTGCACAATATGGTATTTTTTGGTTGCCCATTAAGTGCCAATCCCTGTTGTTGTGGTAACCAATACCACAATGGTTAGGAAAAATGGTATATAATGAAGAGCATGAAAATACCAAATGAGTGAGGATAGAGAATAA
Organism: Sequoiadendron giganteum; assembly: GCA_007115665.2. Taxonomy (NCBI): domain Eukaryota; kingdom Viridiplantae; phylum Streptophyta; class Pinopsida; order Cupressales; family Cupressaceae; genus Sequoiadendron; species Sequoiadendron giganteum. Next base: position 602,474,253 of record CM021106.1, on the reverse strand, counting down.
AAAAGGGTTCTACTTTGAGCACGGAGAAAGGAGGACATCTCCAATGGACATATGATTGATAGCATTAATGTGCAACCAATGACCATCCCATATTTGAGGACAAATAGGGATTGAGCTAGGGGGAGTGATGGGCTATAAAATTTTCATTTTAATTAGGGTTATCCCATATGTTTTGATAATATTTCCATATCATTTCCAAATATTCCCAAGAATTTATGTTTAATTATAAGGCATTAAAACTCATTTATGATAATTTGATAGTTACTTGCATATGTATGATTATTGTTGAAATTTAATGTGATGTTATGATGAATTATGTTAATTATAATAAATAATTTTCTTGTAGAGAACTAATTTGTCATGTAACGCCCCGCCACGCAACCCTAGAGGAAGTTGCAACAACTACTTAAATAGGCTAATTTTTTTTTGTTTAAGTACAATTAACATGCAAGTTCACTAACTAATGCCAACAACCTCTAAGGTTACGAGACAAAGGTTATATAGAACCTCAAAAAAAACATGAATTAAACCATGACATTCATTTACTCAATAATTTAAACACATACATTCCAATTAAGATAGTTTACATCAAGCATAAAGATAACTTTCCATTCCATTAATTCATAATTAAATATTAGAATTACATCTCTCATTCCCCGAATGAGGCAAGTCCAATAAATAAGTTTATAAATACAACTTCCACCTCGATAACAACTGAGGGGTAAAATAATACAAGATCAACTGAAATGAAATAAAGCAAGGACTGATACTGGAACCCACAAGCTCTCCAACTAGAAGTCTCATCCACAAGAACATGAAGAAAGAACCCAACGGAATTAGGTGCATGCCACCCAACCAAGTGGAACCCAAAGGCACCCCACGTGCTAGGAGATAGTAACAAGGAATCCTAGCCAAGACCATCTACCTCTAGACACAGGCTAACACAAGACTGAACCAAACTGAAACAACCAATCACATGTACCACACAAATACAACACATGTACAACTCGGGTACAACATAAGTACGATACAAGTGCAACTCAAATACCATGCAAGTACAACACAAGTACAACTCTACAAGGTCACGATGCTTCCAGGAATAAAGCAAAACCAGTATGTTAAGGGAACCATACACATAATAATCAAACACCAACTATGGTCCCATCAGGTATGTTACGGAAACCATACCCACAATAAACACGTACCAACTATGGTCACACAAAGTGCCATCACACAACACATCATGAGTTACCCACTGCAGATTGTCAAGATGGTGGCCTCAACTGACCCTCGGTCCTCATAATACAAAAGCGAAATCCAAAAACCAAATGTTGTCCTAGACAAAGTGTCATCACACAACTCGTCATGAGTTACCCATTGTGGATCGTCAGGATGGTGGCCTCAAACCGATCCCCGGACCTCATACTTACTAATGCGGAATCAAATACCTTTCGTACAGACAAGATAGATGACCTTTCCGTTACCGGCCTTCCCACCCATCCCAAGCCTAACTGAGCACTTGGGTCTATGAGTGAGGCATAATTATCTTTTTAGTGTGAAGTACTACCCAAACTTCTAATTATATTGATTTAGTTATCACTTAATTACACCACTTCCGAAGGTTACCCAATCTTACCTCTTCTGGGCTCTAGCCCCTACGAAAGCCACTCTTCTACTTGACAACACACATACCATCCAAACACCAAGGGTAACAAAGTACAACCAGACCAGATATCACGACCACTCCTTTCTTAGGAGGTGACACAAACTGAAACGCACTCCAACACTGGAGGCAACAAAACATATAACAAGGTCACTCCTTACAAGGAGACACATATCCCATAATCCACTCCTTTACCAGAAGACACAAACGTCCCCGTTCGTAGAAATCGAGTAGACACTGATATCTTACTATGCACTACCCAAGGGATTCAAAAGAGGTTGACAAAATGACACGACAACCCACATAACCAGAGACCTCATCTGGAAGACTTACAGTTAAATGACACTCATTTAACCCATTTCCCAGAACAAGAACACGAAGGGAATAATCACAGAAGGTAACAGAAAAGAACTACCTTTGGATATTCTAAATCCATTTTAGATGCTAACATTCAGTACCTATTGCCTTAAGATAATTTGAATTAAATATCGACTCTTTCAATCAAAAAATGGAATTCAAATCAAAAGTTCAATTTCACTAATTGTTTCAATGGTAACAAGTAATCATGTATCTTTCTACGTTTCAGAATATAACGTTTAGAAATTACAATAAGTTTATTGCGAAATAATTTATTAAATAATCTCAATGCTAAGCACATTTCTTGTCAATTCTAAGTTTAGTCTTTCAAAAATGCATTTAAACTTTCAACTGATAAATGGAATTAAAACTACATAATTAATTCTCACATGTAAAATTAAAATATAATCATCGTTTTAAATCAATATTTTTACAACATGTCAGAGTGAAAAAATATTAAAAATTATAAAATCCATTTACCAAAATAACCCTTCAAATATGTGTATATCAAAAATACACATATTTACTTATTTAATTAATAATACTCTAATTTTATAAAATATAATATTAAATATTAATATTTTAATATTATATAATATAATATTAAATATTAATATTTTGATATTATATAATATAATAATACACATTAAAATATTTATATTATACTAACATTATAATATTAATATTTAATATTATAAATATATAATACTAAATGTTAAATAAATATAAATAAAAAAAATAAAAAACAAAATTAAAACACCCACCACTTATCTCGGTCCACGCCCCGGTCTCAATGGGCGGTCGCCTTGGTTCATGGGTTGCGCACCATATGGGGTCGGCTGGTTGTGTTTACATACAGCTGACCCCCATTAATGGGGGTGACGACTGTGTGTAAACACAGTCGTCCACTCCCATGTGGGCGGCGACAGTGTAAGGGTGTTGGGGAGTGGGGAGGGGCGTGCTGGGTGCGGCTCCCTCCACCCGCCTCCCATGGGGTGCAGTGGGGGTTGAGCCCCTAGCGGCCTCTTCAAATTTATTTTTTTCAAAAAAAATCAAAACCCCTAAAAAAAACATGACTGCGTTTTTTATTTAAATTGCAATTTAAAAAAAAAAGAAACAAAAGCCCATTTTTAATTCGGATTCTTCCAATAATAACATTTTTTAACCGACATGAATATATATATGCATTTTTGGTTTAGAGGACATAATAAATTGAGAAAACCAGAATAATATGAGTAAAAGAACAATGATTTACATTCAAAAACATCATTTCTTTGAAGCAATTTAAATTTTAAGAAGGTCTTCTTGCTAATTTGAAGAACAAAATTCCAACCTTTGCTTTATTTGAATTCAAACAACAAAATTCAAAACTCCTTCCACAAGATCTTAACCATTAATATTTAAATTTCAAAAATTCAAAAACAAGCATTTAAAAGACTTGAACCTGAATTTTTTTTTGAGATGATAGAAGATCCTGATGTGTTCTTGCTTCCCTCTTCAGATCCACAAATTCTTCCAACTTTTTCCAAAAGCCCACCAAATTCCACAATTTCTTCCTTCTCTTTTTAATTTAGTCTTTTTCCCAAATTTTCATGAACTCTAAAATTGTGAAGCAAATTTCAAACATAAGGATCCAACCCTAAAAATCCTACAACCACCCTCATAAATTTCTGAAAACAGAAAATAGAAAATATCTCAATTTTCAATTTTTTGAATTCAAATTTTATTATTGACTTTTTATGCATTTTCTTTATTTTCAATTTCAACAAATATAACAATAACTTCAACATCAATAAATTAACTTCTTTCAACCACTTAAATTTAATTAATTAATAAATAGATTTAATCAACGATTAAATTATTTATTAATTAAATTAAATTAATAATAAAATAAATTACATTTCAACATAATCTCAGAACACATTAATCCACAACTTCAATGCCTTAAGTCATTTAAATCATCCAATTTAACTTGCAATTTAAATAAATTCAAGGCCAAATTGAACAAAGTTAAAACAATCATAACCCGACAACACCTGACAACACACTATGACTAGGGTGACGACGTGGCACGAAAACCTAAATACTATCTCTCAATCGAATACCGTTGAGCATTGGACACGCTCAAACCTGTGAAACCAGGTGGAGTTGATGTCCTATACTTGTCAACTTGCGAATAAAGAGTATACCCACATACATAATCATGTCATAATTAAAACACACCATGAAGAGGAAATCACGGAATCGTAGGTCGCTCGCAAGCGAGTGATGCGATACCGTCCCCTTCACCAATACAATACAACTAACTGACAGATCTAACATATTAATATAATCCAAAGCATAAACATCATTGGTTCAAACATCCATAGTTTTAATCCAAAACATGTCATAAAATAACATCATATAAAATACCATCACATCAAAAGATAACATTAACGTTGCTTTATAGATAGCAACCAAAAGAAGCCGAGTACCATAGTCAAGGTACCAACAAGAAGTACAACATAACAGAGCATAACACTGTTCGATCAAAAGGACAAAACAGAGGGGTATTACATGTCATGCAACAAGAAGGGGGCAAGAATCTCTAATCAATGGATTTTTGCTAGCTTGAAGCCACACGAATCAATGTCATGCAGTTGAAGGATGGAAAGCCTATAACAAAGGGATTGACTCATGTAGCCAAGCTAACACAAATTGTTGGAGCATTTAAGACTTTTTCAACCAATGAAACTTTTTCATAAGAACACCGACTCTTTCATCATGATATGTCAACACATTTGTCACTTGTTTGTGCATGCTTATGAAACTAGTTCTCTATCTTTGTTAGACGAATTGTATTAGGATTTTATTCATTTGATGTCCTCATTGTAGAATAATCCTCTTCCTAATCTAAAGGAATGAGTTGAAATTTGTATATAGGGGTCCTATTTATTTACATCTAAAGTCAGTCTATTATATATTGTAGAGATCTACAAATTAAAGTAACAGTAATGTTCTCTAAACAATTGTATATTTCTTTTGAATAAAAATTAAAAACAAGACTTTTATCTGAAAGTATTGAGTTAGTTGTGCATGAAGAGTTGATTATATAATTATCATGTGATTTAAAAGAATGTTGATACCCAAGCAAGGGCCCACTTGAGGTATGTTCTCACTCTATTGTTAAAATTAGTAGTTAGTGTCCTTTCATTCTATATTAGACTATTATTTTCTTATCATTGTTACTTGTAGCTATTATTGATAAGTATAAATTAATCTATAGTTATAATATTTACTTGTAATATCAATCCATAGCACTAGTTTATTATTCAGTGAATGTGAATTTTGTATGTTTTCTTAAAATAAATTTCCCTTCAGTTCAGAATATTTAATTATTATAATCAACTTTATAATAACCCCTTTAATTTTGCAGTCGTACATATAGTATTGGCATAATTTCATAAACACGTACATGGTTGACATTTAAAATTAGTCTCTTATGACTAATGATTTCTTGATAAAAGATAAACTAATGCATCGAGTAGAAGTGCATGACTTAGCTGCTCCATAATATTGGATACCTTTATATTGACAAGGACTAGGGTCACAAACTTAAAACACGTGTTTGAAAAACTCTTGACATGTCCATCCTTTGGCCACACCATATAACTTCATGTCAATTGTTTTTGATAAGGTAAGAAAGGTTTTGAAAGGACCCAAAACCTTTTACAGGACTAAGAGATGAACACTTCCCAACAATAAGGACACCACTTGTCACCGACACAGTACCAACGGAAACACCGTAGTAGCACAGTAGAGAGATGGACAACACTTGGTCAGCAGTGACCAGGGCTAACAGAACACTCAGAACCAACATCAGTCTTGAGACAAAGACTAACTAGTGACCCAAACTTGGTGCCACAACTAGAAGTAACTAACCACTTAGGACCAAACCCAGTCCTATTGAACCAATAGACCACCCACAATACTACATGCCCAAGAGACTGCCTAGAAACACCAGGCGACATAACACTTGCAGCAACATGACTGCAACATACCTTCCTCTCTGTTAGAATTGGCTATGGTTGCCAAGATCTTTGGACCAAATGGAAAGCACAAGAAGAGAAAATATGAATGTGACAAGAATAAATTGTATTCTTATCAATATGATTGTGATTGTATGAGATGATTATTGATTGTTACAATGAGAGACCCCTTGGTTATATAGCTAAGGTGAGAAGCAAGATGTCATAGGATTATGACAAGTGTCTTAATCATATGACATGAGACAACTAATCACACTTACCTAGGTCACATGTAGTAGTTGTCAAAAGATAAGATAATAACTAATGACAACTAACACCTTCTAGAAATATTCCTTCCTAGGACCTAAGTAAACTTAATATGTGTAAATAAGTCCCCTAGTAATGAATTAACTAGGTACAAGACTTTATTTACACCAACACCCCCCCTTAAGTGCAACTTAGGGAGTAGCTGATTATTATGCAAATGACACAAAGATGGGTCCCGAATACTAGGCCATGTTAGGTACCCATGTACATATGCAAATGAAATCTCTCACAAACGGAGAAAAGGAGAAAACCAAGTGGGAAAAAACTCCTCCCCAAAAGAGATGAAATATAAAAAATAAACACTCTCAATGATGCATGAGAAGGCCAAAACCCCATTTGAGGAAAAAGACCCTCCCATAAGAGAGAAGTAGAAGAGAGACAAGGCAGCCCCCCCTCAATGTTGAGTTTCCTACAATGATGGTAGAAGTTCGACATTGAATGTTGAAGATGATCCAATATCGTCGAACAACATTCCTCCCCTTAGGAAGAAACAAAACCAAGGATGTATGCAGGATGTCAGGAATATGGATGATATGTGATGATGTCTCTGAAGCATGCTCAAGTGTCTCCATGTCGATGCCGAAAGCTGACACACTCCAAACATGCATTCTAGGCTACACTGCTAAAGAGGACAATCCATAATCTAGTAGAGATGAATGTAGAGCACAATCCAAAGACAATGATATCCCCTCTAAAGACAAAGAAGCATCCTCCAAATATTGTCCAAAAGTATCCACACTCACGCCAAACTGCAAAGAATGATCATGTAGAGAATGAACATGAGGGTCAGAGTGTTCCCTCACAACAATTGAAGAAGAAGTATCCTCATCAAAGAGAAGATGAATGTCATCAATGATGTCCTCCAAATATGCAATATGAGACTCCACAACAAGTCTGAAGTACCTGTCAAGAAGCCATCCAAAGTAGCCATATCTGGAAGACTATGTATGTCTTGTTGCATTGGATCACAAGGAACCAAAATTGTGGAATCACAAGAATCATCAACTGTAATAGTAGATGGAGAAGATGAAATGCATGGCTCAAGAACCGGATCTGATGTGAGAACTCCCAAGTTCAAAAAGCCAAATGTCTCCTCTGAATCATGGTTCATATGATCAATAGCCAAAGGAACAATGTCACCATCAAAAGAAAAATTTGCAAAGGTATACAATTGAGATGAATGATCAACCACCCCAGTAGCAATGATCTCTCTACTCTCCAAGTCTCGAATGATGACTGAATCAGGTGTGAACTCCACAATTCTCCCATCTCCACCATGTGTAATCTGATATATAGAAAGAAGATTGTTTGTCAAATGAGGAACACACAAAACATCCTGGAAAGTGTTGTCCCTAAAACTAATAGATCCCTTCCCAATTACACTCATGCATGTATTTTTTCCCATCAAGAAAGGAGACATAAAACAAGGTTGAAATGAAGAGAATATAGATTGTGAAGATGCCATATGATACATCAAGATGCTCCTGAATCTAGAAGCCATCTCCCTGATCTTGGACCTGAAAAATCACAAAGAGCTTGTCCTTTATATCCTGATGTAGATGCTTGACCTTTGTCCTTTTTAGACAGTTTTGAAGAAGGAGAAGAAGGTGATTCAGACATTCTAGAAGACAAATCAATGTGATTCCTTTTGAGAAGATTTTTCAACTCATCAATATCCCTCTTATAACAATAGTGTTCTTCGTGTCCATCATTCTTGCAATATACACAAAAAGGCCTCTCCTTCTTAGACGAATTTTCTTTTGAAGATTCTGATTCTTTATGTGGCTTGTTCTTTTTCATCTTTTGCTTCTTATCAAGATTCCCTGATTCTTTTTGTCCCTTAGACTCACTTGCCACCAATGCATGCAACTTGGAAGACTTGATTAGACCCATGTTCATTAACTTAGCTTCTTCTTGGATTAGGAGATTTGCAAAGTCATCAAACTTAGGATCAACATATGATGCTCCCATAGAGAGTCGATGGGTATGAAAGCCATAAACAAACACGGAATACTCAGGACCAAGCTCGGATAACACATTCAAAATCAATTGCAAATCCTCTTTATCAATGCTGCATTATTTCAACTGTGTTCTTAGTTGCTTGATTTTGGAGATGTAGTCTTGGATGTGGTCAAAACATTAAGGATCAAGATTCATCAAATCATTATCAATCTGATATCCCCTAATCTTATATGTTTTACCATACAATTTTTCAAAAGTCTCCCAAGCCTCTTTAGGTGTTTTATATGATTCAATATGAAATTGTAAATCAAATGAGACTAATGAACATATGCATCCAAGTGTTTTATCACGATCAATCTCTCATTTTGCCAATTCTTTAACATCAATAGGTTTTTGAATGGTTTCCTTTAGATGACCTATTAGACCTTTCATCATGAGATAGTTCCATATTGATTTTCTCCATGTAGCATAATTATGTGGAGTCAGGAGTTCAATTTGAGATTTCCCCATCGCAAGAACACAAATCAGACAAAAAATACAATCAACCATTGCAAGATTTCCCCCCCCCCCCCCAAATCACTCAATCAAGAAATACCTGATTTGGCACTTTATACTTAGTGCGTTTACAATTGGCACTTGCCAAAATCAGCGAAGTGGACTTTGATCTTAGTACATGCAAATTGCCAAAATAGGCCTCAAGCTCAAAGTGAAAATTTTACAGCAGATGAGATCAATCTGATTACATCAATGGAAAGTACATGAAAAATTATGCACTTTAAAAAAAATTGCACCCAAAAATATTACCGTAGGAGCAAGATATGAGCTCCCAAACTTTCCAAAATGAGGACGAAGCAACAACAACTGTGAGAATTTGCAAATTTTGGAAAAACCAGACACCAAAACCAAAAACTGATTGCATCACTGCAAAGAGCACAAAAAATAAGCCCAAATAAAAAAAAAAATCTCAAAAAAAGGAGCCAAAATGACCGAGTTATGAGCCTCTAAAGTCAAGCTGTAAAACTAAAAAGCCCAACCGTGAGGGGGTAAAAAATTTCAAATGAGTGCTGACGTCATCGATGACGCATGATGACGTCAATTAAACCTATGATTAAATCTGACTGTCTTAGACTCGTCAAAAAATTCTCGTGTTTAAAATTGACGCTTGTCGTAGAGGAATATTTTGTCTTGCCAGAATATTCTTTTCCACTTGTCGGAATCTCCGAAGGGAATCTGGAAGGAATCTCAGATTGAATATTCTGAGATATTGCCGCTAATGGAATATTTTGTGGTATATACTGCCCAGAATATTCTTTGAAGAATATTCATCTGATGCAACCGCCGGTACAATGACTGTTTGTCGGATTTCTTTGGAGTCGTCAAGCTTTAAATGGAGCCGTCGGATTTCTAAATGACTGGTCCAATTGTAAAGAAGCTCATTGGTGGTTGAATTGTGTCAATTGTCGATTGGGAGGAAGGGGCCCACAGGGTGAAAAGGTGGGTGAACAAGACTGTGCCACGTGGCACATTTTTTGCCAACGGTACCCTGAGGGTACACAGGTACAGGCCTGCAAAATCCGTAGAATATTTGCGAGCTTTTTTGCTTTCGATTTTTTAATTTTTTTATTCAATAAACTTTTCAGAAAAAATCACAGATATTTTTAAAAATTTTCTATAAAAAAATTTCAATTTTTTTTCGATGGAATAAAATAAACTTTTTTAACAAAAATTGTACCATCGCTGCAATTATGATGCTTTGGGGGCCGTACGACTCCCTGGGCGATTTTTTTTTGCCTCACCAAACAACTGCTCCAAATTGGATGAATTGACAATCAATCTTAGGGTTTTTGGCCCTTTTGGACGCCATGGCAGGGTCGGATTTGACTCGAAATGCTCCAAAAATGCAGCTACCTTTTGGATTTGGCAACCACTTTTTGGCTTCAAACCCTCATAGATTTGGCCTCGTATGTCTGATTTGGATGAAACAAAAGGAAAAATTGACTTTTTGAAACCTTTTAGATGCAATGGTGAGCTTAGATTTGCACCAACAAGTTTTGATTTGAACTTACAATAAAGAGCAAAAAATGGAACCTCCCCAAATTTGGTATTTCTTCAAAAAAAGACTCTCCAATGGCACCCAACCTGCTTTGATACCATGTTAGAATTAGCTATGGATGCCAAGATCTTTGGACCAAATGGAAAGCACAAGAAGAGAAAATATGAATGTGATAAGAATAAACTGTATTCTTATCAATATGATTGTGATTGTATGAGATGATTATTGATTGTTACAATGAGAGACCCCTTGGTTATATATCCAAGGTGAGAAGCAAGATGTCATAGGATTATGATAAGTGTCTTAATCATATGAAATGAGATAACTAATCACACTTACCTAGGTCACATGTAGTAGTTGTCAAAAGATAAGATAACAACTAATGACAACTAACACCTTCTAGAAAGATTCCTTCCTAAGACCTAAGTAAACTTAACATGTGTAATTAAGTTCCCTAGTAATGAATTAACTAGGTACAAAACTTTATTTACACCAACACTCTCAATTTAGATAAAAAAGAGCCTAACAGTTTCTTACCAAAAGAGTGGTAATAATCCTTTGAAGTTATAAAAATACAATCAGATCCAAAGAGCAACCCACTACTTAGTAAGCCCTGATGATTCACCAGGCCATTCATCATCTGTAGCAGCTGGACAACAACATACCTTCCGCTCAAGTTATCTAGTAATGAGCCTACTAGCTTCTCACCAAAAGAGGAGTAAGAAACTCCCTTACCAGCAAAGAAATAAATTTCAAAGCGAACCACCCAACTAGGCACCACCTCTAAAGGAGAGGACTTCACCATAAAAGGAGCACTAACAGCAACAACTGAACCCAAGCAGACCAACCTGCCACCAGTCACTCAACCGTAGGAAGAAGGCAAACCAGAGGACTTCATGTCAATTGTTATATAGCACTATCTAACCCTATATCTTGGAGAAAAAATATTATTCCCATACAACATAGTCCTTAAAGATCACATCCTAAATCCCCCATCTAACAATTTTTCTATCCCCAATCCTAAATATCCAATAATTATCATGTCATCTTTAAAGAAATGTTACTTTCAACATCATCTCAAAGAGAGAAAAAATATAGACACTAAAATAATTCATTTGATTGTCATTCATTATTATCATTATATCATTATTATCAATTAATTATTATTATTTACCATTATTATCGTTATTTCATTAATATTAATCAACATTGTTATCATTTAAATAGATTTATTTTATTTTTAGACAAAAGACATAAAACTTATATATATTATATTATAAAATATAAAGATTACAAAATATCTGATTTTTCATCACCAGATTGAGATTATGACCATTCTGCGTGGCCTTCATTTGATATAACATTGAGACACATGAAGCCACTGTTAAACTACAAAAATTACAGACCCATGGCTATTACACATACTTTAACTAACATATTACAAAAACTGATTTTCATGACAATTTTTAACAGATAGCTGCAACCTTACTCCTCCATATGCGAAAATCCCATCAAATTTTCACCTTCTCTCTCTGAAGATCCTTTAACATGAACCAGTGGCGGGAGAATTGGTGGGATTGATGGACCTGCGCATGCATTGTGGTGATTTGCATAAAAAAGCAGAAACTTCACTGTAAAAAAACAAACTTTGAATCTTGCATTCATTTACAGGTAGATATCATTGGGTTTTAGAAAAATTCATTGCTAGCAATTCATCGACAGAAAATTCATTGATAAGTAAAATTCATCACGTGGTGAAAAATTAACGGCATTAATGTTTTTTAATATATATTTCAAAAAATTTAAGTTTATTAAAAATATTAATGCGATTAGACTGTGAAATTTTACTTGAGAGTAAATTTTCCGTGACAATAAATTGCTGATGATGAATTTTTCATTGTAAATTACTGACGATGAATTTGTCATATGCCATATCATTCACATTCTTCTGAAGATCTCTTAACAGAATTCTTTCATTGTTCCTCTCAAAAGCAATTTTCATAGCATCGTAAATATCCACAAAAGCCCTCCTTTGTTTCAATAATTTTCAAGGGAAGATACCATCAATGTACCCTTTGCCTTTGTATAAATCATACTGTTGAACCCCCTTAAGCAGAGCATTCTCAGACATAAAATGGAGCTTGACAATTTTATTTGCAATATGCTCAAGCGAATCATATGACTGCAAAACATTAACAGTGTCTGATAGAAAAATTGCAAGCACCTGTGAAGGAAAAAGCAGACTGTGGACTGATTACTTCAATACCCAGAATAACACGCAGACATTCCTCAACACTGGGGTAATCAAGCTTGAAAATAACCTCCAAGTTTGAATGGCGCGGAAATCCTGTAAATGGGCGCTCCCAACCATGCACCTTCATCGGCACCTGGAAGTTCCATGGCCTATACTCCATTCCACTCGCCTCTAACCTATAAATCACAGAGCCCTACCAAAAAGTTTTAACTATGCCAAAAAGAACTTGAAAAATGTAGGGTGTTAATATGCAAACATCCATTTATCATGGAGTGCATGGCATATGAGGATATTCATAGTCAATATGAAGGTAATTTTAAGATCGATAACCTGCACGAGCTATTTGACGAAGAAAAGATCAGCAAGACTGCTAGTTTTCTGGTAAAAATTCATAGTAGAAGATCCAGCATCGAAAAGAATTTGGAGATTTCATAGTTTTTGTGGTTCTCGATCCCTTAGACTTTTGATCTCGTGAACGACATTAAAATCCCTCATTCATTCATTCATTTAATAACCTCTAGCCAATCACCTAGACAAATGTTTGTGTGAGGAGTGTTAAATCCATGATTCATCATGTCATTTCAGAGCCTCCTGCTTAGTGGCATTGTTTAATTAATTCAATGTGATATCAAACTTAAGTGCTCAAAATGTACGTGCATACACAATTAAATAAATTTATTATTTAATTAATATGAGCTAATTATCCATTTAATAGATTAATAAATTTGTAGTTATCCCTTCATAAATTAACTCTTTCATCAAATTAGTAACTTCCTCATTAAAAAAATTATTTAATAATTTAATAAAATTCATAATTATCTTCTCATAAATTAACTTCATCATCAAAATGATAATTTTTCTCACCAATTTTAGTTAACTAATCCACCCCTCCAAGCTAACTCCACAACCAAAGTATTTAACTCGTGATCTTTTATCGAATCTCAACTATCTATCTTGTTTTTCAAATATCTATAGATTTATTCTCTCGCCTATCATTTTAACCACAAATCTCCAATAAAAAGTAACTCCATTGATTTTATCATCCAAACAATAATGTTATACTAATACATAGAGAACTCACATATCATCAAATTCTTGAGCAAATCAATTCAATATGCTCAATAGAAGTATGTGAGAATCAAATTGATATTTTTAAAGTAAGTTTGCCTTTCATTTTGTGTCAATTTTTTCCATTTAGACAATTGTAGAATATGCACAATATGCTTCAAAGATATATGATCTCATGGAATGCAATAGCTACATTATATGTACAAAATGAATTTGTTGAAATGACATTGGAAACTTTTCAACAAATGCAAGGGACTAATGTAGTGCACTTTTTGATATAATGCCTAAGAAGAGTGTAATCTCATGGAATGCCATGATTGTTGGATATGTATAGAATGACTAATGTTATTGACAAGGATTTAATGATTTTCATTGAAATGCCCCAAGGAAGTGTGATCTCATAGAATATTATGATTTTGTATATGCACAAAAAAACTTAAGTTGAAAAGGCTTTGAAAACTTTTAGGTGAATGCAATTGAGGGGTGTAAATAAAATCTTCATAATATTTGCTAGCATCCTTGAAATTGTGCAAAAATGACCATTTAAATTAGGGTAGGACATTCATAAAATCATAATGGAAAGGATATTTTTGTCTAAAATAGTAGTTGAAATGGGGATTATTGTTATTTTTTTTCTTAGTTTTAGTTGTATATGTTAAGTTTATTTTGTTTCAATGGATATTTGATTGAGTTAATTGTTTGATTCTATTTTTTTTAATAAAAAAATTGCATTAAATAGGATGATGAGGGACTACAAGGTCTAGATGATAAATGATGGAATGAAGTAGTTCTATGTGGAATTCAATTGTGCGTCTAACATCAAGTTATATTTTTATTGTTTTTTTTAATTATGTTCTTTTACGTTGTTGATAATGTTAAGATTTCGTTATATCCCATTAATTTTATATCCAATCTTGCTCTTGGTCCCTTTTGTGGATGATCAATGAGTTTTGGATGCTCTTGGCCATTGTGTATAATGCCAAGACATTTATGAAGGTTAATTTATTAAAAATTATGAATGGCAGGATCTATTTTGTTAATTGTCACATTATCTTTTTTGGTTCAACAATTGCAAATCATTGTGATGTTATTTTAGGAGCATGCCTATGTGCTTTTAGCTAGTATAATATATGTCTAATGTTAATTAAGGTAGTGAAAACCTACTTGAGCTCCAACAAGTGAGACTATTGGGCTTTTAGGTTCAAAGGGTTGGAACAATTCTTTCTCCACCAAAATCACCTAGCATATCATGACTAGTATGTATCCTCTAGTAGACAAATTGTATGTATTAAATATTTGAACTTGGATGTGAGGCCCCATCCTTTTATTCAATAGTTGCAAATACCTTATTTGAATCATGGGAATATTCTTAAAGTGATACTAAGTTGAGTTAAATTGATGAGCTGTGCAATTTTCTAAGTTGTTATTATTATCATGATTTTTTATTATATATTAGTAATGGTATTTGTTATCATTATTTTATGGAATATCTCTTTATTATGTTAAAATTATAATATTCAATCACTTGTATAATATATCAATTTCATCCATTGTGATAGTTATATGATGAGCGAGTATTCTATTATTATTCTATAACTACAGTACTCTTTAAACTCTAATAAGGTAATAAGATTAATCAAACTTTGATGCAAAAACTAGGATGACAAAAGAATTTGAATTAACCTTGATTTTTAATTTTTTCGCACGGTATTCAAACTATAGTGGAAGTTCTAAAGACTTTAGTATTAAAATCATGATCACTATGGCATAGTTAATGATGGATTTATATTTTATAAAGAGTATTTAAATTTAATTGTGTTATATTGTTAACACTAAAATGGGAATGAGACAAAAAAATAAGGTTATTTTTAATTGGATAGTTACAAAACTTTTGTAAAATAAAAGAACTTAGTGTTTAATTCATCAATTTTTAAGTTTTCTTTTTTATATATTGAAACATTGCATAATGTTCTAAAGAGAGATTACAAATACATAACAAATCGAACTAACAACCGAAAAACTGTCACTTAGCAAGCCACAAAACATCAAAATCAATAACAATGTACAGCTGAACAAACAACTATCAAACTATAAATTTTAACAAGTGTTGAAACTGTTTGAAACAAATTAACAATGATATCAAAGATTCATGTATTAGAATTATTTCACTCTAAGTCACCAAAGTGATTGCATCGCATGCAAGTGTTTGAAAATCACGTAGGAGGGAAGATGCTTCCACGTCGATTAGTTAAGTAAAACTAAAACTAAAGAAATCTCTGTGGCATCTCATAGTTAAGATGGCGTTTTAGCTTGCATGTGGGCATGAAGAAGGTAGAAGTTGAATAAAGGCATGCACGAACTGCATGAAAAAAGGACTACATTGGTATTCCTCTGTGATATTCTGGAATAAATCAAATTAAATAAAAATAGTTTTGCAGAAGAAGAAAATAAGGGAATTGCATCAGCCAAAGGTATGGGAAGCTGCAGGGTTAATGTAGCAGATCAATTCTCATACATTGCAACCAGCAACAGGAATTACACAGCAATTATGGCTTCGAAGAATGGTGAAGAAAGATAATGAAGAAAATAGAATGCTTTACACAAAACAAAGAAGAGCTGGTAAAACACAGAGGTACGCAGCCCTGATTTAAATCAAAGTTAAGTATTTTTCAAAGTTTATTGCCAAGAAATGGTTGCCCTGATAAGATGTGTGATGATGAATGTTAGAAAATTAATGTTGATTGTTTGATTTTTAAATTATATTTCACTGTCATCAATTCATCGTCATGACAAATTTATTTTAAAGAATGCGATGAATAATCTATGGTGAATTGTTGGCGGTGAATTGTTGGGAATGAATTTTCTCATGGTAAATTGTTGACGGTGAATTGTCCCACGATGAATTGCTGAGGGTGAATTTTCCTAGAACTTGGAAATAAGAAATATGTGTTATGATAATCAAATGTCAAGCTTTGCATAATCTATTGGGCTATCAAATCTATAATGTCTGTAAAAAAGTGTCTTTAATTAGATAATCGTACAAAATGCATACAACAAATACAGTCGCCCAGATCATAAATTGTTAGGAGAAAAATCTTGGTATAACCAATCACCTAGATCAAGTAGTCATCAAATCAATAAATATATATTTATAAAAGTTTCTAAAGCTCTACCTTATATAGGATCGATCTATTCTTGATGTATTGGTTGCTGCACAATGATATATTACTGATCTACAATATGCAGCATTGTTTCTTTTTGTTTGGTTCTAGGAAAATTCAAATTCAGGATCATGACAAATTCATCTGAGAAAAAATTCACCACCAACAATTCAAGTGGCCGAAAATTCATCACATTAAAACTTTGCAATTAATTTTCCCTAACGTGAATTGCTTGTGGTGAATTTTCTTTGAGGTGAATTTGTCATGGTGGTGAATTTTTCCACAGTGAATTGTTGGCAGTGAATTTTCCGTTGATGAATTGTTGCTGGTGAATTTGCCTATGCCTTTTTATTTCTGTCATATATTTACTGTCCAAAATTTGAGATTGTCATATATTAAAATTATGTCATATACTTTGAAATAACTTCTATGAGAGAATAATCAGATTTTACTAATATGACTTTATGGGCTGGATATGAAAGTGGCTTAACTAGCTTCTTTGCATTTCCACTTCTATGTAAGATTATCTATCTTAAACATAAAATTGAAAGTTAATTTATTCTAATTATAATGTTTCATTATGTACTCTCAACAATATTCAATTGCTGCCTCTTGGGGCTTCTTTGGAGGTTTCTTTTGGGGCGGTCGACCATCTTGTTGCTGCTCCTATCCCGAACCTATCTGTTGTGGATCCACCTTTGGTCAGCTCTGCTGTCACTGCGGCCCCTCTTGTCGCTGCACTGTCAGAACCTGATCGACCTTTGGTTAGAGTTACTTATGTTCCATTGGTTGATTCCTTTTCAACTGCCTTTCCCTTGGTGGCTGTGGAGGAGTCGCTCCTTTCTCCGTTCTCTTCGCTTCCTGCTTCTGAGCCTCCTTGGTCGATCGCTCTCCGGAAGAAGAATTATGTGTCGTCTTTTTGGACTTGGGCTCGTGGAGCCAGCTTTGACCCCTTTGTGTCTGGGGCTGCTTGATTCTTTGGTTCCACAGCTGTCTATCAGCTGTTTCTGGTTGTGTCTATAGTTCAAAGTCTGTTTTGAACTATGTTTTTTCTTTGGCCCTTTGGGCTCCTTGTGTAGGGTACAACACCCTAAAAACGCTGTTTAACTTTTCAAAAACAATATTCAATTCATTCACCATATTATTCTTTTTAAATAATCTTTATGATATTTATTTACTAGTGACAAATGCCTTTAAAAATAACCACATTTTTTATAGATAAACCCCTTTATGAATTTTGGGTTATTTGTGAAGACTTTTTAGTTTTATTTGTGTCTATATTTCTAATAATCTGTTGAAATGTTGGGCCCAAATCAACTTTTTGAAACACTTTTTTTGGCTTTACGAAGCTATAAAATATAGAAGAATAGAATTTGTTAGAATATACCTCAAAAGGATTATCAATCAAATTTATTTACAAAGCATGTAGTTACACCACAGTCAATGTTTGTAGAACTGTTAAAACCTCACTGCTGCTCGTACATGCTTAAGAACCTTATAAACATTTTTTTGGGTTTTATTCTTCGTTATTTACTTTTTTTTTGGGACATATTTATTTTTTAAAATTTATCTAAGTAGGTGAAAGTTATATGTTTTTTTAATGTTGTTTTATTAGTTGTGATCAACATATTTATAGGAATTTAGTGAGTTAACTTGGAGACAAAACTGTTCTTCATTAATTTGGTTTTATGAAAAAGTATTTCTAGATTTATTTCTTGACATTTCTTCTTTTTAGAATATATTGAATTTTTAATTTTGGATAAGCAAGTTATGATTGTTTCAACGCAGTTCTATTTGGTTGCAATCTATAGATAAATGTTATGAAATGATTTAAACGATCTAATTTTCCATCTTATTTTATTTTGTTTTATTATTACAAAAGAATATATAATAGGAGTATCCTTTGATTATTATTTCCATTAAATCATAATCCACTATAAAATGTGTTGGATTGTTATGTTGGTATCATGCATGCACATAATTAAGGTAGATTGTGGAAAATCAACCTAGTTGTACATGAGGGTTGTGTGCATCATCTTGTTGTTTAAAAAGAATTCTCAAGAAGATCCTATATGTGTGCCTATTCATAATTTTTGACCTTGAACTATTGATTTCCATTATTGCAGTGTGGACTAGTGATATTGAGGATATGATTGAATTATTGTCAGATTTTTGTGAGAGTTAAGTTTAGATGATATACATTATTGTCGGCCAATCAAGCAAGTGTTGGTTCCAATCCATGTGTTGAACCATGATTCCTTTGCGCATTACGTAGGCAACTATTTCTCAGAGAAACTTTGAAAAATGTTAAACCTTTGAATAAAATCAGGGTTGCGTACCTCTGTCTTTTACCAACTCTTCTTTGTTTTGTGCAAAGCATTCTATTTTCTTCATAGAAAAACCATCTATCTTTCTTCACCAATCTTTGAAGCCACAATTTTTGAGTAATTCTTGTTGTTGGTTGCAATGTCTGTGAATTGATCTGCTACATTAACCCTACAACTTCCCACCCCTTTGGCTGGCACAATTCCCTTCTTTTCGTCTTTTGCAAAACTCTTGAGCTAAAGCGCCATCCTAACTATGAGATGCCACAGAGGTTTCTTTAGTTTTAGTTTTACTTAGCTAATCGATGTGGAAGCATCTTCCCTCCTACATGATTTTCTAACACTTGGCATGTGGTGCAATCACTTAGGTGACTTAGAGTTAGTTAGAAAATTCTAATACATGAACCTTGATATCATTACTCTATTATGTCATAATATAAAACTCAAAAATTAATGAATTAAACATTAAGCTCTTTTATTTTACAAAAGTTTCGTAACTATTCAATTAAAGTTAATAACCTCACTTTTTGTCTCATTCCTATTTTAGTGCTAACAATGTAACACAATTAAATTTAAATACTCTTTATAAAATATAAATACATCATTAACCATGTCATAGTGGTCATGATTTTAATACTAAAGTCTTTAGAACTTCCACTATAGTTTGAACCCATGCTAAGATAAAATTAAAAATCAAGGCTAATTCAAATTCTTTTGCCATCCTAGTTTTTGAATCAAAGTTTGATTAATCTTATTACCTTATTAGAGTTTAAAGAGTACTATAGTTATAGAATAATAATAGAGTACTCGCTCATCATATAACTATCACAATTGATGAAATTGTATAATATACAAGTGGTTGAATATTATAATTTTAACATAATAATGAGATATTCCATAAAATAATGATAACAATAGTATTACTAATATATAATAAAAAATCATGATAATAATAACAACTTAGAAAATTGCACAGCTTGTCAATTTAACTGGACTTATTATCACTTTAAGAAATATTCCCATAATTCAAATAAGGTATTTACAACTATTGAATAAAAGATGGGGTCTTACATTGGATCCACTCATAAGAATTTAATATTTGAATTTGGGCCCACTAATAAGCATTTAAATATTTAATACAAATAATATCATGCAAACCTTTTGGTTTAAATATATTTTACAACATATGGAGAGTATGGGACATGAAGCTTTCTTTGGAATGGATGTAGTATTCACTAGCTAGAGGTGTATTTGGTGGAACCTTGAGTGGAATAAATAATTTGTTTACTCTACTTCAAGGTTTCTCTACCAAACTTTGGGCATTCAAAGGGGTAAAGGAATTAATAGGTTAAAGTGTTAAATTGGGCTCAAATATGATCTAATTTCTCAATTCCCCATTATTGTTAGAGTAATAAGTTATTACACTTAATTAATTATATCATACTGGTTAATTAATTAAGTCACTTATTCATTTAGTTACTTAAGCTAAACTTAGGCACATTAATAACTGATTAATTATTAAGTGTGCACACTAGAGTTTCATTTAGGGTTTCTTGATCTCCTTCATAAGGATTGATCTCTTTGTAATAATTGATTCTCAATAATACATTTTTACTTTGAGGTTTACATAAAATCTTTTTTGGTTCTGCATGTCTTTTGCATGTGACAGGTGATTTTGGTTTCTAACATGGTATCAGAGCCTTGACATGTAGCCCCTTCTCAAATTCTGGAGAAAATCATTGCAGAGTTTGTTTAGGGTTCCTCGAGGATTTTATGCCTTGAGTTCATCTATGCGGCGTTTTGGATCAAATTGGGCTTCATCATTGGATTCAGAGTACTGGAAAAAGTCAGGATTGACTTTTATTTTGCAGATTTTGGTCATTGTTTGCCAGATCTGTGAGGGTTTCAAGTTTGGTGATTTTTTGGAAGTTCTAGGGGTAGCCTATTTTTCGGAGCATCTTGGAGCAAAACGAACACTTCCATCGCGTTCATAGTAGCCAAAAACCCTAAGAACGCCTATCGTTTCATCGATTTTGGAGAATTTGGTCCGGAAGGCCAAAAAAAATTGCCATGGAACCTGTACGGCTTCCCCAGCACGCTCTTTGAGGCACGAAAATCGAAAAAAGGTGTTTTTCAATTTGCGGGCCGACGCTTCCAGTTCAGAAGGCTCCTGCCACCCGACCGCCACCGAGCGGCCACCAGGTGGCCATCGGTTAGCAGTCGCCGCCGGCCTCTACCGCCGGTCCGCCACCACCTCCACCTCCGATGCTCCGCCGACCAGTCCGCCAGCCCCTGAGGGCTTCTACACCTGCAACTTCGATCATATGGGGGACCAGGCGCTATGCGCTCAGCCCCCGGTCGGATTCCCAGCACCCACTGCCGGTCACATGGGTGACTAGGAGCTCCGCCCTAGCCCCCAGTTCGCCAGCCCCTGGTCGTGCACAGGACCATGGGCTTATTTTTTTTAAGCCCCCTAGGCTCCTTGCAGGCCATATTGGCCATTTTGGAGCACCTTTGACAAAATCGGGCGTAACTTTTGCGTACGGTGTTCTTTTTTCGCCATTCTTGCGGCATTGGAAAGCTGGTTCAATCCTCTACACATATCTAAGGTCTTTTTTTATTTTCTATTTATGCATGTTTAGGAATTCTCTCCTTTTGCAATAATTGGGTATTGTAATACATGAACTGATATAAAGTTCCATCAGGGGGTTTTCTTGCATAATAATCTGATTAGAGTGTGCATGCACTTTGATCTTCATCTTGTTTTGATAAAAATTCACATGGGTTGTAATCTGGTTTCTTAGTTTCTTTTGGCCATATTTTGTCTTAGCTTGACACATATCAGATTCAATTCAGTTCACACTTTAGATTGAGAGCCTATGGTTAATGATCCGCATCGGATCCATCTCAGTTTGAGGGCCACTAAATTTGTGGTTAATGTTCCAGAGTCTTTATGGTACTTGTTCCCATGGAAGAGTTTTAGTCTCAGTTTGGCATCGACATCGAGATACACGACTTCCAGATTTTGTCATCATATCATCTACTGTTGCTTTATGAATTCCAGGGTTGTTCCAGTTTGGTGTTTTTGAGTGTTCTGTGGCATCGGGTCTGCTGTTGCATTATTATGATTTCGATATGGTTTCTTGTAGATAGAAGTATCTTTCCTTGCTTGCTGGATTGTGATTCCAGTGTTACTCCACAGTGTTCTTCCAGTGCTTCTTTGCAGCAGTCATCTCATTGTAAGGGGGGTTTGTCCCACTGGGTTTTCCTTCTCTACCTCATTATTGCATTTGTACATGGGTACCTGATCAGGCCTTGTTGTCGGGACCCATTCATGCTTTCTTGCATTCATCTTAGTTTTAGGTGCATGCTTATTTAGTCTCCCTAAGTTGCACTTATGGGGGGGTGTTAGTGTAATTAATATTTAATTACACTTGCATAACTTTATTTAGGTTTTGCTTAGGTAATAATTAGTTTACTTAATTAATAAGTAAGCTTTATTTAGTTGAGTTGTTTTTAGGTCAACATTAGGGTTGCATACATTGCTTTTATAAAGCAAATCATCTCTTGTAATATCTTAATTCTTGAATAATATCAATTTGCACATTTCATGCAAAGCTCTGATTTTTCATTGTTTTTCTCTTCTGTGGAAGGTGTTTAGGTTTGCATGTTTGATCTTGGTTTCTAACAATTATCATAAGGGAAAAAATTATGTTCTTAAGAGAGCTTTTTTCAATATTAGATTTCCTATCTCCTTGAGATTTAACTACAAAAATATCGATAATTTTAATTGAATTGATGGTACTATCATCACCAATGTAAACTTCAAAAACAATTGTTATCCTTACTAACTTGTTTAAGATGGTTTCTCTAAATTTTAAAAATTTGACCATTAATTCTATGCTTTTAGAATCTAGTCTACCTTCTCAATGTGTATACTTCCAGTCTTTGGACTCCGTGGCTTTGGTTGGTACATTAAAAATATTTTTACATAACGTGAAATCTTATTTGAATATGTGACTAAATTTGATAAGATCCTTAATAAATATAGGTAGTATTATCTAATGAAATCCCTTCACATGTCTAGAGAGAGTGGAATAATGAAGTACTCCAAAACTAAAGATCCCTAAAGGAGTCTCGTAGTGATCTCACATCCTTTCAAATTTTGATTCAATTTACTATGATTTTAAAAATTCTTAAGAACAAAAGAAGAGACACTAGGGAGAGGGGCCCATAGTGGAGCACCCTAACTTCGTGTTCCTCAAAATCCTATGTGGACATTTCAAATCATTCCCAATTTTGTACAATAGTTTATTTGGCAACTCAATTGCTTCTATATTTCGTTTTAAGGCCACATAATCAAATATGATGCCACATCAGCATGCTTTTGTTGAGGTATCTAAAAAGGCCCAAAAAAAAGGCAAGATTGATAGTGGTGCACTAAGTCATGTTTTATTGGTGCACTGATGTGGCATCACATGATTTGTTAGTTTGTGTACTTTATGGATAAAAAGTATTTTGCAATTAGATATTAAAGTGCTCCACTATGGAGCCCACTAAGGACTACTTTTATCCCCACTATTGGACCCCGCTCCACTATGGGCCCCTCTCCCCTAACTATTTGTGGCCTCATGACAAAAGAAAGTTGATAAAAAAATTAAAAAATAAGCAATATATAGAGTTTGAAAAATATACTTGAAGACTCAAAGGTACAATATCCCTAAAATTTATTAAGCGAAGAGATTAGCAAATGAATAGATGGAATTGAAAATTGTGCAATGAAAATGCTAAGCTTGAATCTTGAAGTTGAACCTATCATTGAGACACTTGACAAAATTCTATAAATGATGCTAAGAATAATCTATTGTAAATGTTATATTGGTGGTTACTCTTTTTGTATGATACTTATATAGGAAATCGAATTCCTCAAATCCTTCTCATATATATATTTTGTAATGAATTTCTTGTTTTATTGGTGAGTTGTTTCTAGTAGCCACCATATATTGTAACATTTTTTTTAACAATGTTCTTTCTTTCTAAATGTAGACCTAAGAAACAAATTGAGAATATAGCCAATGTGGATTTTGATTACAAACATTTTTAAAAGTTTGAAATTTAATGATTTATATTTTTTTTCTTTGGATTTTTATAACTACGAGTGGGAGTGGAAATCATAGTTGCATTTTTTAATTTTACGCGTAAGATATGGGTTGGTTATGATTGACAAGAGAGTGATGGCGACATCACACATCTTGGGGTGTCACTCATGTGGTGAATGGTAATGATGTTTGTGATCTATAATGTTGATCATATATTTGACTCATTTCAACCCTGCAAATACCTTATTCTTTGTCACTAAAATAAATAAATAAAAATCCATTAATTAATGTTTATAAACATTTCTTACAAAAAAATTCTATTGATTTGGGCCTGGTGTCATGTTGTATGTTAGAACTCAATTTCGTCATGTCAAATTTGGCTTTAGTCTCATCTTTTTGTGTGTCTTGGTAGTATGATCCCTCATCAATAAACGATTTGAGAAATTTATTTATGGATCATCATGTCAATGTGTGCTTTTGTCGATGATTCTCCTTTCCATATCCTTAGTCAGTTAATCAAACTCAAATTTCAAAAAAATGTCCAAGTCAAGGAGGTGGTCAGAGGTTCCATGGGAACCAAGAACCATTGGTTCTCAATTCCCATGGAAGCCCCAACATGTGAAGATGCTAGGGAGGGAAGAAGGAAAGTGAAAGAAGAAAAGAGGCATTGGCACTTTCATTGGTTCCGAAAACTACTCAAAGTGTCAACAATTCCTAATGGTGTTCTAATTACCGACAAAGTGAAGGAGGTATGTGCAAGTGGTGGAGGTTCCCAATGGGTATGAAAGTCCCAACAATTCCTACTATGGTTGAGATCATTGACATGGAAAAAATTGAGCCCACAATGCTTGTTTGTTGTGTATAGAAGGCACGATGGTATGTTTGTTGTGTGTGTATTTTCCACTCTTTCCACATACTCACAATAATGGCTATATTTCATGCAACCACTAGAAGTAAATGCAAATTTTTCCTTCCATTTGTAGTGTCCATCTTGGGTGGGAGTAATCATGTGAGCCATGCATTTTAAACTATGCATAGTGCAGTTATTAGAGAGTAATCAACAGAACCAACCTCTTGGTAAAAATGTTCAAAATCATGTTATAATAGCAACAAGGAGGCTATGCAAGTGCAAGGATTAGTCTAGAGTTTCAACTATGCCATATCCAATTGTAAAACAATAGTGAATCCATGAGGCATGTGAAGGATTTAATGTATTTGCATTGTGCAATGAATGTCTCCATGATTTTTTTCTCTAAGAAAATCGTCATTGTTGTGTACGTTTTCCCTTGGTCACATTTGTTGATATGAATGTAATGAACATTTTATCATGTGATAGCATTTTAAAATATTACAGGCTTGTAATAATCATTTGTGTATTACATATGGATTGATGTACATCAACTTGGATAAATAAGTATACTCTTTGTGTAATGTTTTTAATTTGATGGTATATGTGCCAAATTGATCTTCAATGTTCATTCATTGTTTTATTTCTTGCATTTATGACTCTATAGCCAATGAATAAAGAAATGGTATCTACTCCACGTAGCCAATCTCATATCTTTCAACACAATTAAGTAGTGTAGGAGTAGGATTAGTTTTGTAAATTTGTAACCTCGTGATATAACAAGTGATATATCTTTAGTGAGCCTTAAATGAATTCATTTCATGTAGTTATGATTGTGCATTGTTATCAACTATATAAGGGTTTTGAGACAACAGTTGTTCTTGGTTTAGTGACAATATTTGGGACCAAGACATCAAGTTGGGTTTGGTTGTTGTTGTTTCATTATTGTTCATTTTATGTGATTTCAATGCCTATTAAAGTATACCCCTGGGAATATCCTCTCAAGTCTAAGTTGGGCTCAAAGCATAGGAGATATAGCCCACTCTGTTAGATTTAGCTCAGAGCCCTCCATATTTTTTTTCGATGAGTTGATTTCACTTGCATGATGACAACCTTGGCCTTGTGAGTAGGAAATGGAGCAGTGATTTGAGACCTAACAGAATGGCATTGTTGGGGATGAATTATCGTTGTTGGGTCTTAGAAAATTGGAAATATTTTACACGTTGCAATAGCATATTTGTAGTTGTGAATTTTGTTTGGGTAAGTTTAGCATCTTGTCAACTTATCCAACATAATGGCATCGTTGTCTAGGATATAAAAAAAATAAAAATTGAAAGACTCTGGAACTTAATATAGGGAAGTATTTTGGTTTGGCATATAAAGTTTTTCTCCTAGAAAATATTTTCTCTCAAGTGAAGAGTGACGATTCTATTTCAATCAACCTAACAATCAACAAATAAATCAAAAGATTGTGATGGAAAGAAAAAGGTGGTACATATACCAGCAAGGAGAAAGTGAAGCTTCCATCAATGTATGAAGATATCCATCATTGGAAACTCGAAGTAATGGTAAGTCATTGAGACCTACCTATCCAATCTTAGAATATTATGCAAATAAATATAATTTTTGCATTGATCTTAGAGATCAACACTTGTATACTTCTTAGGATTCAAATAGAAGCGACATAATCAAGAAACATAGACAAATTTCTAGGTCTGATTATGAAAAAAGAAATTATAAATTGTCAATAAAAGAAATAGTGATAGATATTGTAATGCATATCCTGCTATTACCAGACTTGATCAACTTAAAATAGAGATAGAGGAACAAATGGAAATTGTTGAACAAAAGGAGGTTGAATTAAAAAGAATTTATATGCTTCTTGGTAGGATGAATGTGGATAAACATTGTAATGCACAAAATCTTGGCATTAGTTATCTAAATGTTCAAACACATGATATGACCAATATCCCCTTCCTCCTAAGATGTCATATAGAGAGGAAATTGAACATAATAAGGTGTTGTATCACCTTAAACAAGAACATAAACAAATTCTTGCAAGCATTAAGTTGCAGGAAGCTCAACTTGTCACCCTAAAGAATCCAAATGCCCTTTCAATTAACAGAATGGAAGATCTTTATGAGGATGATTGTTCTTCGTGCTATGAAGATGAGAATAATTAGTATGATGCATCAGGGTATGACTCCATGGATGAAGAAGATGAATACAATGATTAAGATGCAGTTGATGTTTGCTTTCAAATTTTGCATATTTGATGAAAAATAGCATGAGTTGCCTACTCACAACACATAACACCCCAAGGAACTCATTTAGCTATCTCTACAATCCAAGATACCATGTGATGATGTGAAAGCCCAGCCAAATGTAGCAATAATGCAAGTAATAAATGAATATCGATTGAAATATGAATACGTTCCTGCACTAGATAATGGTATTCTTGTTGCATTAGAGGAAATTTCTATGGACAAAAATAAGCAATCACATTGGGTAGAAAATAAGGTCAATGACAATAACTTAACGAAGAAGATGATAGAGAAAAAGAAGGATCTAGTGCAGTAATGGGTAGTAAAGAGGTTCAAAAGGGAATAAATTTGAATAATGAAGCACAGTTAATTTTGCCCTGGCCATTGGAAATGTAATGTATAGATCACAAAGAGGACTTGGTGTGTACACAATTGAACAGTTAAGTAAATCAATTCATGGAATCAATTATCTTGAGTGTGTACTTATGATATCAATGATGAACAATAAACTAATTTCTTGTTAAATGTATTTCATTCCTTTGTTTTGGTCATTGATGATGAAGTTACTAATATTTTTTTGCTTGAAAGTGGCATAGACATGGTTGCACTTAGTGATGAGATTGTGGAAATAAATTCTAGTACAATCGATGATTTTTCATTTTGAAGACCTTACCCTGAAGAGTGTGAAGATAATGATCATGTGGAGGCAAATGAGAACCTAATTATTTGGTGTAAAGCTTGTTGTCTTCCTATGTAGAGTGTGTTTCAATAAGGTTACCAAATGTTGTTGTTCCATTGATTAAGGAATAAATCAAAATAGCGAGACAATTGGAAGAATTTAGTTCTTCACCCAAAGTGTCTCATGATCCAAACGGTTGTGCTGATGAAATTTGCATCAACATAAGTAAATGTAAGGAATGTTGGTTGTCTTTATCCTAGAGGCAAATAAAATTAAATATGAAGCTTTTCTTTGTGATGAAGATGTAACTTTTTGCGTTGGAGATGATGGGATGCTTGAGCTCGAATATTTTACTTGGACTTAGCTTATAGTTCACAGTGGTGTTGAGTAGCAACACATTTCAAAAAGAAGATCATCATGTTGTTCATGTTTCTTATAGGCCAAAACTTCATTTTCTTTAGTTTGAGTTGTCGGAGGATGTGTTTTCTCCTTGGGCAGATCAACTCAATGAAGAGACATTTTTCTTCACAATGTGAATTAGAGGGCATTCTTTTTATGTTCACCCAAGGAGATCAATGGGAATGAAAATACCATGGTTTCTTTTGTTGTTGATCTAAATTTTCAAATCTTACCCCCAGTTGCTAAGGAAATAAATAATGAAATGTATGATGATGTAGTGGCATATCTTTGTTGTTGTCATGCAATGACAAGTTTAATTGTGGAGCTTGTCTTCACTCTTTTGATGGAAATCACAATTTTATGCATATAAGAAAGAGGCCAATGTTGTTGCAGTTGGATGATAATGATAGTTTTGGCTTGAGGGAGATCAATTCCTTTAAAAAGCTTGTTTTTTACAAAGGCAAGTGATTTTATCCTTCATCTGTAGGGTTGGCCTACATTGTCTTAAAATTTTGTTTCACAACCATTCAGTTGTTGTCCTTGCTTTATTGTTTATTGATTGTGAGTTATGTCATGTACATAATCTTGTTGCCTTTCATCAGTCAATCACATCCCTATTGTTCCCTATTTTTTGTTTGCTAGAAGATTTTGGATTCTCAATGTGCCTACAAGAGGGACACGTCTCCAACCAAAGCCACTATTGGAACTCAATGTTGTCATGTCAGATTTGACTTGAGTCGAGTCCTTTTGTGTATCTTAGTAGTATGTTCCCTCATCAATAATTGATCTAAGTTTCTTTATGGGTCATCATGTCAATGTATGCTCGTATCAATGGTTTTCCCTTCCTTATCCTTAGTCAGTTAATCAAACTCAAAACTCAAAAAATTATATGTCAAGGAGGTGGTTAAAGGTTCCATAAGAACCAAGAACCATTGGTTCCCAATTCCCATGGAACCCCTGACATGTGAAGGCACTAGGAGGGCAAAAAGAAAGTGAAAGAAGAGTCACCTAAAATGTCGATAGATCGTGATGGTGTTCTAATTACCGACGAACTGAAGGAGGTGTGCATAAGTGGTGGAGGTTCCCAATGGCTATAAAAGTCCCAATGCTTCATGTTGTGCTTAAGATCGCCAACATGAAAAAACTTGAGCCCACAATGCTTGTTTGTTGCGTAAAGAAAGCTTGATGGTGTGTTTCTTTTTCACTCTTTCCGACTACTCGCAATAATGGATATATTTCACACAACCACCAAAAGTAAATGCAAAATTTTCCATCTTGGGCAAGAGTAAACATAAGTCGTGCATTTTAAACTATGAACACTATAGCAATTAGAGTTGGTAGGAGTAAACATAAATCATGTATTTTAAACTATGAATAGTGTAGTGATTAGAGTTGACGCCCTATTGTTGTTATAACATGATTTTGATCATTTTTACTAAGAGGTTGGTTCTACTGGTGATATGATTGGAAGCTATGCAACAACCATTGCACATCTAGTTGCAAAAGGGTTGTGAATCTATGAGACATGTGAAGGATTTAATGTATTTGCATTGTACAGTGAATGTCTCAACATTGTTTATATTTCTTTAAAAAAATCATCAATGTTGTGTAGGTTTTCCCTTACCACATTTGTTGACATGACTGTAATGAACATTTGATAATGTGACATTTTAAAATATTACAGGCTTGTACTAATCATTTGTATATTACATAGGATTAATGCAATTCAGTTTGGATAAATAAGTATGCTCTTTGTATAATTCTTTTAATTTAGTGGCATATGTACCAGATTGATCTTCTATGTTTCCTTCATTGTTTTATTTCCTATATTTGTTACTCTATATCCCAATGAATAAGGCATCAATCTCTAGTCCATCTAGCCAATCTCAAATCTTTCAAAACAAATCAATAGTGTAAAAGTAGGATCAATTTTTGTACATTCATAACCTTGTGATATAACAAAGGATCTATCTTCAATGAGCTTTAAATGAATTTATTTTGTGTGGATTATGATTGTACATTGTTATCAACTATATGGGGGTTTTGAAGCAGTCAGTTGT
Organism: Sequoiadendron giganteum; assembly: GCA_007115665.2. NCBI lineage: Eukaryota > Viridiplantae > Streptophyta > Pinopsida > Cupressales > Cupressaceae > Sequoiadendron > Sequoiadendron giganteum. The sequence goes on along the minus strand of CM021106.1, from coordinate 602,443,729 downwards.
TCTTTATTTAGTGAATCTTTGGGACCAAGACATCAAGTTGGATTTGGTTGTCATTTCATTATTATTCATTTTACGTGATTTCAATACAAGTTAAAGTATACCCTCCAAAATCTAAGTTGAGCTCAAAGTGTAGGAGATATAACCCACTCATAGAATTAGCTCAAAGTCCTCCATAATTATGTTGATAAATTGATTTCACTTGCACAACAACAACCCTAGCCTAGTGAGTGCAATTTGGTTCTAAGAAATGGAGCAATGATTTTGTGACCTAACATTGTGTATTGTTGGTCAATTTAATTTTTTGACACATTTTATTTGTTTCTTAAGTTTTTGGTTTACAAAATGTCTTTGATGTTGAATGAAGTAGTACTCTTCAAATAATATTTAGTCTTAAGATTAATATTGGGTATTGATATTTATTGAAAAAACAAATTTTAGGGTACATAGGAGCCCAAGTAATTGCATCAATAGTTTTTGGATACAATCTATGATTGCCTTCAATTTGTGTTATTTTGGTTTATGTAGAGGTTTATTTGTGATTGTTTCATGTGATCATGTACATTAAAGAAAATGTTAGGTGAGATTTGGTCTATAGCTTTGCAACCATCACATAGACTTCTTCTCTTGTGAAATAAAAATGTACCAAATAAAATAATTTCTACAAATCTAACTCAAATTGTCCAAGTTTTTTTGCAGCAATGCTCAAGTGGAATGTCTCTATTCATTCTCAAGAAGATGAGATTTATATGTTAATTTTAGGTTTGACATTGTTGCATTTTATAATGCATTTGAAAAACTTAGGAAAATGCTTCTAAGAACATTTAGTGTTAGGTTTTTTGACAAGGCTACAATTGCAATTAATTTAGAGCAAGATCACTAAACATATATTGATTGGAGGCTATGCACAATCACACAAGTTGAAAAGGTAAAATATGTTCTAAAATTGATCCCCATTTCAATGACATGATTATTTATGGTGTTCCAAAACACCAATGCTCTTTACAAAACAGGGCAACACAATGGATAGGAGAATCATGGAGACTTTAGTATCCCCTCAACGAACTTGTACAGCTTTATTAGCCTATCTACTCTAGTGCTGTTGCCTATGTATATGATCAAATATTTATTCAAGTTGACAGAAGCATGACTAGAAATGAATCCAATATAACACTACTACATAATGTAGTTGTTGGTATGTTTATTTTTGTCATTTCTATGATTTTTGCAACGGTGATAAATGAATACATTCCAAGAAACAAATTAATATGGATTGATAAACATGATCACCCCTGGCGACAATTCCATTGAGCATTTTGTGGCTGCTTCCTCAATACATTCTATTTGGTATTTCTAATGCATTTACATCTGTAGGCTTGCAAGAATACTTCTACGATCAAATGCCTAACATGATGCAAAACCTGGAAATCATGATATATGTGAGTGTTTTTGGAGTTGGCAACTTCCAGAGCAGTATTCCTTTTTTAGTATTGAGGATCTACGTAGCAAAGATACGGCACAAAACTGGGTTACAAACAATTTAAACATTGCTCTTTTGGATTACTACCGCTAGCTTTTGGGTGCATCGAGCTCACCATCCTTCTGTATCTCTCTCATTTGTCAAATGCTTCATTTACAAGAAATAAGGCAATGATTGTGAAGACGATGAAATATTTTGATCATTAAACACCAATTCCTATGAAATTATAGGATCGACTCTTCAATGTTGTCACATGTTGATATATATGCTGTTCATAATTCATATCTGATTTACAATTTTTTGATTGTGTAACAACAAAGCTATGGAGGACACAACAGCTTACTAAGTTGGTTCAAAAATAGAATGATACATGCCTTGAATAGAAAATTATAAATTATTACTTCTCATGGTTGATACATATTGTGTTGTTGAGTATCTCTCGAAATCATTCAGTACTAGTAAATTAAAATACCTTTGAAGTTACTTCTTTGTTATAAAATCATCACAAATTTATTAATTATCACAACTGCAAAATTCTGAAAGCTGGTAACAGCACATACAAGTACTACCAAATGGCTTATAAGCATGAATAAGTAGATGTTTATAGTGCTGTTGGCTGAGCACTGCATAAAATAACTTCAAAAAATTAATGTGCAGTACTTGGCTAACAGGGCTACAAATATTTGTGCCTATTGATCACTTGATAGCACCTTTCGATACTGTTACTAGTTTATTTCATTCACACACAAAACTATGGGAAGGAGTGCAAAAAGTTGGTGATGTTCATGATATATGGTCTCTCCTCTGACTTGGAGAGAGAGATTGTGCATATTGAATACTAGGATGAATATCAAATTCAATGGCTAACAAACATTAAAAATGAACATCCACCACCCAAGTTTCACATTCAACTAAACATTTAAATTACTTTGTCAAAAGCTCTGTTGACTGCCTCTGGCTGTCAAGAGATTCCTCCATTAGTCTTTAATCCATGTTTGTTTACATAGAATGTTGTTCATATGTTACTTTGTTATCTTTATATGATTCTCAATAGAAATTCCTTCAGTTGGAAAGGAAAATTCAGTCAATCCTACAATCCATTTTACAATACGAGGCTAAGGTGGTACCCATTCTGCCAAATTTATCCACAGGACTAGACACCACCTAGATGTAAGGGCCTCCTCACATCAAATCCACTGAATAGTTTAGCAAGTCACTAACCTCACCACTGAACCACTTTGTAACAGAAAAATAATTCAAGTACAAAATATGATACAATCAAATCCCCTCTATAGCCAAAACCTATCGATAACATGGCTTGCCACTGTTCTGCATTTCAATTACAACTGCACATTACATTATAGTATTGTGATTTGAAGTGCCGTACCTTACAGCAACCAAACTGGATTTATAAGTTACTGCAAATGAGCCTTGAAAATGCAGCTGCGGAGCTGATTAAATTTGCAAATGTTAAAGCTTAAGCACATATCAACCTACCAAGTTTTACTTTAGCATGAAGGCCCTGAGTTTTCGGAGTATAATTGTACCTTGTCTGGTTTATTACCACTATGATCACTATGATCACATGACTCGCCACTGTTCTGCAATTCAATTACAACTGCACATTACATTATAGTATTGTGATTTGAAGTGCCCTACCTTACAGCAACCAAACTGGATTTAGAAGTTACTGCAAATGAACCTTGAAAATGCAGCTGCGGAGCTGATTAAATTTGCAAATGTTAAAGCTTAAGCACATATCAACCTACCAAGTTTTACTTTAGCATGAAGGCCCTGAGTTTTCGGAGTATAACTGTACCTTGTCTGGTTTATTACCACTATGATCACTATTGGAGGGAGAAAAATAAATTCCATCACTTTGTTGGAAAAGTTGTTTAACATTCTACAACTATGAATTCAATGAATGCTTTTGCTACTTGCAGTTGCAGCAAGGTCTAAAAATTAGGTGCATTTACCAGAATAACCAGATAACCAACAGTTTGAAATAGGTAGTAATTAGAAGCAGTAGTTATCCACCATCCAAATTTGTTATTTGTAAGATTTTTTGTTAAAAACTGCATAGAGATTTTTATATCAATGTTGCAGATTACACATTTTAATCCATAATCAGGATGTGACGTATCATCAATATGAGATAGGCAAACGATCTCGACCTGATGATGGATTACAGAGTCTGATCTGAAATATTGATATAAAAACTTCTACTCAGTTTTTATCCAAAAATCTTTACAAGTCATAAGTGGTATTTCTTAGTTATCAGAACAAATCTAGATTAACAAGAAGAAATTTGAGCAACATTGGGGGGGATCAGTCTAAGAACTTTAAAAATATCAAAGGGAAATGCACAAACATAGATTGACAGAGGTATACATCTTGGTTTAAGAAAATATAATATGACATAACCATCCCTGCCACCAGAGATGAGTTGTATTTCAGCTATACAAGCATTTATTTTGTTGGGGCCAACAATTATAAATAATGAGATGCTATGAAAACACAAAAAACCGTCTAACAAAATGGCCTCAACTCACCGTAACAAGGTAATGTTAAAATGCTCATATTTGACATAAAGCTAGCCGGAGTTGAATGCGAATGTCTTCAACCAATAGATAAAAAATATAATATAACATAACCATCCCTGCCGCCAGAGATAAATTGTATTTCGGCTATACAAGCATTTATTTTTGTTGGGGCCAACAATTATAAAAAATGAGATGCTATGAAAACACAAAAATCTGTCAGCAACAAAATGGCCTCAACTCACCTTAACAAGGTAAAGCTAAATTGCTCATATTTGACATAAAGCTAGCTGGAGTTGAATGTGAATGTCTTCAACCAATAGATAAAATGTATTTCCTAACAAAAAACAATCCCTAACAAAATGCAAATCCCAGGATCTAGAATATACTGAGCAATCCTTAACATCAGGTCTGATATTTATTCACCTAATCAATGAAAATGAGCAGCAAATTGGATTGAATCCATGGGTTAGACTCAATGATTTTTCAAGATCAAATCTATTTGAAAGAAATTCGGGTATGGCACAATGACAAGAGCACACATGAACTGTGAATGCTACAATACAAGTTCAGTCAGAAGCTAATGAAGAATTTAAGATACCGTTTGGTAGCTTCTCTAAAAACAGACTAGAGAACTTACGCCCTTTCAGCACATTTATAGCTTGATTACAGAGCTTCCTCCCAAGGGGTTCAAGTAATTTTTTAGTATCTTGTCTAGTAAGCTGTTTCTCTCTACAACTGTGTGTACAACCATTCAATTCTTTTCCAGGTAAACTATCTGAAGCACAAATAGGACTCTTTGTGAAGTTGTTCGTCAGCTGATAGATTGGATGCTTATCGGAAACTATTTCAATAGATTTACCTGAAGCAACACCTAAAATTTGTAGTGGAGTAGCTTCTGTAACAAAATAGTTTTGAAGAGCATGCGAAAGGGCTAGATTTTCCTCTAGATTTGGAATTGTTCCTGTTAATGTTTGGACAGCATATTCAAAACAAGGGTTTGACAAAGGCAAATCCCTCTTTGGAACTTTTTTTCTTGTGGAGTGGCTAGTTCCGGACTTAGTGGTATTGCTTTTAAGGCTTGTTGACCAACGTGTGTCCTTTAAGGTTGTTGTTTCCCCCTGTACATGATCATCTGCAGGCAAACATTAGCTCAGCAGCCAACTACCTATCAATAACCTAAAGATTACCCAAAATAAAAAGAAGAGATGTACCAAATGGGCATCAAGTTCATTAATATGCAAACATTCTTGAAAAATACTTAATTATTCATGAAAGAAGGTGAGAAGTCTGTGTATCTATGCCTCAAAATGTACTAATTGAATTGGAAGAAGGAAAACCAATGGAATAAGAAAGTTCAGACGAAGTTACTCTTTACATGCGTCCGCACTGTTGCTATTCAGATCAAAAGTGCATTCCCCTTCTTTAGTGTTAAATCCATTTAAATCATCTTCATTAATAAATGGAATCCAAGAACCTTCAGAGTCATCTAAAACCCATCTAACTTTGGTTGGCCTTATATTGCGATCAAATGAGGCTGCATTCTGGAATAAACCACTAGAAACCTTCCTTTTACGACCAACTTCACCTTCAGACTTAGCTTTTGGTTTATACCTTCCAATCTTCCCGGTTTCAAGAAAACTGAACACTTCTGCTTTGGATCTAAATCGTCGTTGAGATACAGGATCATAGAAATACTGCAGACAGGACAACAAGAAGTAACAAATTTTATTAAACCAAAAGGCACCCTTCATGCAATTCATTAGCAATCTCAGACAGACATGAAACATACAAATTTGGAGATCAAATTTTACATGCCATTCCCAGCACTGAAACTCAAACTACTACTGTATAAATACTGGCAGTTAAAACCAGACTTCCCCAATCATATAATTAGTATACATGCGTCAAATAATGCCAGCTCAAGGCCTACACTTGCTAGCTGCTTGATTCCAAAGAATGTTTCATATCCACCGCTTCAATCAGAAAATCAAGTGAAATTTAGATTCTATTTTATTAAAAAAAGAAAAAAAAAAGTGAGGTTCTATTACGAACTCTTTTAACTGAAAAATAGAATTGCATGACAATATGCATTCCCTGAGATACAAGAACTCCACCTTAAGGCTCAAAATTCAAAACCCTCAAAGGCATTTTTATGAATGAAATCAACCTCAGGCTCAGCACCCTACTAGCTCAAAACTTTTATAACCCTAAGTGCTATTAAACTGATATAGCATTCAACTAACAAATATTCAAAGTTGCATAGTATAAATCCAAAAGTAGCAGAAATGAGATAAATGGGACAGAATGGCTACCTTGTCTTTTGTACCGGCACTTGAACCTGTCTCTCGGGTTTTTAGTTCAGTAAACCATCCTTCAGGTAACCAATCTGGTGACTGAATAATTTCAGTAAATTTGCGTGATATTTGTCTCCCTCTCCTGGGAGTACTTAAAATAGCCTCTAGCGCTCCCCCAATAACTGGCCCTAAAGCTTTATCCGACTGTGCCGGCATTTTGCCCTTATCTTGGTCATGAATGTCATCTGATCCTGCGGCTTGGCTCATACTTTGATTGGTAATTCCAACAGATCCTGATGTTTGACCCTTATCTTGATCATTGATTTCAACCAATCCTGTCACTTCTCCCTTACTCTGATCATTGGTTTCAAGCGAGCCTGAAGCTCCCCCCTTATATGATTCATCTATTCCTTGTACAGCTGCATCTTCTTCCTGATGCTGTTCACTTGTTCGTCTGAAATTGGCCGCTTCATCCTTTTGCTGATTTTCTTGTAGACAAGCAACATACCCGGTGAGGTGCGCACCTTCAACCTCTGATCTAAGAATATCCTTAGATTTTTCCCCCGTTACTGAAGGACCTGGTACGGTACACCTGATTTGGTTGCCAGTTGCCGGTAAAACTGGTAATGAACCTGCAACTTCTCCTTCATGTCGACTGGGTATTCCTACATGCGCACCCGTTTGTTGTTGATTTCTCTGAGGTAAGCTGGCAACACTACCTCCAGCTATAGGATTTCCAGACCCAAAACCAAGAGGATTTGCAGAGTTCCCCCTAACTCCAAACTCGTTAACATCAACGGAAACAACCTTCTTGTGCAAATCATCCAGAATCTCATCCAACGAAAGCATAATTTCAGACTCAACTCCATTGAGAGGAGCATTATCCCCTGAAGGGATTCCCTGCCCAAAGTTCATTGCAGAAGAGCGCGGATCCCTCTTAATATCACCACTACCACCCAGATCAATTGCATTGAAGTGTCTCAAACCTTGGGAAGAAGCTTCCACACCGCCTCTCCTCTCAAAAATCTCAAAGGACTTTGGATTAGAATTAGGACTAGGAGAAACGTTCTTGCTGACAGAACTGCCTCCAGCTTGCATTGTTGGAACCTGTTTTGAAAAGGGGAACTCCATGACTTCAAAACCACCCTAAAAAGTTTTAAAAATCATCAGAGTCCTGGAACCCTCCCAGCAAACCTTGTCCAGCGAAAAATCCCTCCGAGCTTTTTCGTTGAACCTTACTCTTAAAACCCTTAAACTTCAAAAATACTTGAACCTTTCAATCAAAATCCAACCGCCATTTCTAAACCTGATATCCTTTTTGTAGGAATCTAAGCTTACTTTAGAAAACATCGGTCACGGAACTTTTGTTCGACCCAAACAGATCCAATTCGTCTTATAAACACTCATTATCCAAACAAGCCCTTCCAACAAGACGTGACCAGCCAAAAGATCCTCGCCCTCCCCTAAAGGACCTGACTTGTACTGCTAAAACCAAATTCCAGCCATATAAGAGTTCCAAAAACAAACGTCACAACTCTCAAACCCCTTCACCCAACCCTGGTAAAGCCATCACTGAACTTCTTTCTCTGTTGAAAACCAAAATCCAACTTTCGATACACTAATCTTTCACAAATCTCAAACCCTACTCACCAACCCAAGGCCAACCCATTTCTAAATTCTGTTTTTTTACTACAGACAACCAAGCTTTCTCTGCAAAAGCTCGGAAGCTTAAATTTTAACCTATTCGGCTCCAACCTAGTAACTCTGATAAGCCCTCATTAATCCAGGTTAACTCTTGCACTAATACTATAGCTGATTTCATCAATCTTTCTCCAGGAAATTATTCTGCTTAATCCCTAAAATCCCTTTTTTCTTATATAAACCTCAGATGTCCCTTCTGCTCAGAGCAGCCAAAAACAGTTCTTCTGGTAAACCTTAATTAATCCAAACAAGTCCTTCCACCACAACCTTCCAACCCAAATTTAAACCTGATTTCTTCTGTCTATAACCGAAACTTCTTTTACAAAAATCCACGTCATTCTGCTCAGTGCCTAAGTAATCCCTTTAAAAAACATCCCGATAAACCTCATATTTTAGAGCCATAACTGGGTCCAAAATAGATCAGAAGACAGCACGCAGAAAATTACCTCGGCTGCAGACAAAGCCCATTTGGGTACATTTCCCGTACCTCATTTCTCCATTTTTCTCAGCGCAGGCAGCTAAAGACAATACCGAACACTTTTCAAACCCTAGCTTTCCTCAACATCCAAAGAGCTGTGAAAGCATTGCCGACCGTGGCCATCACACGACCCCAGCCCAATGAAAAAACAAACCCAGCTTCCAAAATCCCAACAACACTAACTCTGTCAGCACAAACCTCGAGCCAGTTAGAAGACCCCGCACAAGTATTTTGAGGATTTTGTCTACTAGAATACCCTGCAATCATATGGATATCCGCGCCTGTCAACACCTAATTGAATTTCTGAAATTGAAATTGAAAAAAAGTTTCAATTCCAGAAAAATACGAATTTAATGGTTTCACAGGCGGTTTTGGAGTCAATTTTTTGCGGATTTCGGACAGGTTTTGGTGGTCTCTAGTAAAACCCACATAAGGAAATATCACGGTTCGGACGGTGAGTTGACGTATAGTCCATCCAGCGGTATAAACCCATAGGACAGGTCCAGCGTGGATCTGATGCACGAAATAAGGGGATTTTAAATGGTATAAAAAATTTGAACATGGTGGTATACATTTATTTTTTAAATTCCTGTTATGACATTTACTCTTGTATTTTGTATGCTTTTGGACTGGAGCGGGGAAGGTAAACCTGAATGATGTTTTTTCTTTTATATTTTTCTATCTATGTGCGTTTAGGTGCACTTAATACATTTGATTTATTGCACTTGTGTGGTGGGCGTCTTGGGTAGAATTTATGTAAGCATGATGTTTGAGAATTGTACCTTAGAGGTAAAAAAACTTCAATCCCACATTTTATGTATGGGAAAAATGATACGGACCAGATATAAAGAATCCCACCTCATGTAAGCTTTAAAATTCAACAAGTTGCAATATAATAATACCCACACTCTTTTCAAGCTTGCCAAGTTATAATCCTTCTTCCAAAATTCAAGTACACTTCTCAAACTTCCAAAATCCCTTGGTTTCTATTTTACTTCCCCCTTCTCTAGCTCTCAAATTGTAATAGTAAAATCCAAAAGAATTAACTCCATAGATCATTTTATTTTTTGGGCAAAACTAAATTGGGATAACGAGGGATGGGAAATTGAAGTTATGAGGGGTTTAGGGAGATGTTATGTTTCTTGCAAATTTAAAAATGTTGAACATGCTTAGACAGAGTTGCAATATGGAACTTGGGTCATTTGTGGTCATTAGACTTCCACCCTGAGGGGCCCTCTAGATCAAGATATCCTATGTGGGTGGAACTACCATTTTTGAATCTAGCTTTCAAGTCATTCCTACAGGAAATAGTTGCCCAGTTGGGAAGAGTTATTTGACGCAAAAATAATTATGATGAATTTTCCAGTCTAAAAGTATACCCCAGGGTTTGTGTGGAGATGGACTTAAACAACCAATTACTAAAAACATTAAATTTATTGGTCCAATATTTGAGTTTTTCTAGCCAGTAGTCTACTTGAATAAGCCTAATGCCTTTTTTTATTGCTGACAAGAAGGTCGCTTGATAAGAGATTGTCTAGCCAGAAAGAACATAATGGCCCAGTCACAATTTCTAGCATAATCCAAACAACAACAGGTTGAAAATCAGTGTTTGGTTCCTATAATGAATAAATACCTAACACTTACACAAAGTCCAAGTAAATATGTTGAGTTATCTAGAATAATAAGGTCTTTGAGCACATGACCCCTCCGTACAGGGATGATGTGATAGAGGATGGATGGAGATTTATTAGAAAAAGAAGTGTCATCGAAGCCTATTGTTAGGAAGGGTGGTCTATTCCATCATCAAGGGGTGAATCACCTTTCTTCAGAACCCAATCTCAAATCTTTGGATTGAACTTCTACTTCACCTTCCCCTTCTGCAAGATAAAGGTCTAGGTCTCCATCACTAGCTAATGCTAAGTTGGACACCTCTAATCAGACCACTTCAACAAGACAGAGATCAAGGTCGCCATATCCTTCTAGTTCTAATACAGGTCAGACCCTTGATCAACCTATTTTTGTTGTTAACCGTTATGAAGCCTTGCCACTATAGGATGACCATTATTTCCCCTCTTTGCCATGATTTACAAAATTATGTCTTGGAATGTGAGAGCGATTTCTCTCCCTCATCGTAAATATGGTTTTAAGGATATGATTGTTAAGTGGAAGCCTAGTATTGTGTTCCTTCAAGAAGTTAAACTTGTTGGTCCTCGCCTTGTTTGTTCTTTATCCAACAAATGGAGAGATGTGTCTTTTCTTCATATGTCGCATAAAGAAGGCAAGGGAGGAGCGGTTATTGGTTTAACTTCTTGGATGTCTAAGTTTGTCATTGATAAAGGTGACACATAGTTGTCTTTGGGCCCTGACTTTTATTAATGGTCAACTGATTGGTTTATGCTCAATCTATGCTCCTAACATCGAGAAAGATAAAAGTGAATTATGGGATTGGATGTTTAAAAACCTCCCTAATGCAGATTGGATAATAGGAGGTGATTTTAATATGGTTGAATATCATAGTGATCGTAGTTGGTAAAATCTATGAAGTTAAGCAATGAAGAATTTTATAAATGATTTATTTGCCACAACTCTATGGTGTGGTTGATCCAATCCATAACAAGAGCTTCAACCATGGCAATAATTGGTACACATGGTTTAATTGCAGATTTGGAAAAGATAGAAAGCTAAGTAGACTTGATGAATTTTGCATCTCCCCTAATTTACATGTTATTCATGATACTATTGGATATAGTGTGAGAGTTGATTGTTCTACTACTCTCTCATATCATTATCCAATTTTTTGTTCAATTTCAAGAGATGATAATAGCGGCGGGGCTATAAATTTTTCTTATAAACGAAATACCTCCCTTTTAAAAAACTAGGCTTGTGTGGTTGCTATTGTTGGCATTTGGAATTCCATACCTAAACATAGTGAAGGTGAGTCTTATAAGGAGTGGTGGCATTTGGCAATTTCACGATGTGTTGAATTCCTTCATGCTTTTGGTAAGAGATTGCCTTGGTAGTGAAAATGCAAGGAAAAATCATTGCAAGGGAAACTTGAACATAACAAAAAATTGCTTAATGTTAATCCTAATAATATTAAGTTGCAAACTACCATACATCCTTAAAATCCCATCTCAGAAAAATGGATATGTATAGTGGACAAGGAGCTAAAATAAGGACCAAAAATTACATTGGGTTAAGGAGGGCAACAAAGGTTTTCAATAGTTCTTCAAATTTCTTAATTACAAACATAAGAAGGAGTATATCAGATCCATTCAAGATGATTCAAGTGTTGTTCATACTAATTCAGAAGAGGTTAAGGGTCTATTTCAAGAATTTTATGATAATATTTTTAAGGAAGACCACCATTAGTGTGACACACAACCAATTCTGGAAGATATGATCAAAGATCTTATTCCTAAAAAGGTTGATACCAATTATAGTCATTTTATAGATAAAGAGTTGTCTATGGAAGATCTTGAACATGTTGTATTCTCAATGTCTCATGACAAAAGTCTTGGGATTGATGGGCGTTTAGTGGAATTTTACCAAACCATGTGGCAACATATTAAAGATGACTTCTATCTTGTTTACTTAAGAGGCCTTGGAGCATTTATTTTTAGGACCCAATATTAATAAAGGGATTATTAAGTTGCTTCTAAAGGGGAAGAGTGAGGATACTATTTCTCGTTGGCGTCCTATCACCTTGCTTAATACTTCATATAAAATCATTGCTAAAGCTATTGCTAATAGGATCAAACTAGTGGCAAAGCTGATAGTAAGGCTAGAACAAACTGGATCCCTTGATGGAAGATTTATCCTTGATAAACTCATTCTTTCTTGGGAAACTATGGAATGGGCCCAACAATCGAGACAAAATGCTTTATTAGTGAAGCTATATTTTGATAAAGCATATGATATAATGTGTTAGAGTTGTATTCTTAAGATGCTTCAATGGCTAGATTTTGGACCTAAAATATGTAAACATGTCCAAATTCTATTCACTGGTGTTAATATTCAGTTGGTTAAAAACAAAGAGTTTTCAAGCACCTTTCCCTTGCAACTTTCAATTAGGTAAGGTTGTCCATTCTCACCTTTTCTCTATATCCTTATTGTTAATGCTCTTTGATATATTTTGTAGAAGCATAGCCAAATGAACTTGATAAGGGTTAGTCATTTACCTAATGGTGTTGATGTTCTTAATTCACACTTTGTGGATGACATCATGCTTTTTCTTGTAAAACTTAAAAGAGGATATTGAGAATGTGATGGGGGCACTTGATCTTTATTATGTTGTCTTTGGTTCTAAGTTGGCTCATCATAAAACTGAATTCCTCATGGTAAAAGCCAATCTTACTCCTTATTGGATACCAAAAGAATAGAAATAAATTAAACATGGTCAAACTTATCATTACTTGGGCATTCCGTTTAGGATGGGAATTTCACTTTTTGATATGTGGAACTGGTTTTTAAACAAGTTGAGGAATAAACTCTGCACTTAGGGGAATATTTTTTGTGCAGGAAAAATACAAGTTGTGAATTGGATATTGTTGTCTTCACATGTGTACTATTCCTCATGTTGTATGTATTAAAAAAAAGCCTATGAAGACAACAAAATTATCCAATATTTTCTATGGTCAAATTGGAATGGTGATGTCGGATTTAAATCTACCTCTTGGTTGCATTGTATTCAACCTAAAGCCAAAGTGGGGCTAGGTCTTTTGGATCCTAGAACACGAGTTTGTTTGACAACAAAATAAATAGTTATAGTGGTTAATGGTGATGAGCCATGGAAGATTTTGATTTGATATCAGATTGAACAAGCTACTACTAGAAGGAAATGGTAGACAATTTTTTGGTTAGATAAAATTTTGATAGCTCCTTACTTTAAGTTAAAAACTTCATTCTCCCTTCTATCAATATGGAAGGCTTGGCAGCAGGTTTGTAAATGTCTTATTTAGAAAAGTTCTTTTGTGTAGCATGGTTTCAGTTTTGTTTCATCATCCATTTGGTGGAATACGATTCAATACCAAGGTCAACCCCTTGTTTCATTTTCTAGATATGCTTATGCTCCTTTTAATGAAGGGGTTCATCAATATAGGGATCTTTTGGATTTTAATGCTATGGATTGGGTTAATTCGCAAATCATTAAGAATAGATTTTGTCTAAATAATAAGTTTCAAGGCTTTGCTATTTTTCTGAAAGGATTGGTTCCTATGGACCTAGTTATAAAATTATGCACTCCCATGCAATGTAATTTTCTAAAGGACTGGTGGTGGTTGTCCAAGTTTCAGTTTGGTTGCTTTCCTTCAAAAAAAAATATCTAAGCCTTCTACCTACTTTTTCATTAAATTCTAGACTTTCAGAAATGGAAATGTAAGCGTAAAAAAAGACATGGAGAAGATTGAGTGCCCACATATGGAGATCGAAAGCTGAAACTAATGTTCAAATTTTGACATGGAAAATTTTACATTTCAAATTGCCAGTTGGTGACAGATTGAAACACATTATGGTGCAAGCACTTGAATGCCCTTTATGCTAGCACAATGAAAGTCTGAAGCATATTTTTTGGGATTGTTCATGGGCTAAAAGAAAATGGAATAATATTTTCAAATTCCTTGTAGATATTTTTTAACATACATTAAATTGGAAAGCAACTATTTTGGGTTTCAGCCTTCAAAACAATGTTGTGGCTGATTAAATGAGACATACCATTTTGCTTAACATATGGAAAAGTAGATGCTTAGCAATTTTTCAAAACATAATGTTCATCAGGAAGGAGAAATGTTAAAGTTTTAATTTGATATTATCTTTCAAATTGTTTGTTTGTGCTCTCAATTGTAGGGGTTCCAAAGGAAAATATGGAGATTAACAACCACTTGGACAAGATAAAGGTTCAATTGCTCTAGCTTGAAAAGGGTATCTTGTGCTCCAAACAACTACAATGTATGGTGAAATTCAGAATTTAAGATAATGTCTTGTATTGTATGGGTTTTTTATTTACCCTTGGTTGTTGTGGTTTTTTAGGACTGTTGGTATTTATGTATCTCATTTTATTTGTGTAGCAGTCAACTAGTTGCCTTTTTCTATGTAATTTTTTACATTGTTTCAATATTTAAAAATAATAATATTTAGGTGAAGATTAATCAAATGATAATTATACCTAAATTTGATTTAGGACATAGAGTGGAGATAATAAATTATAAATAGATAAGCATATTTTTTGAAAAGATAAGGATAGATTAAAGTTGTTTAGCTCTAAGTATGGCTTGATGGCGTTGGACTTCAAATTATTGCTTAGTGATCTAAAATGATGTTTTAGTATTAAATTAGGTAATGTAATGCTCTTATAAATAGTTAGCTACAATTTTTTAATTATTGCTTAGTGATCTAATAAAATGATGCTTTGGTATTAAATTAGGTCATGTAATGCACTTGTAAATAGTTAGTTGCACTTTTTTGATCTAGGATGAAATTTTAATGCATTGATCCAAGTTAATTATGTGGAGTTGAATTGATATGTTGGGTTCAACTATCTAAAAATTGATTTGCCTTGTCTTTTAATATTTGAATCCCAACTGAAAAATGGTGATAGAAGACATGATTTTTCCACACCTTTAGAAAGATTTTTAAAAAGGGGTTATGTTCTTCATAATCAATCAAACTCTAAGGTGAACCGATTCAATGACTTGCGAACAAATATCAAAGATGACCATCAAACATGTAATGTGTTTATCTAATGCTAAATATGAGGTGTTGATGTGATAGTGGATGTTCATGTGCTCCTTAAATGATGATGTAAATTGTAATTGAGATTTAGGTGGATCTTTGATTTTTAGATGTTCAATGTGAAAAAATGAATTAAGGTGTCTCCTTTTATATAACACCATATAATACTATTTAAAATATTATGTACTTCAAGTCAACACATAATAACTAGTTGGAGGGAGGACAATGCAAGCCTAATTTGAATTTTGAATTTTGATTTAGGATATAGAGTTGAGATGTAAACTGTAAATAAATAAGCATATTGTTTGAAAAGATAAAGATGGATTATAGTTACTTAGCTCTAAGTATGGCTTGATGGCATTGGACTTCAAATTATTGTTTAGTGTTCCAAAATGATGATTTGGTATTAAATTAGGTCATGTAATGCTCTATTAAATAGTTAACTGCACTTTTTTTTTATCTAGGGTGAAATTGTGATGCATTGATCCAAGTTAATTGTGTGGTGTTGAATTGACATGTTGGGTTCAATTATCTAAAAATTGGTTTTCCTTGCCTTCTAGTATTTGAATCCAAAATGAAAAATGGTGATAGTGTCCACATGATTTTTCCACACCTTTAGGAAGCTCGCTAATTAAGGGTCATGTTCTTCGTAGTCAAACTCCTAGGCAAACCAATTCAATGACTTGTGAAAAAAGATTAAAGATAACCAACAAACATTTAATATGTGTATTTAATGCTAAATATGAGGTGTTGATACAATAGTGGATGCTCAAATGTGCTCCTTGAATGATGATGTAAATAGTAAGTGAGAGTTAGGTGAATCTTTGATATTTAGATGTTCAATGTGTTAAAATGGATTAGGGTGTCTCCTTTTAGACAACACCCTACAATATAATTTGAAATATTTTGCGCTTCAAGTCAACACATAATAGCTAGTTGGAGGGGGATAACACAAGTCCAATTTGAATTTTGAATTTTAAAAAGGTGATTATTGATTTCAAGCTACACAGTTAAACCAAGTAAATGAATGGATAAATTAGGGATCAAAATCAATTCTTGGGGATGTGTGGAGATGGAGTAAAATTAGGTTTGGAAAATATGCCAACTCTTAGTGCTAAAACATGCCACTTGAATGTCATGCATTGCATAAAGGATAATTTGGTCAAAATGAGTTCAACATGAAGGGGAAAATTTCAAGGTATACAATTTCCACTAAGAATTACTATGAAGATTTATGTCGAAGTAAACCAAGCAATTAACATGAAAGAAAAATATTTCACTCATACACTTTCTTATCTCTTCAACACATTCTCCTTGTAATAATTCTCCATCTTGAAATCAAAAAATGAAAAAGGAGTCCAATGAATAACATCTATCAAGAATTTTAAATATAATCACTAGCTTAATTGCTTAACAATGTCAACAATCTCGATGTAACATTGTCAAGAAAAAACAATGAGCGGGAGCAGGAGTGTGAGGCAAATTTTGAATTCGAACGAGGAGTCGGTCATTGGAGATGTTGATTCAGAAGATGACGATGATCCAGGTGGGGATGTGGCTGTTGGTGTTGTAGGGACTCTCCTCGACATCTTTGTTCATCACAGTTTGGGGTTGCAAAATCGGGTTTCTGGGGGATAGGCTCTCCTGTTCAAAGGTTTTCTTCTAGCATCTTGTGGCGGCCCTCCCTGCTGTTTGCAGGTGGGTGTGGTTGATTCTTTGGGTTGAGTCTCTATTCTGCAGCCTTTTGTTTGGCTCTCTTTGGTGATGGATGGGAGTGGATGATCAGGTGCTTTCTTTTGATCACCCCTTGGAGGCTTCCTTTCTTGGTGTTGTCTTAGCCGACCAGGTTGTGGCTTCCAAATGGCAGGTGGACATTCATGACTATTCTTATGGTTTGTAGCTTGAGTTGGGTCGTTGGCCCATGTGGTGGTGTGGCTATGTTGATCGAGTGAGAAGTCCTTATTCCCATTGCTTTACGAGGTTTTTTGTGCACCTGCTCTGGTATTCTCGGGTGTTTTTTTATTGTTGGAGTAGGTGTCTCTTTTCTTCCTTTGTTCCTAGATTTTCCCCTGTGTTCGTTGTTCTTCTTCTTTTGTGCTTGGGGGTTGGTGTTTTGGTTGAACCCCTCTATGGGAGTGGGTCTTTGGTTTTTGTGGGTTGTATTTTTGCCCTTTGGTGCTCTGCTTTCATCGAATCTCTACCTGGTTTTGAGCCGGGTGGGCCTCATGGGGTTGTTCATCAATGTTTATTTTGCTTTGGAGGCTTTTGTGGAGTGCTTTTTATCCCTCCCCGTTGTTGCTGAAAGCTTGTGTCTGGATGGCCTTGGAAGTCCCCTTCTTGTTTGGATGGCTTGGCTCCCTTTCCGGGCCTCTTGGAAAGGGTGTGGGTCCTTCTTGAAGGATTTTTGTTGTGAGATGATTCTGTTGACTAGGGGTTTTCCCATGTTTTATTTCATGACCCAGTCTGTTAGTTTGCTAATGGATGTATCTGTAGTTTTTGAGGAAAATTTCCCATGCATTGAGATGGTGCTAATGCAGCTTTGTTCTGTGGAGTTTTTTCGGCTAAAGTTTCTCTTAGTTACTCTAGAAGTGTTGTGGACTAGGTGGTTTTCAGAGATTATTTTGAAGACCAAGTTGTTGTTGATGTTGTTGTTTGCTAAGGTCTTCCTTCTTACTGCAGTCTTTTCCTTCTCTCTGGATATTGGGTCTTCTTTCGAGGCGAAGACCTCTCCTATGGAGGTGGAGTCCTCTCCTTTTGGGGTTAAGGTGTATTCTGTGGTTGAAGGCTCACTCCTATATTTCCCATTGAGGTGGATCCCATTCCTATTTAGGTGGAGTGTCAGTTTTCAGGGGTGTTGTGGTTGTTCTGGGTTCGACAAAATTGGTTTTTTCTCTTATAGAGGTGGAGAGAACAACTAGTTTTTGTGGGACACTGTTGGAGCCTTGAGTACTTGTGGTGACCTCTCCTATAGAGGTGGAGAGAGTATGTTGTTGGGATCAATTTCTTCTGATATGGGGGTTCTATTTTTGTTGATCTATGACTTATTTGTTTCTACCAGTCGTATGGAGAGGCTAATCTTCTTGAATGACTGGTGTGCTAATGTCTGGCTATTGCAGGCAATTCTCTTGGGTTTAAGGTCCCTGCCAAAACCTGGTTGTATAGGGTTGTGGGTCCCTTCAAAACCTATGGGTTTGGGTTTAAGGCCCCTGCCAAAACCTTGTTGTAATGGGTTGTTGGTCCCTTCAAAACCAATGGGCTCAATATCCATGTAAAATCTTGGTTCTTTGTTTGGCAACTTTTGGCTGTTGGTTTGGGTTGAGTTTCTATCTTTGTTTCGTTGTTGGGTGCTATTGACTTTTTCTTTGGGTAGCATGATCGTCCTAGTTTGGGTTTTGGGTCCCTTCAAAACTTGATGGTTTCGAGTCCATTCAAAACCTATTGTAAATGGTTTCGGGTCCATTCAAACCTATTTTCCCCTCTAATCAAAATAATGTCAACAATCTCAAAATGCTTTTGTAAAAAGTAAATGTATAGAGATAGCACGAATCCATGAACATGTGGCATGAAGTTGATCACTATAATATATAAAGGAGGAGGTGAAAAATTCATCAATGGGTCATTGTAACCATGTTCCCAATATGAAAAAATAGTGTAGGGTATATGTTGGGTCACTATAACCATGAATATGAAAGAAAAATATTAATATTCTATGTTTTCCTCTAAATGATTGCATATAAAGGATACAAGGAATTGGAGGAGAGAACAAAAGTAAAGATATCATTGTGTAATGTATAAGTATCTAAATAGAACCATATGATAAAGATGTAGTTAAATAATGAAAGATAAGCATGAAAATACATGGGTTAGAAAATATGATGTCCCCATTGTTGTCCCCAAATTAGGGTTATAAGAAAGTAATCAATACTAGATAATAATAATTTAGATACAAATCAATGTTAGATGTCATCATGATAACTAATAATAAAACATGGGTAAGCATAAGATGCAAACATGATAAGAGAATGCAATATAGACATGATGAGCAACGTAATCATAAGAGAATGTGATATAGATATGATGAGCATAAGTGAACATGTTGGCATCATAATTTTCGTGTCCCTCATTTCAAGATCAAATGTAATGTCCCTACTATACAAAATCATATTATGTTATAGTGATGTGGATTCCTTCAAGATAGTTCTAGGTATGGAGCCACCCATGATTGGCTAGTCATGTGTCCATAAGGGGGGTCACCTGTTGTGGAACTCTGATGGGATGAAAATCTCATCCCTAATGATAGTTGACACCATTCACTAATTTTCCAAGATTTTGGCACATTGGTTACTTAACTTGGTATCAGAGCATAGGATTTAAGGTCAAGCCCTACAAAGCATGGTGGGTTGTAATGTCGTTACTCGATGAAAAATCAATTTAAAATGGTGTAAATTCTTGTTGAATAGGTCTAGGGTTGTGACCCACCCATTATCAGGCATCTATTATGTCCACGAGGGCATTCACCTATTGTGGCACTCTAGTGGGACAAAAATCTCATCCTTAATGTTGACTAACACTATTCACTAATAGTCTAGGATTTTGGCACTTGTAATTTCCCCTTCTTATAATTTTGTTATGAACTAGAAATATTTTCTCTTTCCCTTTGATAAGCCTTACTTTATCAACCCTTTCACTTAGTTCCAAAATTCTCTAAGTATAAATAGTTTTGTATTCTAAGCCTCACATGTCTATTTGTTATAAGAGTTTTAGAATTTTTCATCCTGGAATACCTCCTCTTTGAATCTCACTCCTTCCTTACCCACTTTTATCAAATATTTGAACTTTTCTCTACTAACATTCATTTCCCAAAATCCTTGACTCCCATTTTTTGACATGTATCAAGCAACATCCCCTACCCATGAACTCTGATGTTCTCACCTTTTTTGACCTAACCTTCCCACCTACCTCCCTGCACATCAACAAATATAATTAATGGTCATTTTGAAGTCATAACCATATAGAAGGGGATTTTCCTACCCAAGAAACATTTTTTTAATAGTTAAGTATGTAGATTTAACTATACTTGTGGTGTTGTAGGTGTAGAATGATGATGCTTCATTTATTACAATTTTTGTAACCCTAGCTACCATTGATCTCCATGAATCTCACTCATCAATTTGAGTAGGAAATCCATTTTGACCACAAATTTAGGTAATATCAAAGACTAGCCACATCCCTTAGAAGAAAAATTATTATTTTACGTTGAGACTCTAGTACATACTACTTTAAGCATGTGATGTTCAGAGTGTCAGATGTAATCATGAAACCTTTGTTAGACACACATGACAACTAAGAGGGGGTGAATCAGTTGTACATTAAAACCTTAAACCCTAATTAACCATCAAACCCTTATTATCATCAACAAAATTTAAATAAATAAAATATAAACACATTAACACCATACACAAGAGAATTCCAGATTTACGTGGAAAACCCTAATCAAGGAAAAACCACAGTGAGGATTAGCTTACATATATATGAATATCAACATTGAATACAATAGGCTCAATACTAGAAGGGATCACTACCTAAAGGACTCACTGTCTGGAATAAAGAAGAATAGAATAAGACTGCTACAAAGAGATTCACTATCGTAGAGCAACAACAAAAATATACCATTGCAACTCTGCACCATGCACAACCTTCAGCTCATTGCCTCCAACAGCTTTAGGCAAACTAAAAATGTAGACAACTTCTTCTCATTGCATCTGGTAGCCTTAGGCACTTAAGCTTGCACTCAGATCACCACACTTGATCACATTTGCATCATTCCACACATCACATGCTTCTTCAACAATTAACCTTGCTTATATATCCTCCACAACCTCAAAAAAATTTTCCATGTCGTCCTCAATGAAACCTATGCACCTCAAACATGCAACCACTAAATAGGTCAACACCAAAATTTTTTACAGTGGAAAGAAGTGAAGGTAGACCACACCAAGGGTTAACTAGGGCCCAAATCTACACCGAAATGCTCCCAAAAATAACAAACAACCTCGACAATTAGTGCTAGCATGCTAGGTCGGCCAAACCTACACTAACACTAAAAAGCGACCACGTACATGCATTCTCAGGTCTAGAAATACCACATGGACCGCATAGTACCACAACATCCAAGAATATTCCAACACCATCAAAATATTCAACAATATTATTGCAACCACCTAGAACTAAAGAACACTTTCATTTTGTGCAACCAACCACACTACCACAGACATACATCTCACTCACTAACCTTGCAAAACAACTAAACACTAGAAACTCCATGGAAAGGTAGATACAAACAATCTGAGCATGCTCCCAAATTTGCAAGACAAGAAACCTCAATACAAAGAAATGTGGAGCAATCTCATTTCTCCCAGACAACCTTCTTCACAAGCAACACATTATCAAACATGACTTCCACTGCCACATGAACTAGAACCTAAAAATTTGGGTATAACATCTTTGAACACCTCCAATCGTCACATCCAAACCACACAAACATATCTTCAACCATGAAGAAATGTGGAGCATAACACCGAACACACCTTTGTCACACTGCACACTCTTTTATTCAAATTTTCTCAAAAGCACTTAGAAACCAAGTGAGCCAGTTGCATTAGCAACACCACAAACACCTTATCAACATATCTACAAAATCTACAACACCACCTCAATACCACAAAAACTTCTCAACATGATCACACTAGATTTTGACATCAAATCACAACACTAATGCCAACATAGTGCAAAAATCTCCAACAATCTCCCTGACCATATACTGGAGATTGACATCAATGAAAAAACTAATGACAACACCAACAAATATCCAACAATCTCCCCATTTTCATTGATGGCAACACTAGCTCTGAAAAACCATCAATCAACAAAATCAACTCTACAACTGCAACACTTAGAAAAATCTCCCCCTTACTTTAGTCTCTCCCCCTAACCAGGACATTCCTTTTACTTCTACCACTTTCTCAAACTTCAGTCTCTCTTTCCCTTTCCTTCATTTTTCTCCCCCTTACTTGAGGAGTTTTTCAGACTTCAATCTCTCTCCCCCTTTGACATCAATTGTAAAGGGTGACAATCCCTCCCTTTGACATCACTTGAAAGCTTCACTTTAGGCAACACCAACACACCACTTTCTCTCTATTTCTCTCTCTCTCCACTTAATCCTCCTTCGGAGTATAGGATATGCTCCCCTTGACTGCACCAATTAAAATACACCACTACTTGCTCCCCCTAAGAGGTAGCCTTCATTAGTCCAGAACCAAGAATGTATCTTGAAATGCTCTCCTAGATAGATGAGCATCCTTATGCATCTAATTGAAAGGAGGGGTAATAACCTCTAACTTCTACTAGAGATACTCAAATGTATCTTTTGGAAGAGCCTTTGTGAAAATATCTGCAACTTGATCCTTTGTAGGCACATACTCTAGCTTCACCTCATTCTCTTTGACTTTCTCTCTTAGAAATCAATACCAGATAGAGATATGATTTGTCCTTGAATGCATTACCAGGCTTTTTGAAATATTGATCACTTTTATTATCACAAAAGATAGAAATAGGTTCATCATATGACACTCTAATATCCTTCAATGTCTACTTCATCCATAACACATGTGTACAACATGATGTTGTTACAATATATTTTTCATTTGTAGTAGATAACAAAACTAAATCTTTCTTCTTACTCAACCAAGAAATCAACACGCTTCCAAGAAAGAAAGCAAATCCACTTGTACTTTTTTTCATCTGCACAACATGCCCAATCTGCATCTATATAAGCACTCAAAGAGAAATCAATATCCCTAGAATACCATAGACCAAAATCCAGAGTTCCCTTCAAGTATTTGAATATCCTCTTGGCTAATGCCACATGTGATTCTCTGGAATATTCTTGAAATCTTGCCACAAGATAAGTTGCATGCATGATATCTGGTCTAGTAGTAGTAAGATGTAGCAGTCACCAATCATTGATCTATACTTGCTTTGATATGTCTTAGGAGATTCATCATTTTTTCTCAACTTGTAACCAATAACCATGGGAGTACACACTAGTTTAGAATCCTCCATTCCGACCTTCTTCAACATTTCCTTGGCATACTTTGATTGTGAAATGAAAATTCCTTTTTTTGATTGACAGATTTGTAACCCAAGGAATAAATTCATTTCCCCAAACATTGACATCTCAAACTCTTTTTGCATCTACTTTGAAAATCTCTTACACATACCTTCATTTCCTCCAAATATTAGGTCATCAACATACACAACCACAATTAGGAACTGATCTCCCATAACCTTGAAGTAAATATTGCTATCTGTAGTACCCTTTTTGAATCCCTATTGCAACAAGTATCTATCCAATCTTGCATACCAAACTTTATGAGCTTATTTGAGTCTATATAATGTCTTTTTTAATTTGTAGACCATATTAGCATCTTTTGACAATGAAAAACCTTCTGGTTGTTCAATGTAAATATCTTTTTCTAACTCACCATTCAAGAAGGAAATCTTGACATCCATCTGATACACCTTGAAGTATTTATGTGCTACAAAATCCAGAAACATTCTAATGGCTTCCATTCTTTCCACCAGAGAAAAAGTCTCTTCAAAATTTATTCCTTCCACTTGTGATTATCCCTTACACACAAGTCTAGCCTTATTTATAACAACCTCTCCATCCTCATTTAGTTTGTTCCTAGAAACCCATTTAGTTCCTATCACATTCTTATTTGTTGGTCTTGGGACCAATTCCAAAGTCTAATTCTTATCAATTTGTCTCAACTCTTCTTCCATAGTTTTGATCCAATTCTCATCCTTGCATGCTTCAGTTACTGTTTTAGGTTCTACTTCTGAAAGTAATTTTTTTTTTACATGTTCCTTTGTCATAGCAATTTTTCTCCTTGTCAACAAACCTTTTCTCTTATCTCCAATTATTTGATCTTCAAAATGATTCTTTTGCACATACTTAGGAGTCTTAAGGATCTTTTCCAGAGCTTCTTCCTCTTCCACTATCATCTATTTTTCTTTATCTTCTTCTTCTTTTTCTTCATTTCAAGGGGGTTCATCAGATTCATATCCTTCTATCAACATGCAACTTTGATGTGGTTCTTCATCTACTTTGACACTTGCACTTTCAACAATATTCTTTAACCTTTTGTTATAGCATCTATATGCCTTTCTTTTGAAGAGTATCCAAGGAAGATTCCTTCATCAGATCTTGTATCAAACTTTCTCAAGTTTTCTTCATCTCTCCTGATATAGCATTTTCTTCCAAACACTCTAAAATATTTCACAATAGGAGGTTTTCCATAACATAACTCATAAGGAGTCTTTGAACTATTCACTCTTTCTTGTCCTCTATTAAGTATGTATACTGCAGTATGAATTGCTTCTCCCCAATAAACATCCGGTAGATTTTCTTCCTTCATCATGGTTCTTATTGATTATTGAATTGTCATGTTCTTCCTCTCCACAACTCCATTATGTTGAGGAGTGATAGGATTTGATAGCTATCTCTTTATTATGTGATCTTCACAAAAAATGTTAAACTCATTGGAGGTGAAATCACCACCTCTGTCAAACCTCACACACTTGATTTTCAAATCTATTTCATTATCAACCATATATTTAAAGGCTTTAAACTTATCTAGAGCTTCTACTTTTTTTTTGAGAAATGTCACCCAAGTCATTCTAGAATAATCAACTATTAATAACATAAAATACATGTCACCTTGAGAGCTTCTTATTCTGGTGATTCCACATAGATTTGTATGCACCAACTCCAAAGGTCCTACGATAGAATATTCTTTAGTTTTGAACCTCTTCTTTGTTTTCTTTCCAAAATGACACTCTTTATAGATTGTATTGATATTTTTTGTAATCCTTGGCAGATCTCTCACATCATTAGTAGAACTCATCTTCACTAGGATATCAAATTTAATGTGACCCATTCTTCTATTCCATAGCCAACTTTCATTGATTCGTGACATAAAGCACTTAACACCATCACCTTTGAGCTAATAAACATTTCCTCATGTCCTTGTTTCTGCAACAACCAAAGTTCTGGAGCTTCCAATTTTGATTTCACAACCATCATCCTAAAACACCAAATTGTATCCTTTGTTGCATATTTGTCCTACACTAAGAATATTATGCTAGAGACTCTTGACATAAAGAACATCATCTTTTTTATGCTTTCCATCAAAGCTAATTGAACCTTTTCCACAGATCTTAGCAAATGTATAATCACCAAACTTAACAAGACCACCATCATACTTCTAAAGTTTAACAAACTTACTCTTGTCACCTATCATATGATTTGAGCATCCACTATCAATTATCTAGTAGTTTCTCTCCTCTCTTGCATGAAAAGCAGTCAACATAGTTCCTTCAATATTGCAAATTTTTTTAGAGTACTTTCCTTCACACATCTTTCAAGATTAGTAGAATTAGTTCCCACATTTAGAGCCATGAACAAGTATTCAACACTATCCTCATCAAGATAGTTTGTTTCCTTATCATCAAATACACCATTGTCTTTTTGAACACAATAAATCTTCTTGACAGATTTACCTTTATGATCCTTATGTTTGTCATTTGCAACTTTGATTGAACATTTAGAAGCATAATGACCTATCTTTCCACAATTGAAACACTTAAAGGGGAGCTTACCTCTGTATTTGCAAGTGCCCTTTTTCAATCTCCTTACAAAATTTTCTTCCACCTCATTAAGATCATCAGGGTTTGATTCATCATCCTTCTCTACCTTGCTAACTTTAAAGGTAGTTTCTTTCTTTGTAGCATCTTGAACAAACTCTCTCAATTCAAAAGAAATTAAAGCACCAAACATCTGATCTCTAGAATATTGATCCAAATTTTGAGCTTCCTTAATAGCAAAAACTTTAGAATTGTAAGATTTAGGAAGAGTTCTCAATACCTTTTTTACAATTTCACTTTCTTCTAGCTTACCACCAAGACTATTGATGGCATTAATAACTTCATCCACTTTGAGCATGTAGTCTGTAATGTCTTCATCTTCAGACATCCTTAGGTTTTCAAATATATCTTTAAAATTATGCATCTTTTCTTGCTTGACCTTATCATCTCCTTCATAAATGCTCTACAGCTTTGTCCAAATCTCTTTAGTAGTTTTGAGACTTACCACCTTTCTAAGTTCATAATTAGAAAGACTACTCAAGATAACATTTCTTGATTTGTTGTTATTGTCATAATACTTGACCTCATCATCACTTGTCAGACCATTAGCAAGCATAATATATCCAGTTTCAACTGACTTCTAGACTCTAATTAGAGGATGAAAAATTTAGAATTAGAGGATGAAAAATTTAGAATTGACTGATTCAACCCATAGCTCCCATGAAACACCTGCAAGAAATTAACTATCATAATAGAGAAGATCTGAAAGCAAGATTGTGCTCAATAACCTAAGAATTATATTGATGCAAATAACCTGGATTAAACCATGTTACCTGGATTAATATTACAAATGAGCGTGCAAGCTTTATAAAAGAATTGCACAAGAAAATCCTACATGCGGATTTAACAAGATAGAGACAAGTGTTGTAATCTCATGCAATGAGTAAACTTGTCCTAACTTTAGTTCAAACTAATAAAAGAATCAAACTAAAGATTAAAAACAACTCCTAAGTTTAGCTTAAGTGAACTAAAGTAAAAAAAGCCTCTAATAATTAGTTGATGATTAATTAATTATCAGACAATGACTTATTTACTCCAACAGAAAAAAAATTGGTACATAAACATGAGGATGAAAATCACTGATATATCATGATGACTTCATCAAAGATCAAGAGAGAGAGCTCCATGATCATGGATCAGTCTTACATCATATTCACTTATTTTAGACCATTATAAGAAAATTGTAGGGTAGATTTAGTATTTTTCTATCATGGTAGGATTTGTACTAATTATTATCGTGGTCATTGTCTATTATTCATGTTGTGTACTATACTATCATCATTTTCACTCCATTATTAATTCAAGAGCTTGTAATGTTTTCTTGGTTACCTAATAAAATTCGGTTTATTCATTTTTATAAACTTGTGATGGAATCAAGATTTTATCATTTTGGGGAATGCTATTAAAGGTTGTAAAAAAATATTAAAGTTAAATATTAGGATTTGTAAGGGATATTATGAGTTTACTAAAT
The DNA here is from genome assembly GCA_007115665.2 of Sequoiadendron giganteum. Taxonomy (NCBI): domain Eukaryota; kingdom Viridiplantae; phylum Streptophyta; class Pinopsida; order Cupressales; family Cupressaceae; genus Sequoiadendron; species Sequoiadendron giganteum. Next base: position 602,416,269 of record CM021106.1, on the reverse strand, counting down.
ATTATTAATAATCAATTAAACCTTAAATGTTTTGGAAACAATTAATTTTTAGTATTATTACAATGCTATCTTGAAGTAGAAGATTCTACCAATTTGTAGGGTATTTTAATGATTTATGTTTCCCTATGATAGAGAGGCCAACTACCTTAGACAAGAATACAGAAAATAATAAGTGGGGAGAAAAAAAAAACTTTAGTGGGGGTTGATGAGATCTGCTAGGGTTTGATACCAGTGCAGTTGATGAGCTCTGCTAGGGTTTTTTGTTTTCTGTGGTCATCCTTGGCCCCTCTTACGTCATACTGCACCTATTGCACAAGAAAAATCCTCCCTCATTGAGTACGATTGCATTTACTGCGGTTTTAGGGGTTTATTATGCCTTCAACCGGCTCTAACCCAACTATTCATGCTGGTGTTAACGGTTCATCGGTGCAGTTCAATGGCTCCTCCTCTGAACAAAATTCCTTGGAAATTTGTTCCAAAAGTCTTTCACGAGGTAGGAACTCTGATTTCCCAGCTGATGTGATTTTGCCTTTACCAGATTTTGATTCTACTTGCCAATGGCTTGAACAACACACCCTTGTGGGTTACTTTGTTTGGAGGACTCCCCTTGAAAGTGTGCTGAAAGAATGAGTCAACAAGGCTTGGGTCTCTCATGGGTCCGCCTTGATATGGTCCAAAACTTGACCAAGAACTTTTTTATGTTCTATTTCACGGAAGTCTGTCCATGCTATTTTAGGCCATGGTCCCTGGTATGTTAGGTCACCCTTGCTGGTTTTCCAAGCATGGACTCAGGATTTTGCTGTCTCAGACGAAACCAAAATGCGGGTCCCAGTTTGGATTGAGTTCCCTGGTCTGCCTTTGCCTTGTGTGCCCTTTTTGAATCACATTGCTTCCTCTTTGGGGAGGGTTATTTGTATAGAACCAGATAGGTTTTTCCAGGCCCAGCCCCAGAAGCGGGTTTGTGTGGAGGTGGACCTATCCAAGGATTTGAAAGAGTTGTGGATATTCAAATAGGAGCTATTAGGCACACCCAAAAATTCACGTATTTCAATTTTCCTAACACGTGCTATTGGTGCCAGTCAGTTGACCACAAGATCAAGGATTGCCCTTTGGCAGTGCCTCATACACCATCCCCGTCACGAAATGTTGAAAAGCCTCGTCAGACGAAGCCTTCTGCTAAAGCTGAAACAAAGTGGACCATGGTTACAAACTGAAAAAATAAGTCAACTGGTTCCAGGTCAGCCTCCAAGGCCTTTGAACCACCAAAAGTTGTTTCAAACCCTTCAGAGAAGGGGACAAATGCTCCTTCTAGAGCTGCTAATGTTTTGGTGCAGCCCAAGTCAAAGGCGACACCTCAGCTTGCGGTTGTTATGTATGCTTAGTCGAGTATCCCTCTCGTGTTGGGAGCTCAAAGGCGGTCTCGCACTCCATCTCCACCACCTGAAGAAGGAGAATATATGCTAGAAAAGTGGAGGTTTTCACCCCCTATTCAGATTGGTTCAGTTCCCTAGGATTTCCTAAAGAATAGTTTCTCTTTCCTAGATGAGGAGGAACCGGGTTCCAAAAATATGGTAGAGTTTCATCCGTGAATTTTCTCTCATGGAATGTTCAAGGTCTAATTGACCTCTCCAGAAAGTATTTTGTTAGAGATACTTTACATAAGTATTCTGGTATTGAAGTGCTTTGTCTCCAAGAAGTTAAAATTTTTGGGTTCTTGCTTGCTTCGGCTTGCCGTTTTATTTCACCAACCAGTACTATGTTTTGCACTTTGCATGAGGTTGGGCGTGGCGGAGCCGTCACCCTTTTGTCCCCATGTTTGCATACTTGTGTTGTGGATCATGGGACTGATCCTTCTCATCGGATAGTTTGGATTCTTCTTAACATTGATAATCATTCCTTTGGGATTATTAATATTTATGCCTCTAATTATGTTGTGGAGCGCTCTTTGCTTTGGCGTTGGATTGTTGATTCTTTACCAGTTGCCACCTAGTTACTCTATGGGGATTTTAATATGGTCGAGGTGGCATATGACAAGGATGGCACCTTGCCCTTCTGTTGGGTAGTTGGCGAATGAGAGGCATGGTTTTACATGCATAATAAATTGGGGCTTTTTGATCCCAATATTGGTCACCACCATTCTCATTCCATCTGGCACACTTGGTGTAATTACAGGGCCGGTTCTGATAGAGTATTTAAGCAGCTTGATCGTGCCATGATCTCAGCTCAATATTTTTTTCTTTTGACAGCTCTGCCTTGCCAATGAAGCCGTTAGTGGATGTGACTCTGTCTGATCACTTCCTAATTTCTTTTCGCATTGAATGGGCATCTTGTTAGCCTCGCACGTGTAAAACTCAATTCTTTTTTAACACGTCTTTGCTCTGTCACAAGCCCACTCTAGCCCACATTCGACGAGTGTGGAATTTGGAGTGCATACCAGCTAGCCAAACAGGTTGTGGTGGAATGATGCCATCATTCGTACAACTTGATTTTTGCACATTTATGGGCGCCTGCTGGCCATTTTTCACTGGCGATCTTATGAAGCGACCACTGCTGACCTACGTTCTGCTATGGAGGCTCTAGCGACCAACCCTTTTTCCCAGTCACTTTAGGTCAGGGTGGCAGATTTAAGGCACTAAAAGCAAGTGGCTAATAATTATGCTGTCAGAGGAGCGCAAATCAAAGATCGACTGCATTGGCTTAAGATCGATGATTGTGCCTCCAAAGAATTTTTTTGGGCACTTCGTGCCAAGCACTCATCCCTAGGCCTTTATGCGCCATTATGAGCAGGTTTTCACTGCACAATATTCCACGCCTGTGCGACAACAAGCCCTTCAGAACTGCCTTGCTATCGTGCCACATAGGCTTTCTTCAGCCCATAATTTTTTTTGTGATCAATTGTTGACAATTGATGATCCTAAAGAAGCTATTTTTTCTATGGATGATGACAAGGCCCCTGGGATAGATGGCTTCCCTTGTGAATTATACAAAGCCCTTTGGGATTGTGTTGGGCAAGATCTACATAATGTTTACCTTGAGGCTTTTCATACCAACTCTCTAGGTAATCTAATTAACAAAGGCAATATAAAGTTCATACCTAAGCCTGGGGATCTGGAGGACATCTGCAACTGGAGGCCCATCACACTTCTCGATGTCTCCTACAAAATCATTGCTAAGGCTCTAGCTCTGAAAATCCACCATCTCTTGCCTCAGATTGTGTGCCTAGAGAAAACTAGATTCATCAAATCCAGGTTCATTTTGGATAATATTATTGTTGTTTGGGAAGGTATGGAATGGGCTCGACTCTCAAACCAAAAAGCAGTATTCATCAAAATTGATTTTTCCAAAGCCTATGACCGCATTGAATGGCCTTTCATTCTTGTGATGTTGCAAGCTTTGGGGTGTGGGCCCAATTTCATTCAGTCTATTTGTATGCTTTTTGTTGATGCCTCAACTTGCATCACCATTAATGGCCGCCAATCCTCTACTTTTGGTCTTTTTCACTCCATCCGACAAGGGTGTCCTCTTGCCCCCTCATTGTATGTGCTTGCGGCTAAGGGTTTTGGCTACTTTCTGGCCCATGTAGTTTCTCAACAGCGTGTCAAAGGGATTTCTCTCCCTAACTCTCAAGCGCAACTTGTTAATGGTCACTTTGCAGATGATTCCTTTCTCACTTTCCTGGAGGAAGAAGAATCGATCATTGCTACCCTTGATTGTCTCAACACGTTTTGTTTGGCCTTCGGCTCTGCCATCCAATGGCACAAGACCTTATGCTATAGGCAATCTATGTTACCCACTCCTGTGTGGCTTCAAAATTACAATTGGAGGTGGATAGGGTAGGGAGAGATATTTCATTTCCTGGGCATCCCTTTTGTTTTCCAGGCTTCTCTTATGGAGCTTTGGCAAGCTGTGCACTCCTGGGTCAAGCATAAACTTGCTTACTGGATTACCAAGCCTCTTTCTCTGGCTGGAAAATTCCAGGTGTGCTCTAAATTTTTGGCGGCCACTCATGTTTATTACTCCTCTTGCTGGGCTCCCTCCAAAGTTGCCTATGGCAGGCTTGAAAAACTACTTTGGGATTTTCTATGAGCCTCCTCTGAAACCCACACGTGTTTCCATTGTGTTGCTTGGGAGTTTTGTTGCCTCCCTAAAGATTCTGGAGGACTTGGGATGCTCTCCACTCAACGACAAGGGACTACTCTTTGTGTCAAGTGGATTATCTAGGTCCTCAACAGAGATGAAGTCTGGAAGATTCTTCTCAAGCATTGTATTCATTCTAGATTTCCTGTTCATAGACCCACCTGGAAAGGAATAGGCTTTCAAACCCTTCTGGTTATGAAGGATCCTGTTCAAATTGTTGGAACTTTTGTGGCCAAAAGCATTTGGTGTGCTTGGGAGGCTACTAAGCCTTAGCTCCGATGGGTTGGTGCTGGATTTCGTGATGGGATTTCACTCAATCAACATAATATTTGGTGGTCTCCTCTTTTTGAGCATAATGGTTAGCCTTTGGCTAAATTGCCTTGGCTTAAAGCGCTCAAATTTCACAAAAAGGGCATTCAGACCCTGCAACAAGTCTTTCACCGACCCTCTATGCATATTATGTAGTGGGATACTTTTAAGGCCTAGTACAGACTTCAAAACTAGGACTGTGCTACTTTTGACGGTCTGGTGAGTGTCATTCTTGCAAAAATTCTTCATAAAGTTGGCATTCGTGGGAACAAACCTTGGTGGAAAGACTGGAAGTGGTTTCCAAATACTCCTATCAGGAGTTACAAGCCACGACTTGGTTACAGGTGGCTTTCACCCCATTTTCCTATGATCTATAGTTTGAATCAGAGGTGGCTACTTCACTCTTTTGCTCATGTTTGGCATAAAAGATTTGCTACCACTTGGTCTGCAAGTGTTAATTCAAAGCTGACCCACTTTTCTTGGTGTATTCTTTTCCAAGGCTTGCCTGTGGGTTCTCGACTTGTTCACTTGGGGGTCTGTGACCCTCGTTGCCCTTTTTGTGGGCAACTTGAAAGCTTTAAGCATCTTTTTAGGTTTTGTCCCAGAGCTCAGCAGCTTTGGACTTGGATTCATGAATTCTTTCAGCCCTTTCGACCGAAACCTTTTTCTTGGCATATGGTTTTGCTGGGGGATCCGCCTAGGATTCTTGCTAGGTTCACCCAACTTTGGTACACTTTCAGAGTGGAAATTCTCTTCAATATCTGGAAAGACAGAAATACCTGCATATTTGCTCATTCTCAAATGGATATTAATGTTTCTCTCTATGCTAAAGCGGTTATTTGTTCTAATGTGCTTTTATAGATATAGGTGCAAGCAAACTAGGTTGCACTGGATGTTGCTCACCTCCAAGTCCTATTGGACCATTGGGGCAATGCCCCGTGCATTGTGGCTCGGGTCCTCGACTTGCCCTCCTCCTCCCATGACCGGTTTCCTTCTCAAGGTTGACAATGGAGTGGCTCCGTGCATCCCTGCTCTCAGCCTCCTGCTCAATGGGGCTCTCGCCCTCCTTAGCATGCCCATCCTCCTCTGCCACAAGGTGGTCAAGGATGGCCTTTTGGTGGTGCTTTGGGGAGTGGCGGTGGCGGTTCCAGGTGGCCAAATAGTGGTAAATGTTTTATGCATCTGGTGCTTGCAATCTCGCCTCGGTGGGAGGAAGAAGATAAAGAAAAGAAAGATGATGAAAATGGCTGGGGTGCTCCTCTTGACGTCACTCCAGACCCCGCTGATGTATGGGGGAAGAATATGGATGACATAGACCCTCCCGGCTCTGCTGGCACTGCTTTGGTCGCATAATGGCCTGTTTATTGTTTTCATATTTTATGCTCTTGGACTTCTAGATTGGGCCCATGTGACTTGATTTTTGGTGATTTCTGGGCGTTGCCCATGTGACTTGTGGGGTGTGCCTTTCTACCACCCACCTTTTTTTGTGAATATGTACTCTTATCTTTAATTTAATATAGATAGCTGCCTATTCATAAAAAAATAATAATAAGTGGAATGTTTGAGTGCTAAGGCTTTGGATTCAAGAAAAGACACCATGGTTGAAGGAGGAAAAGGGAAAACAAGATGGCAAAGGAGGAATTATCCCAAAATATCAACCGAGGGCAAAGAGAATTAAATGAACTCATAAGGAAATTAGTAAAATAATTAAGTACAAGATGTTTACAAGGAAGAGAAAATATCATAATGGGAAAAAAAATAAGATTCATTTTATTTAAATTCTCAAGCCCAATATCTTTACAAGAAGAAGCCAAAATGGTTCCCATCACCCTTCATGAAGAATCCATGAAGTTGATAGATTAATGGAAAAACATGTAAATAAATCCAAAGGCATGAGGGCACCCCTATCTTTTAATAAATATGTTAATATGGTCAAGAAGAGTCCACTCTATAAGAAGGGATCATAGAGCATTCAAAAAGTGGAAAATAGGGAGTTGAAGAGAAAATTGAATAAACTATTTGCTCATACTTTTCATGGAAGTGGCAATACTTAAGCACAAGACTAGCTAGAAAAACTATAGACTTGCCTCAACCTCAAATCCATGAAGGAAAGTGATGTAATAAAATGTGTCTCTCTATATTTAGAGGGTGTTTGATATGACTGGTGGTACCATGCTTGCACCACACAAGTGCATGATCAAATTCTAACCCATGAGGAATTTTTCCAAAGGAATATTGGCAAGTTTGAGATTACAAATGAAGAATAGTACTTTAGAGAGATTTCCAAGATTAAACACAAAAATACAATAAGTGCTTATGTATTAGAGTTTCAAAAGGTTGTTGTTATGGTGAATAATAGATTAGAATTTAGAGAATCATATATCTATTTGTTGAAGGAATCTTTGAACCTCATAGAGGTATCATCAAAGATTTTACACTATCATCATTACAAGAAGCTATTAAAAGAGATTCCACTTAAATTATCCCTCTAAGATAACTAGAGTAATATGTCTTGAAGAATAAATATACTTATCCCTCTAAGATACCCACTTTTGGACAACACAAGAGGAATTTCTAGAGGAAGAGATTCCACTTAAATTATCGAAAGATAACTTTTACCATTACCACCAAGAAGGAAAAAGATGAAACTAAGAATAAGCTTGGGAGGAAGAAAATTTGCTTTACTTGCAAATAATTATGGGCCCTAGATCATAAGTATCTTAGCAAGGGTCAAATTCACTACATCGAGGTGGTGTCAAATAGAGACTTAGATTTAAATGAATCCAACTGAATTTTTGAAATTCAAAATACCAAGTACCTAAGGGAGAAGAAAAGGAAGAAAAGAGTGAAGGGACACTTGTAGTTCTCTTAGGAGCCCCCAAATACCACTTATTTAGAGTATGAGGATCATTATTTAGATAGAGGATTTTAATCCTTATATACATTGGGGCCACTCATAATTTCATCAATGAAGGGTTGGTATCCAAAAGGGAATTGAAGGTGGAATATTTTGAAGGTTTTAATGAAATTGTTGCTAATAAATTTACCCTCCCTTGCACCAAGGTAATTTGGAAAATACATATAGCCCTTGGAGATTAGAAGGTATGTGATGATTTTTATGGTGTTGTCTTGGGAGGGAAATATATGGTACTAGTTGTATAGTGGCTACAATCATTGGGTGAATTTACATAGAATCATCAATCTATGAAACTTGGGTTTAGATCAAATGAAAAGGATGATGTTCTCAAAGGGATATCCAATTGCATGCTTAGGTTGATTTTTAATAAATAAGATGGAGAGGAATTTTTAGAGGGGTTAAGTGACATGGGTAGCTAGCTAGCTATTTGGTTAGGCTTGCAAATCATTCTGCATGTGGAAGATCCCCTCATCATATTGATATTTATAAATTTTTGAACAAATATAGTAGGGTATTTAATGGAATGCCCCCGGATAAAGGTTTTCAATATACCATAGAATTAGAGCATGGTGCAAAATTAGTCACAACCACTCCATACCATCACCTAGGGGTGTACAATGAAAAAATAAGGCTACAAGGGAAATTTTAGAGATGAGATACATAAGACCTATTTCTATTTCCTGTGTCTTGTGTGTAGTTCATGTAAGAAAGAAAGATGGTATTGTGTGGATATGTATCAATTGTAGGGCATTGAATAAGAAAACCATAAATAATAGTTACCTCATACTAATAATAAATAAGTTTATCGATGAGATCCATGGAGTTTTGTAATTCTCAAATATTGACCTAAGTTTAGGTTACCATCAAATTCACGTGACAGATGAGGATGTGAACAAAATAATATTTGTCACTTTAGGCATTTTGAATTTTTGGTGATGCCCTTATGATTAGAAAATGCCCCAACCACATTTTTGTTAAGCATGAATTGGGTTTTTAGCAAGAAATTGAGGAAGTTTGTATTAGTCTTCTTTGATGACATTTTGATTTATAGTAAAACTTGGGAGGAACATTTGAAGCACTTAGACATGATGTTGAGCATTCTAGAATATCAATAATTTTTTTCAAGAGAATCAAAATGTGAATTCAAGATGATAGAGGTTTTATATCTAAGATATATCATAAGTTCCAAAGGTGTACAAATGGATCCACACAAGATCCATGCTATTTTATATTGCCCCCCTCCTATGACACTAACACAACTAAGAGGTTTATTTTGGTTTTGTAGTTACCACAAGAGATTTGTAAATGGGTTCTATCGACTCACCACACCCCTAACAATTTTGATGAGGAAAGGAGCCTTTGAAAAAAATTGAAGTTTCTCAAGGTACCTTTCAAAGACCCAAAATGGATAATGAGCTCCTGCCCGATACTCACTATACTTAATTTGTGTCTCATTTATGGTGGAGTTTGGTTCTTCTAAATAAGTAATATGAGTTTTTATAACTTAAAAAATACACCCTATATTCTTTGAGAGTAAAAAGTTGAGTGACTTAGATAAGACTTAATACATTTATGATAAGGAGATGTTGGTTATCATGCATGCATTAGAGAAATTCAAATAGTATTTGGTTTGTAGATAATTCATTATGAAAATAAATCATAACAACTTGAAATTTATCTTGTGGCAGAAGTATATGATTTTGTCATAGATTACATGAGAGGGAAGAAGAATATCATTGTTGATGCTCTCTCTAGAAATCCTACTCTATGCTCCCTCTCCACCATCGTAGTTAATTGCAAGAACATATTTTTCACTAATATTATTGAGGACGTAGTGAAGTATGATAGGTACATGGTGGTAGATGGGCTCATACTATATAATAATCAAGTATTCATGGTCCCTAAATCCAAAATAAAGGGGTAGATACTAAGGGTAGTTTATGACACACCATGTGTAAGGCACCTTGGGTACTTCAAGACCTAAAAATAGATTCAAGAAATATTCTCCTGGAAGGGCCTTAGAAAGACATTCTAAAGCATATTAGGGAATGCACTATGTGTCAATAAACAAGGGAGAATAAGGATTCCCAATAGGATTGGTGTAATCCCCACACATTTTGAATCAAAAGTGGAAAAATATATCCATGGACTTCAACATAAGACTTCCTAAGGTACATGTTAGGGATTACATTTATGTGGTTGTAGATTATTTAATTAAGTATGCACATTTATTTTCCATCTCAACATATTTCAAGGCTCCTCAAGTGGTATATTTATTCTTCAAGGAAGTGTTTAGATTGCATGGACTACCCATAAACATAGTGAGTGATAGGGACAATAGGTTTTTTAGTGTGTTTTGGTAGGAATTATTTTACTTAGCTAGCATGGATCTCACATGAACACAAGATATCACATCAGATACATGATAAAATAGAATTTTTGAATAAATAGATTGAGGAGTACTTGAGAAACTACATCTCAAACTAGGTGTGCAACATGGATCAAAAGGTTACACTTGGGGGAGTATTGCTATAATACCTCCTATCATATTTCTATCAATATGTCCCTTTTTAGAGCCTTATATGGATATGATGCACTAAATTTTATTGAACTAATAGTTATGGATAATAGGATAGTCATAATTGGTGATTTGATTAATAAAAGTCAAGAGGTCTTGAGGTCACTCAAGTCCATCATCTATAAATATCCCAACAATAAAAAAATATTTATAAATATCGACATCATATGGAGAGATATTTTGAGGTAAAAAATATGGTTTATCTAAGATTACAACCTTATAGATAGTCCTTCCTCAAAATAAGTGGGGCTTAGAATCTCAAACCAAATTTTTATGGTCTTTATAAGATCATGAGAAGGATTGGTGAATTTATCTATGAATTGGAGCTTCTAGAGAACAATAGGATCCATAATGATTTGTATGTCTCTTGTCTAAAATGAGCTCCTGGTCAACATATTGTACCTTAGATAGACCTACAACACATGGATGATGAGGGTAAGATAGTATTAATACTTGAGGAAGTGATGGATATGTGGGTGAAAAAACTGAGAGGGATAAGCATCAGATAATACTTGATTGAATTGAAAAACTTATTGGTTGAAGATGCCACTTGGGAGGGACCAAAAATCTTGGAGCACCCTAATCTACATTGCTTAAGGGAGAGAAAATTTTGGGAGAGAATCTTGTAATGTCCCTTTTTAGTAAATATGTTATGAACCAAAATGATTTCCTCTTTCCCTTTGATAATCCTTTCCTAATTGACCCCAACCCTTGGTTATAAAATTATCTAAGTATAAATGGTTTTATGTTCTAACCCTCATGTGTGCGCGTGTTATTGGAGTTTAAAACTTTTTTGCAAGCATACCTCCCCATCAAACCTCTCTCCTTCCTTTCCCCCTTTGTCAAATCTTTGAACCTTTTTATTTCACTGTGCCTTTCTGCAACTCCCCAACTCCCATTCTATGACATGCATCAAATGACATCTCCCACCTAGAAACTCTAGCATTCCTGCATTTTTCCTCTAAACTTCCCACCTACCTCCATACACATCAAAAAATGCCACTAATGGTCATTTAAAAAATTTAACCCTACAAAAGGGGATTTTCACACTTAAGAAAATATTATTAATATTTAATCAAACATATTTAATTATACTTGTGGTTTTGTAAGTGGAGAAAAATGATGCTTCATTTATTACAGTGATTGTAGCCCCAAGTGCCATTAATCTTCATAAATATTAACCATCAATTTGAGTGGGAACTCCATGTTTTGACTACAAAAATGAGTGATATCAAATACTAATCATGTCCCTTAGAAGAACAATTATTGTTTAAAATTAAACCCTAACACATACTACTATGAGCATGTGATGTTCAAAGTGTGTGCCCTAAGGATGAAAACCTTAGATCTTTAGTAGAACCGGAGGATGGAAACCCTTTGGTCTCTAGGACGAAGGATGGAAATCCTTTGACCTATAAAAATGACTTCATAAGAAATTAAGAGAGAGAGCTCCATAATCACATATTTGACTTGAATTGCATTTTCCTATTTTCAAACCACTATAAGCAAATCATTGGGTAGTTTTAGTATTGTTTGTTGTCGTGGTAGACTTTATATTAGCTACTATCATGGTCATTATTTTTTATTCATGTTGTGTATCAGAATATCATTTTTTTGACTCTATTATTGATTTGAGAGCTTTGTAATATATTTTTTTACTTAATGAAATATAGGTTATTCATATTTTATAGACTCGTGATGAAATCAAGATTTTATCATTTTGGGGAATGTTATTAAAGGTTATATCAAATAATTAAAGTTAAATGCTAGGATTTATAAGGGATATTTCTAAGTAAACTAAGCATGATTAATGATCAACTAAACCCTAATATTTTGGCACCAAATAATCGTTAGGGTTATTATAGTGAGAAAATAAATAATAAGAAAAGAGGTGGGGTCATGAGAGCTACCAATTGGACCAAGAAGCCTAAGAAATATTTATGAGGTGTATCCCCTCTTTCATATGAAGGAGACATCAATTTAATGAGGGATTGTGTGAAAGAAAAAGGGGGTTTACATGCCATTAATGAGGCATATTATCCCTCCCCATTGTTGTCCAACCTACACACTAAAAGAAAAGAAGGAATGACAAGACAGATATGGAAAATATAATTTTGTTGAAAAATGTTAAGAAAAATTTCAATAAAACACAATTGGTAGGTGTAAATTATAGACTCCACAACCTTGGTTGGAGTCCTCCCTACCTATGCCTAAAAGAGAGATTCAAAAAAACTATATATGTCCTTAAAATATTATAGATGGGGGAATTTTGTTAGACATAGAGGTAACACAAGAGGAGGTGTAGGAGGCCAAGGAGTCTTCTAAGATGAATTGATTGGTTAAGGGATAAGCTCTCTTACTTTTTTGGATGTGAGACATGGAGAAGGCTAATTGAAGGACATGCAAAATAAAAGAGGGCTTAAGGTAAGACAATGTTCTTTGGATCCTTTTCTATCAATTTTGATAATAAAATATGTTCTATATTCTTGCCTCTTTAGAGAGTTTAAACATGGAGTGAACTCCAAGGGCATATGTTGACTAGCATGTTATTAATAATTATAAGTCAAAATCCCATGATCATACTCATTTCTCTATTATTTCACTCTTGTATACAATACAAAGATCTACTCTTTCCCATCCTCTTTAGGTGATGCCCATCCACATGTCTCAAATTTAATTTTATGCAAACAATGTGATTATTTGGGCTACCGATATATTTATCTTAGAGTTCCGCTTATAAAAGCTAGGGGCTATCCTTCTCAATATTTTACTATCCCATTGACTACTATATTGATGCAAGAATCATATATTGTATGTTAATATTGTTCAGTATAGATTCATAAATAGATTATAACTATGTAGGGAGTAGTAGGTGTGTTTGCTACCTTTGTTCCTAGTATTGGAATATTAAATTTTGGTATGATATAACGAGTCTTGTGATTTGATCATGTTTACACATAAAATGAGAAGTCTTAGATATGAATCTATAAATTGCATGTGCAAGAAACATATTATTACATGTTGTAGGGTGAAACATGTGAATTTATATCTTATAAGGTGGATATGAAGTAACTAATTTAACAAGTGGAGTATTCATGAGTAAACCTTTTGAATTTAGTGCCCTTATGATATACATTCAAATTTTATATAATTAAATTACTTGAAATATATTGGAGTCTCCTAACTTATGTCTTAATTGTACAAGGTACACTTGGTATCAAGGTACTATTATATATCAGATTCATTATATGTCATGAATATGGGTGCAAAAACAACTATGAAAATTTGTAGAAGTTGCTTGCTACTTGGAGGTTTTATAGATGATCATATTCTAGGTAAGAGGAACCATTTGAAGTTTAATCATCTCCTAGGTAATAAAGACCTTTTGAAGTTTAACTTATGATATTAATAAATTATATTGCATTGTTTATCTTGGGTAGGTTGTGAACTAGAAAGGGATGGGTTTATTACTAAGTTCATAAGACTTTTTTGTGAGGATTCCTTATTGCAGCCTTGTTGATGCATGTGGTGTTCTTTCAAGAAGGATTTTATAATATAATGTGATCATGATACTTGATATCATTGAATCATATTATGGTAGGACAACATTGGAGCCTTTTTGGGAAATTTGCATAATTATTTCCTTGTGGTAATATTTTTAGCATTGGTACATTGTGATTTGTTATGAATGGATACATTTTGTATCAAGTAAACTATTATTTATAAATTTTGGGCATGGACTAGATTTGACAATTTTTCCTAATAAAACACTACTGCAATCTAGGGTGTATCATTTAAAATAGATAATATCTTAATGCTTAGATAAGTCTAAACATGGTTGATAATTGGGATTTTCATGTGTAAAAATAATTTAGGAAACTTGTCCTAAGTAATGTGCCATCTTAACCAGTTGAATTGATTTTTGGGTAAAAATATATAGTTTTGATTTGATTTATCTACATGATCTTCCTTGGTTCAACTAGTTCCTATATTATTAAGGAAATTATATATCAAGGACAATAATATTAGAGGGACATACTATTAATATAGGTGACAAGTGGTAGCACTATCTAGTATTTTAACAGATTATCTTAACTTGGTAAAATGCATGCCCTCGTCCTAGTAGTTAAAATCCTAGGAGAACTACATGGGTATTTGATATTGTTTAGAAGTGGGTATATAGATAGTCCTTGAGAAAAGGATGTCATTGTGACCAAGTCCATAGGGGAGGCTTTAGGGATTAGTTTCAAAGTTTTTGGTTGTTTCTAAACTTGATTAAATATCTCCCTCTCTAGCATGCTTTAGCTTGAGGCTAAAATTATATTAAATGCTAGTCATCTCATAATCTAATCGATATGTCTACACTATATAGGTCTAAGATAATAAAAGATGATCCATAGTTATCAAGCATATTAAAATCAAGTTTAGTTGTTAGGATTTATAAATTATACTCCAACCTTGGATGAAATTTCATAGTCATTTTCATTGTGCTTTACCTTGTTGTGAATATATGATAATTCCTCTAGATTCATTGGAACTAAAATGATCAAATATTTATGTAAAAATATTATTTCTTGGTGTCTTGTCTCTATGATAAGTATAGTAGGGTATAGGTTAGAATCTAAACACTAGGGATGTCTATCCTTCCAAGAAATAAAATAATAATAAACTTTCCCATGACTTGACTATGAATAAGTTGTAGAAATAAGTACTAACTTACATTTAATGATGATGTCAACTTAGGCCATTAGGATTTGACGGTGTGAAAAAATCTTAGTATGTATCGATGGTTTGTTCTCTCTAAGTATGTACTTGGATCTATGTTCAATTTATAACTAAGTCCTTAGGATAATCTTTATCAACTAGGGGTAATTAATGGTAATTATTACCAATGTACTATGGTATTTGTCTTTATATCAGCTGGGTGGACAATGATATGCTAATATTTATGAGTGGTACTATATGAAAAGGTTATGTACTTAGAAATTGGATTTTATACTACTATGAGTTTAATTTATGTTTGATAAATCATTTATTTTTTAATAAACCTTGAATGAAGTGAATGGACTTTGAATCCTTATGAGTTTGTAAATTGGTTTATGCATATATGTTTAGATAGAGGCCAACTCATGTGGATTTAATGTGTTAATTATGAGTTAGTAAATCTACCCCCAAACTTATAAGGTAATTGAATAGTTTAATGGATACCTTTGGGGTAATGTAACCATATTAACTAGTCAAGGTGTAAACCATTCAAATAGTGTGCTTTAGATCAATATTCTGGTACTGTCCAATGTCACAATGCTGAACTAAGATCAATATAGGATCTAAATTCTTGGGATCACAACTAGGGTCGAGCCAAGGACTCTAGGAGGGTATAGGTAAATAATAATTATTCTCTTAATGTAGCATGTTCCACTCATCCTAATGTGATCACAAAAATTGTAAAACCTATGATTTTCCTATAGGTAAGCTTATGTTTGCTCTATTATGAAATTATTTAGGGAGAATGATTTTCAAAAAGAATTAATTGGTTGTGTAATATGGTTATCCAACTTTCACTAGTAGCATGCAAGTTATAGATGCTAGGAGCTACCCAATTTTATAAGGTTTTAATAGGCTTTGACTAGTAGCATATAGGTGATGGATGCAAAGAACTACCCAAATTTATCATTGACATAGGTATATCAAAAGAAATGTGTTTCTATCTGAGATATGGTTTCATAGTTTTGATTATTAATTCAATACAAGTGATTTATAGTGTAGTCATTAGTCTTGGGTTTGTAGTAAGACCATAAGACCTCTTGATTATATAACATATATTTATATGATGAATTAGATTATTAATGAGATATGGAAATTTTATTAATTTCCCTAGGTACTATGCAAGTTATTGTACTTATGCCCTTTCCAATAGCGAGAATGAATAGTAAGGGATGATTAATTGTCATCATAAGTGGCAATGGATTAAGGAAAATAATGTGACCTATAATACAACATGAGCTGTAATGAATTCCCTTTCTAGATTTGATATACTTATGAGATTATGTGATAGTGAGCTAGGATAAGGAAATGATACTTCTCGTAAGGTTGAAATTACTTCCTTTTACTATTTGGTCACTATGTATACTTGTAATGTTGTTGATATATTTACATTATGTATATGTGTTGGATTCTTAAGTTAGTCACCAAGTTTACCTATGGTATACTTATGGGCTGGTCACCTTATGTATGAATGAAATATGTGTGAGCTAACCCAATGTGTACCTTTGAGGTGTATAAGAGCTAATCACACACATGTGTGTGATATCTACATGAGCTAGCCATGTTGTGTATAAATGGTGTATTCTTGAGCCAACAACTATGTGAACATGGGACATTGGACTAATATGGTCCTATGTGGTATTGTATGATTATACACTAAATAATAACATGAAACTAACACTTGATTATACATTTTTGTTTTCATTATATATAATTAGATTAAATTAAAATAAATATCTTAATAAATAGTTATGATTTAAAAGTGAGACCAAAGATCTCATACAAGAGGGAGGATGAATTCTCTCTATTATTGGTGTACAAACTATACAGCCTCTGATTCCCAAAAGGGATATGTAGGTAGGGCCATTGCGAATGAACCCTTGATGATTAGGTTTGGGTCCAGGGATGACCTTGACATTGAGAGCTTACCACATCCTAATGTGAGTACCAAATTGGCAACATAGATTTTTTACCATGGTAATGGATGGAAAATCTATAAATTTGGAACTCATAATTTAGATTGAAGATGCCTCATCAATTAAGTTAGTGCTTATAAAAAAGTAGTGGTAATTGAGGGGAAAATGTTACAATAGTGAACATGAGAAGGATAGGAAATATAAGGAGAAGTGCATGGAATTGCATTATCATGATGGGAGAGGGAAATAATGAACATAAAGGGAATTCCCCTCAAGTGGATAAATATAGCATATAAAAGCAAGAAGAATAATATATAAGGTAAAATAATAATGAAAGAAGAAGGATAAAAAAGGACAACTAAAGGAAAAATATGAGATAAGAGAATATGTGAAGTAAGAACATAACAAACATGACTAAATTAAAAAATTCAACCATATCTAAGAATAAAGAAAATAATGCTATGTCTTTCGGTCAATATTATTGGAGTGGTTTCCAAGCACTCCATAATTTTCATCATCCCACACCCATATGGAGAACATGACACACTCATAAATAAAAATACATAAGCTAAAAGATACAACAATATGTCCCAAGTTGCAAAGTCTCAACCAATCATGTGAGGAAAATATCCCTAAATAATTCATCATCCCAATTATGAACTATAATAATATCCTCATTATAAAAAACCAAACTCTCATCATTGTGCATAGTAGAACCTTTGAAAAAAGAGTTTTTGAGAGGTGAAAGTGTTGATTTGTATTTCTTTACCCATTATTATTGCTTCTTTTTAGGTGGTATCATGATTTTTTTTTTACCTTGTAAATTTGGCTTTGCAATCCATGTATAAGTTCCCTTAAAAAGAAGAAACATGCTTCACATTACCCATTTATAATACCTTTACTCTTCATTTTTTATGGCACATAAGTAATGGGTTTCTCCTAAGGATCCCCTAAAGGATCACATGCATCTAATCTATTATGCATAATAACTATATGTATTACAACTTGAGGTTCCTTGGGTGTTTTTACATTAAGTACTTTGAAATAAGATGCATACACAACTTTCAATTTTACCACTATAGGCTCACTAGATTTAATAAATTGCTGAATTTCTTTATTTTCACACTATTGATCTTCTTCGAACCATATGTACATATCATGGAAATCATCTTTGTTTTTACAATTATAATATTTAGGTACATCTTATTAAACATATCCAAAGTAAAATAAATCAATTCAAGTAAAGGATTGTATGGATATGTATCACTTTTTTATCTCTTGACCCTCATGAATATAATTAAAATTTTGATGCAACATAGAAATCATCACTTTACATTATTCTATCCACCATCTACCAAGAAAAATATAAAATCTATGAAAATAGGAATAATTACATAAAATTATAAGTGCTTAAGGTTGAAACTCAAACATAAACAAACAAACAATGCAAGCTTCTATTCCAAAACTAAACAAACCTCTAGAAAGAGCTCAATAATGACAATAAAACAAGATAATAACATTAAAAACTGAATTTAAATGTTACCAAAGCCTCCATTGTTGAATTATTTTCTCCTTGAATGATTGGGATGTGGATGCTCCTTTCTTAAATGACACCGATTTGATAGCATATACTTAGCACAAGTGGTAATGGATTATATTTGGATGGGAGGATGCCTGAATTTATAGATTTTGGGAATAGGGAATGGATGACTAAGATTTTATTATGAGATCAAGGGTGAAGAATGGTTGAGAGTAATTCCCTAGGATCTAGTAGAAGATGAAGAGTAAATATGAATATGGTTATATTGTGAATGGTTAGGATTAACTTACCAAATTTAATAAGTAGTTGCGAGGATGAGGGAAATTAGGGACATGTGCACCTGAGAATACTATGTCTTTGGAATGATTGAGAGAATATAGGGACCATAAGGACAAGTGTTCTTAGGTGCCCAATATTCTTGGTGTGTGTTGAGAGAATAATGAGAGCACAAGGAAAAGTGTTCTTAGGTCCCCATTATTCTTGGAAAGTGGTGAGGGAATATAGGCTTTATTAAATAAAAATATTATTTAATTATTATAGCCACATGGGTGAGGTGGATAATAGGTAGAAATATGTATTTATTTATTTGCGAGAAGATAGAAAAGGTGATAATTTAAATAATATAGTTATTTAATTTAAGTGATGAAATTTAGGTGAAAGGGATATGTCCTAGGTTAATTAGGACTAGGTGATGGGATGCAAGCCTAGGTGATGAGATTGGTTGATTATGGATTAGGTGATAGGTTTATTGATGATGAATATACCTATTTTTTAGTTTTCTACAGAAAACTCTTTTTTGACCAACTTCTAAAGCTAAGAAAATGAAACCCACAATTTCAATCCATACACCATTATTCCTCAAAAAATATTTAAATGTGCATAAGCTTACTATTGAATGTGATTATTAAACATGAATCATTTAGTCAAAACATTAAATTTACAAATTGGATCAATAAATATACCATTATATGATCACCATCAACACAACCACTAACATGACCCATGGTATTTTTTGTCTGGAATATCATCATTGGAAAATGTATCAATGGTGAAGAAGAGGAATAGAACACGTACTTGTAAAGTGTACCATACCAATATAAGAATCATTTTGTGCATCTCTATCGTAGGAAAACCATAGTCAATCTTATTTATACCATCTTTATAATCATGTACCTTACTATGACCCATAGGTATATGAACCTCATGAATATCCATATATACAAGTGTACTTAGGATTTAGAGAGAAAAGGATTAGTATATATTTTCAAAGTTTTAGTAGGAGGAGCCACTAAGTTATTGCTCCCATAGTTAATACCTTTTACAAGTATTGTATTATTGGAAATTAAATGTTGTAGCTTGTATTTTAGAGAAATAAAATGATATATAGTATGCTCACTAACTCTATTCAATATTGTCAAAAAACATGATTTCCATATCCATTAAGTATACTCTTAGAAGTATCTAATGGTTGCATAAGAAGTAAAATAATCATATTAGCACCAATAAAACTTCGAATCAATTTCTCTACGGGATTATTCAACTCGAAAATTCTTATTTATCTAGACTTAAATGTATTAACATTAGATGCACTAGCCACATGTTCAGTTTTAGGTTTGTTATCTTTTTTTATCACAACCATTTTGAAAATTACTTTTCTTTTGAAACTTCAAAGGGTAAAAACATGAAGATGATGCGTGATAAGAACAATTTTCAAAACATTAAAATATATATTTTTTCCACATTATTCACAAGGGAACACAAATCCATAAAAGATGCATAATTATTTAACTATGCATTGCTCTAATAGGTGACAAAAATCCCTTAACAAAATCACTTTCAAATTCATCATCAAATAGGTGATGTCTCTCTTGGCACACAATTATTAAAATCTATTCATATAACTATTAATCCTCTCATTTGATCCTTGTACACTCAAGTAAATTTAAAATAATGGTCTTCAATCCAAATTCACATAAAAATGACTAATAAAATTTGTGTCTAATTGACCATAAAAATTAATGGACCTAAGAGATAAAGACGAAAACCACTCAATAGTGTAGTTCCTCAAATTTAAGGAAAACAACTTAGAAAACAAGTTATCATTATAGATAAATTCTAAACATGAAGCATGTAGTATCGATAAATATGCATTAGGTTGACCTTTTCCATAATACAAATTAAAGTGAAGTACCACACAAGAAACTAGTAATGGAATGCATCAAGTGCAAGAAGATTAAGATGGAGTGAAGTAAACACAGTTGTAGTTTTTCCACTAGGAAAAAAATTAACCTTGTACTCAATTCTATCTATCTAAGTTATAATAGTGTATTGAGAATGGAGGTGGGGATAGTAATGGTTGTATGAGAATGGGGAATGATAGATGAAGTATAAAGAGGATGGGAAATAATAACAAAAGAAATATAAAATAAGAAGGTGAAGCAAAAATCTAGGGAAAGTATGATTTTGTGACATTAACAATATGGAATGTGGGATTAGTGACATAGATGACACTAGTAGTATAGGAAGTGGGTGGAAAGTTGGTATGATCAATAAAATGGATAAAAAAAGGGGAGGGAGATAAAATACTAGTAGGAACACAAGAGGAAGGAATATCAAATGTGGGTATCATACTAAAATATATATGACAAACCTAAAAAGTGGGAGGAGTGACAATAATATGTGAAGGTTCAGTTCAGGGGTGGGGAAATACACTATGCAAAAAACATGGAGTAAGGTTATACATACCAAATGGTGCATCGAGAATCAAATAATGAAAAGAATAAAATAACTATGTAGGAGATGTATAATTATTAAGTTATTGAAAATGTATTTGTGTAATAGTATAAAGTTGTCATTGATTCATGCCTCATGATCATAATTAGTGTTCTCATCATGAATATCATCTATAAAACCACTTTGAATATCCTTGATAACTTAAATGAGATAAAATATTAGAATTGAGATGAACACTTCTTCTAAAAGGGAAATGATGTTATTTATAGTACTTTGGCATAAACATAATACATAAATCCTAAAAGATAATGAAGGATAAAACAAGGGGAGGGGTATTAGTATAAATATTATAAAATTAGAAAGTATCATATTTTTAAAATACACCATAAATTAGAAATAAACTCCAAGGGAAATATCCAAGGGGGTGTAGGATTCAACATATTCACCAAAATGAAAAGGAAAATAAAGAATTGTTTTCAAATATCTCAAGTGTATATTAATTAGATGTAAATGGTAGATAAATATGACCTAGGATATATGGATCATGAGATAATAAATTATAAATAAATAAGAACACTTTTACAAATGATGAAGATGGATTGGGCCTACATAGTTCTAGGTGCATGTTTATGGCATTGGACTTCAAACTATTGTTTAGTGATCCAAAATGACAACTTTGTATCCAATTGGCCTTGTTATATTATAACAAATAATTAACTAAATTGCATCTTGATCTAGAGTAAAATTAATGCATGAAATTCATCTAGGTCAATTATGTGGCATAAAATCAATCTTATTGCATAGAATCAATCCTCTCCATGTTAAATCAACCTATTGAGTTTAATGATCTGAAAATTTGTTTGCCTTATATTTTAATATATAAATCTACAATAATGATCTAGTCATATTTATGAACACATTTAGGGACGTTTCTAAGAATGGGTCATGTTCTCCCAAGTCAAACTCATAAGAAAATTGATTTAATGACATGAACAAAGATTAAATATAGTAAGAAACCACACAATATACTTATGTATCACTAAATATGTGTAGAAATTTAAATTTTACCATATTATAACATCAATCAATTCATCCCACATATATCCCCTTCCAATGTTAAAATTTATTTAATTAACCTTCCCAATTATCTTCCTAGCATTGATTCAATAAATTTTACTTATTTATTTAACTAATTGACCATTTTAGCATTTTCCACTATAGTCCAACCTTAATAAATAAATTAAATATTTATTTAATTAATTTAATCCTTCATATTCCAAACTTCCAAAAATTAATTAAATACAAATTATTTATTTAATTCCCGAAATTCCCTCTCAAACTATTAGTTGGCTAAAAATTAATTAGATAATTAATAAGCCACGTGCACAATCCTACAAATTATTATCCAAGTCAACCTTACACATGAATCAAGGCTATATATGGCCCCATGCCTCACAAGTCTCCTTAAATTCTTTGTATCAAATTTTCTCCATCCATTCAATGTAGAAAATCTTAGCTCTCATAAGACTCCCCAAAAGGAATTTTTGATCCTCACCCTCCATCATTATCCAAGATGATCTCCACCATCCAAATCCCTTTGATCATGGACCTCCTAATGTGCACCAATTCCAAAGTGCCACTTGAAGTCTTCTCATGTATCCGATACTCTCAATAAACCTCCTCCATTGATCTCCCAAATCAATCTCAACCATCCATCCCTAAATTTATACTTAGCTCATCATACAAGATATTTTCAAAAGGGATATTGGAATGTAATGTAATACTATCAATTTGAGAACTTCACATCTAATCTGTCATCATAAATCTATTTCAAGAACATAAACCCTTTGGGTATAACACGATATTTTTTGGTGATGAAATGTTTATTATCTTTCATCTTATATTAATTAGTCTTTTATCTCAATCAAAAGTTTACAATTAAATATAAAATAGCGTTTGAAGTGATAGTTTGAATCCTCTTATTTGTTTTCTATTTTTACTTGTAACTTTTTTTGCTATAGATATGTCAATATATTTCAAAAACTTGTTCCAAAACATGGACAAACATATCCCTAATTAAAGCAATAATCCAAGCATCCAAACTAATCCCTTTCACAATCTCATACCCTCTCAAGATAAAAGCATCCACATTGAGCCCATCTTGAAACCACAATCCTATCACCTTTGTTCCACTACCTTTATTTTATTTGGTTTTCTTGTTGCTAAGGAAACTAAAAATACCACAAATTGCTACAAATCTAAAAATGGATTCATGTCCTTTTTAAAAAGCATTAAGTATCCCATTATAAATTGGATTTTTTAGAGAATTAAATATAAAGGAAAATTATTAGGCCTTAATGAGTAAAGAATATTAGAGCCCACTGGAGTCAAATAAAGTCAAGGATTTCAAAGCCTCAACTATAGATATCATGAAAAAAATATTTGCTAACACTTCTAAAGAATTCTAGGGAAACTTATTTCAACATCTGGATAGGTGCCTCCTATCGCTCCAATTGAGATTTTTCTACCACCAATCCTTTCATTAACTCTATCATCCCCATTACTCCCACCACTAATTCTTTCATCGACACCACTTACCCTATCAATAACTGTAGCCATGCATGACCTAAAATATCCAATCAGAATAAAAAAACACACACATCATTGGAATTATTCTAAAATGATGAAGCTATCACTAAATTCATATAATTTCAAGATAATATCTCTCGGGACCATAACATCAATTTTAGAAGTGATTTGCATGCACAAGCATATGAAGAAAATAATCCACAATATTTCAAGGATCACCATGTTACAATACATCAATACGAAATACGAAATCCTAAATCCACTCATTGATAATTGAAAAATCCCCCAACCCAATCCCCACATCTAAAATCACATACACCAAAAATCCCACATCTTAATCCAAAGCTTCAATGCCCATCATGGTTTATACAACTATTGTTTTTGGTTCCCCTTTATCACATGAATTTTTTTTATGCTTCACCATCCCATCCTTCCATCCACCTACTTTCCATTAGCAAATCCATTATACAACATATCACATACATATAATCTAAACTCTCACTTAATATGTATCCTTTCATCCATCTATTTTTCATTATCCAATCCATTATCTATCATATCACATCCCTTTAATCTTATATTTTCCTAAAACCATCCATCCACCCTAGCTTCCACTTCCATTGACAACCTCCTCCAATATTGAAGCTATGATGATATAATATTTATATTTTTGAGAAGCCAACATGGTAGTCACTAAAGTTTTTATCAACATTTATGAGTGCAATGACAATCAACATGACCCATTTGAAGCTATTATTCAACAAGTAATAATATCAAATCATTAGGGTGATTGGCACTTAAGTCTAAGCATCCAAATGTTTTAATCTTTATCTATCCCATCCTGAGAGAATGAAAAAATAATAATTCAAGAATCAAAAGAAAGAGAAAAGAGAAAATTTATTCAACAACGAAAACTATCCATATGGCACCTTGGACAAGTACCATGATGAAAATTCATTCTCGAGTGTCATGCCTAAATATACTATCCATGAGAACATTTCACTTGGGGGAAAGCTTCTCCCATCGTATCTCCTCCACCCTATCATTAATTAGATATTTCATCCACATTTCTATTCTAACATATCCAATCCATCCTCCCTTCCAAAATTTGACCTTGATAAAGGAAAGGTAATAATGTTGAAACATGTTTTGGACATCTCTTTATGTACCCAATTTTTTACATGTAATCATGTTGCATGCTATCCCAAACATTGAAACATAACATCATTAGTGGAATATTTATATTGGAACATTCTATGCCTATGTGACATAGTGTTCAAAGATAACATATTGAACCCTTCAAACATCCATCCTAAATCCCTCGTCCCCTCATCCACTATCTACACAATCCCTCCATTTTATCCTTATCTCTAGAATTGATTTTAACTTGTCATTGGTTCTAAGAAAACTACTACCCATATGTAATCTAATGCAATAAATCCTATTAAATCCCACAATAGTTTTCTATCCAAGTGTAAGAAATCCAATATATGCCAATATTACCAAGTATCTAACACATCAACCAAAAACATCTATCAATTTTATTCCCACACTTGCTACAAACCTTGTTCCCATCCTTGATACAAACCTTGATCAAATATAATAATCATAATAATGAGTAAGATATATCATTCCCAATCTTCACATTGTTTTCAAGATATATCATTTACACATTAACAACACTATCTCCATCATCATCGTCAATCAATCAATCAATAGTTTTTAGATTGACTAGGGGAAAAACCTTATTTTTCTTTGAGTTTTTTGTGCATGCTTTATTTATTTCTTGTGTGTGTTATAATTTTATTTTAATTTGTATTAATCCTTATTGTATACCACCATAATAACATCATGGTGTTCCATACCATGGTGTCATACAACATATGCTTTCTTTTAACCTTTTCTTTTGAGTCAGTCCTTTACATAGTTGACACATCCTCACCTCGATCCTTATACCTTAGTGTATAATTCCAAGTACAACATAAAATAAAAGGTATGAAAGTCCCACCTATGCATTCACATCTCCCCTCTCTCCATCTCTCAACCAATCTTCCCATCTCGATTTATTCATCCTCTCATCCTTCTATCTATTATCCTCCAAATTTATCTTCTATTTATTTTGACAACACACCTATGTTATTCAAACTTTCCTATCCTCTTAAGGGGGAATCCCTACCTCATTCCTCTTCATTAATCTCCCTCCTTCCAATGATTGAGGTGTCCTACCACTTGTCTCATTTCTTATAAATGTCATTTTATTTTATTCTTCTTTGAAATGCTATTACTTATCTTAGTTTCAAAAGCATCTCAAAGAGGAGAAAATATAGACACCTAAAATTTACCATATCCTAACATCATCCAATCAATCACATATGTCTCCCTTTCCAATGTTAATTAAATAACACCAATTGTTTAACTAACCTTCCCAATGAACTTCCTATTGAAGACTTAGGTTGTTGGCAACATGAGCATGATGATGTATAGATTATGTTGATGCATGGTGTGGGGAGATTGTTGAATATTGATGTGCATGATAGTGTATGGTGTTTTCATTGATGGAAACCCATTATAAAGATACAGTAGTGTTGGTCCAGATAAGACCAACTGTTTTACAGATTTTCCTAAGTCCCAGTGTATAATTTTTAGTGTTCAGTGAACCAATTTTGTAGTCTGCATTGCTCTGCTTTAAAGAATTTGGTCACGCAGTTTTGAGGTAATACTGGTGTGCATTGGAGGTGTCTAAATCCAAATACTCAAGGTTGTATATCTTCCACAATTGAAGATAATGTTGATAGAGTATTGGCTTTGTAATGGTAGTGTTTCTGGTATAGAGTGTATGTTGGATGATGCATTCCATCGCAGATGAATATTTTGTTATGTGGATTCAAGGAAGTGTTTACATGTATCAAAAGTATATGTAATCCAAGTGATAGGTGTTTTGGCAGTCCATGTGCTGAGTTGTGAATGAATAGTTGGTTCATTCAGTTATTGCTTCACCAGTTTTGTTATATGGTGATGACCTAAAGGTTTTGGGTTCATGTAGAGTTGAGGTATATGAGGAGCAGATTTATGAGAGTGATTATGGGTTATAATGACCTATTTTGATGTTATACATGATTTGATTTATTTTGCAAGGTGCGTGTGTTAGGTTTTGGATTCAAAAAATTGCGGTGCAAATTTCATCTAATTAGGTCAACCTATTTGATAGTTGCGGTATATATACAAGGTTAATTCCTTGTGTGAAGATAGACGTATGAGGTAATTAAGTGTGTGTGTGAGATCTAGTGCAGAGAGAAGTGTAAATTATAATTGTGGTAAAGTATGAAGTGTGTTAAGTCAGTTTTCAAAGCTTGATTGGAATTGTATCTTTGGCATGTAGTAGATGCATTATTAGTAATTCATTTTGGTAGTGAGTCCCTTGGTAGTTAGCCATTCTCTCTAATCTAGACAGCGAGTCCTTGGATAGTGAGTCCACCTTTCTGTATCTACACTATAACCAATTATAATAGATTGTGAGTTAATCCTCACTATGTATTTTCCCTTTCTAGGGTTTTCCATGTAAATCTGGTGTTCTTTGATGTGATGCATGCTTTATATGTTCCTTTCATTTACTACAATTTAAGTATGATGCTTTGAATGGTTGTTTGAGTTGACAAATTTAATGAGTTTTAGTGAATACTGATTTACCCCCCTCTCATTATTTTGGGTGTTCAAAAATTGGTATCAAAGCTTGGTTCCTTTAATTGGATTGATCGCTGAGGTAGATCTTGGAGGTTGAACACATGGGTGTAAGGAAGTATCCTATTCCTTTGGAAGAGATTATCCTTGAAGAGTTTTTTGAAGAATATTGTGTAGTTGATATGGAAGGAGAACTCAAATAAGCCCTTGATGGTTTGGATAAAGCAAAAGTTGATAATAGAGATCTAAAAAAGGATCTTAGTGATGCAGATGAGTGTATCAAGAAGTTGAGAGAGAAACTCAAGAAAGCTATAGAAAGAGTCAAGCAAAAAAATGAGAAACTCAAGCAATCAAATGAAGCTCATCGGTGTGAAATTTGACAAATGTTCCCTAACGGTGAATGATATTGATGATCCAGTAGTGAAGTATGCATCGATGATAATTAGGTGTAAGATCTTTTATACCAATAGAGAGAACTCTATGTTGGCTACCACTATTCACACTGCTCACCAGATGGTGAAAGAAGGTTTGGATATTGATTTTTGAAAACTCCTGAGATAATAGTTGATGGAGACCTTGCAAAAGACCAAGGAGTCAAGGTACCCCTTCTGGTATGGTACCCTAATTGTGTATTTATTATTTTATTTTCTTAGAGAAGTTCTCGATACAAAGAACATTGTGTGGTTGGATAATATTATAGTTAATATTTAGATTAGAGACCACTTGAGAAGGTTAGGGAACCTAGAAACCCATAATTCTATGTTGTGGGGTTTCTTCAAGAATTTTGAAGGAAAAATGCAAGAAAGATAGAGGATATCGATAAAAAATGTTGAGAAATATAAGAATGATATAACCTTGATGTTTAGCAGAGATAATTGTATTATAGAAGTAGTTGAACCTAGAACTGTTTGGATCTTGAAGCTAGGATATGAGGTTATAGTAGAAGAGTTTACTGGTCTTATAGAGATCATGTTAAGCAAACCAATAGACCTATTAGTGGACAAGTTTGGGACTTATGCAAATAAATTCAGTTAGGTGAATCTAGAAATGAAGAAGAAAGATATAGAGAAGAATATTGAAAAGTTGAAAACTCAATTGGAGGAGATGGTGAACCTACCTAAGGGTTTTGCAAAGAAATAAAAAACTACTATTGTTGTTCCACAATGTACTCCAAGTACAAGGTCAGTTAGGACCTCTACCCCCTCTCCTACTACTCCTAAATCCTTTGGAACAAAGGTTGTAGGAAGCTCAAAGAAGAAAGAAGCATTTGGCCCACCTATGCAACAAATTCCTTCTAAGAGGAGAAGAAAAGAAAAGGCCACCAGAGAAAGATACATCAGATGCGAGGATGAGGAAGATGAAGAAGAAGGACCGCACTTGATCTGAAGGAAGAAGTCTCGAGCCACTATGGAAGAGACTACTACCAAGTGAAAAAAAGGTTGATATTATAGATATGAGAGTGAAGAAGAGGTGGAAAAATAAAATAAGGCATTTATCATTCAAAGAAGAGAAAATAAGTCTGGAGTAGAAGAAAAATCTCCTAAAGACGAGGGGAAAAAGAAAGAAAAGGCCCCTCTAGCAAGGGAACATAGCCCCTTGAAATTTGATGCTTTGTTTAATAGTGTTTTAGAATTTGGTCTCTTGGAAGAGACAACTAAAATGTATCCAGAGTCTAATGATGAAAATAAGGAAACCATTGAAGAGGTCATCATTAAGTACATGGTAACATTTAACACTGGCTTAGATAAATTGAGGATTGCTTGCTTGATGACTTGAAAAATGTTTTAATTGCAAAAAGGCAAGAGGTTATTGAAGTGTTGAGAAATTATGCCTCAACGTTTCTGGCCTTTCCCTTGACGACTTGGCATTTCCCTTCATGTTCTGGCCTTTACCGCGGCGGTCTAGCATGGTCTTGGCAGTTTCTGTCTGGCGGTTACTGCCTTACCGCGCGCAGTGAGTTCACTCATTGCTGTGGCACGGTAAGGCCGCTTGCAACCTACACTGGTGGTTACCGCCTTACCGCGTGCGGTGAGTTCTCTCACCGCAGTGGTGCGGTAAGGCTACCAATGACCTAGCTCGGCGGTTACCACCTTACCGTTGATGGTAGTTCCTCTCATTGCGGTGTCCATGGTGAGACCGCCAACGGTGGGCTTAATGGTTACCGCCATACTACAGGCGGTGGGTCCTCTCACCGTGGTCGACCTGGTGGTTATCGCCACACCATAGGGAGGCTCTAGAAGGTCAATAGTAGCACAGTGGAGATGGCAGTCTGCATAGGTCATTACCGCCATATCGCGGGGTGGCCAATTATGCTTGGTGGTAGTGCGGTGTAGTCAGAGTTTGGGCTTGGTGATGACTTGGGTGAGCTCACCGCCATACCGTGAGGCGTGACGGACAGGGCAGCGGTAGCAAGGTAGATGGATGGGTGAGCTTGGGCGAGCTCACCGCCATACTGCGAGGCGACTCAGACAGGGGCGCAGTAGTGCGGTGGAGTCAGAGTGCGAGCCTGGATGGCTTACAACCATACTGTGAGGCGAGTTGGCTGGGGCAATGGTAGCGAGGTAGATGGCTGGGTGAGCTCATTGTTGTATCATGACTGGGTCATGTGGACTCGATGGTAACACGATAGGAGCTCGGGTGAGCTCGAAACTTGATTGATCGAGTTGGACCGGTTTGACCGACAATCAGCAGCGATAGATGAATGAGATGGCGACACGTGGAAGATCCTTATGATCTGGTTGGCCAAATGGTTATTTTCTGATATGCGACTAAGCTGCATTATTATAGCAAGGTTGATAGACATGTCTGAGATCGGATTTAATGTTGCACAACTTGATGTTTGTGGGTTAAACGATGCACGTTATCAGAAATGGAATGCTTGTAGGTGGATAATTTATTATCCTAATGATTGTTGCTGACAAGGATGGGTAGGACAGGTTGGCGCATGGAAAAGAGATTAAGTAATCTCGTGTGCAGTTCATAGATGATGAGCGAAGAGAGAGAGGCTGAGAGTGTTTGAACGGTTCTGACTGTGAACACTTTGTCTCTCAGTTCTGTGAAGATGTGAACCTGTGGAGGCCATGTGGCTTGGCTGGCTGTGAGGCTAGTTGTGACAGTCATTTGTGAGGAGCTGAAGGGAATCTACATAGTATGTCATGAGGACATTGCAACTATGTGAGGATTCTATTATGTGTTGCTTGTATTATTCTCCAGATGAACAAGATGTAATCTCCTAAGGAGCATAGCTCTGGTTTTGTATTGTAACCGTTTTAGTTATTGAATAATACATGAAGAGCTGAATGTTTTGGAGGTGGGGTTTTTACCTGAAAAGGTTTTCCCCACATATTTCTGTGTGTTCATTGTTTTGTCTTTTCATGGTTGTCTGATTTAGTTTCTTGAATCTGTGCTTGTGTTGAATCTTTTCTATGTTAAACATTTACTTCTCTCAGAGGATCAATGGGGGATCAAATGTGCTTGCTTCCACTTTATGGCATAGTTGTTTGTGTCTTTGTTGTGATTTGAATGAAAATCACTAAGGCACTACTGTCTTAGATGTTGATCTATGATGACGAACCGAACTTTGTATCCCCAACAAGTGGTATTAGAGCTGGTTGAAGGAGGTCAAGGCTTGATGATGCCAACAAGTGGTGTCAAAGCCTTCTCCTGGTTATTGAAGTTCTGGGTATTTCTCCTGTGATGATTTCTTAGCCTGCCAAGCTTAAGGAAATCTAGAGAAATCGGTTGGTGATTGATCCTTCGATGAGTGGAAGTTGTTGCTTCTATGATTCAACACACAACTTTGAAAGATGCTAGAGATGACTGGAGTTGATCATATTGTTGCAATATGGTCTGAGGCTCCTGGCTCACAACAGATGTTCCTAATGCAAAGGGCATGAGATGTGCTTGTGGTTGTGTTGCAGTGAAGCGTGGTTTCATACTGGGTGTCTGGTGAGAGGCTCCCTGGTGGTATGGAGTTGCTTGTGTTGCCGTTCAGCCATGAAGTTTTGGTGTTTGTGCTGGGTGTTCTAACTTAGCTTTGCAGGTTGTTTCTCTATTGCTCTGATTGCATGGAGGCTATGAATTTGATCCTGGTGGTCTGCAACTTCTGAATAGCCTGGCTATCTCGTATGCTTGTGCATGACTATGGTTTTTGGAACTAGTCTGAAATGGACCTGCTGTTTCGTTCTTACTTGTTTCTTGCACTCGCATGGTTCAGATTCATGTCTTTGGCTCTAGAGGGGATTTGGGGATTTTCCTAAAAAGTCTATCATGCATATTCATATTTCTTTTCATTGTTCTGGTTAACCGTGATGGTTGTGTGCAGACTCCCGAGTCATCCAGATGAGTAGTGAATATGGAGATGCGTGGGTGTTTTATAAACACTGTGGTTTTGCAGGTTTTACATGATCAAGGAAAACTTGTGTTTTGTGTGGAGTTGCTGTCTACTATTTTCTAGACCCTGGCTTCTAGGGTGTGACTGGATGATATAGTTGTAGTTCGACATATCTTTGAGGAGATGTGATGTCTTCTCTGCATGGGAATGTTGGTATGTGTTTTTCATTCAACATTCTTGTGGTATTTGCTTTGCTGGTTTCCTTGGACTATGGTGCTTGAGTTGTGGATGTTATTGGTGAATCAAATCTGTTGCTGATCTGGTGTTTGAGTCATGCTTGTCTGCTTTGGCTGTTCTCTTTGATGATCTTAGTTTTGCAGTTTCCAGTGCGATGATAGATTTGCAGTTTTTTATTTGGTTGCATTCACGAGTTGTGCAATGTTGTGGGTTGTCCTTACCTACATGTTTGCTATGAGACAACTCGAAAGTGGACTGTCTGTATCCATGAGGTTGTAACTGTGTGGTGTAGATCTGTTAGCTGACCTTGTCTGTGGTCACTTGTGCATTGGCATGGCTGTTTTGAGATGAGAGGAGGGATGGCGTTTGAGTACCTGAATATTCATGATGGGGACCTGAAGCATGTGAATCACGATGTCATGGAGAGATGGATACACTGACTTGTGTAAGCTTTTGATAGTGATGGGCCAGTCGGTCATGGTGCTTGGAGAGCTTGGTGTCACAGTTTAGTGGGAGCTTTAGCAGTGACTGTGGATTCATCACTAGGTGATGAATGATTTTCTTTGGTGTTGCAGATGCTTCTTGAGGACTCTTAGATCCTGTTGCTATAGAAGATCTTTCTCGTATCTGCATGGTCACTATTTGAAGATGTGCAACATCTTGGAGCCATGGAGGACTTTGGTAGTCTTTGGTTGAGGTGATGGTTGTGCTTGAGAGGTGATGTTGATTTAGAGTTTGTTTTCTTTATGTCATGGTATGCTCTTGCTTGTGCATTAGAGTTTTGGCATGATGCTTTGCTCTTGAGACCATGGCTTGTTCACTTGAAGCATGGTATCTTCTAATGGAGATGTGTAGATCATAGTGTCATGATAAGTTCCCGTTCAGCTGGTTTGGAGCTTTGACAGTGGTATGGGGATTCTCTATGTTTTGAGTACTTTGGTCATATGCTGGAGGACTTCATGTTTATTGCAGTGATGTAGTTTGGAGTTAGCATGAGATGACAGGTTGCTGGTGCTCATGGATGCATGGAGAATAAGTTGAGGTTGGAGTAGTAAATTTTATTTGAAAGGTATTCACCCATTATATCTTTCAGATGTGTGTTATGCTTGCTTTCATTATATGAATCTTGAGTTGTTTTAAGATTTCAGAGGATTCATAATGAAAGGTGGACAAGATTGTGTATCTCCTTGTGCTTTTGAGGATTGATAGGAGATGGTTATATGGGTTAGTCTGATCTTATTTTGAGATGCTTACATTCTATTGGATTTTGTTAAGGCTTTTCCCTTGGGATGTGAAGAAGATCATTCTTGACACAACTGGCATTTAGAATTGATTGTAGGAGGATGCTACATGTTTTGATTTGTAGTTTCTCTCTAATCTGGTCTTTTCTTCCTGTATGTTTGTTTTCGTATGAATTTGGATGTGATATGATTTTGTGGAGCCGATTTGGTCACAGTTTGTGGTCATGTGTTATCACTTGGGTGATGACACGAAGGTTCCTATGCTTCTTTCTTCAGTCAGATATGGAGGATCTTGGAAGAACTGTGGAAGACAGTTGAGAGAAAAGTTTCTTGTAGTAGGTGGTTGCAGGTGGTGTAGATCAGTGTGGTTGTTCCTTGGAACTACATGGTTACTCATTTCTATGTGCAGGGATTAGTGGACTTAGTATGCCTGAATCATGTGTGATGGTGCTTTATTTTCATTCATCTGGACAATACCTTTGCAGTGGGAGTACTTGGATGTGTGTAGTCTTTTGGTTGGTTGACACATGGTGCTTGTGTTTGCTGTTGTTGGGTTGGTTATGTGATGGCATGAGTTTACTGATGTTCATACCTCTGAGGTATGGGTGGTTGGATGATTCAACATGAGCTGTGGGTGTTGGTTTTCAATCACGTGGGTTTGATCAGTTGGATGGAGGGCAGTCAGTTTTATGGTTGCTGTTCTAGCTGGTTGGTTTCTTGTTCTAGAGATTGTTTCTCATTTTGGTGTTTGCGTTGTGCTTTGCTGCTACTGTGGTGCCTTTTCCACCTGAAGGATATGATGTTTGTGTTTCGGAGACTGGTGCATATATGCCTTGTCTTGTTCTTTTTCCTATGTTGGATGTTTGGAGCTGTAGCCTGAGATGGTGGACATTTTTTGAATGTTGTTGTAGGGGTCTTGGTTGGAGCATGGAAGCATGGTGTTGGTCTGTGTTCGGGTGTTTGGATGAAGCCTGAAAGTCTTCGACAAGTGGGAGATTGTTGGGAAATTATGCCTCAACATTTTTGGCCTTTCCCTTGAAGACTTGGCATTTTCCTTCATGTTTTGGCCTTTACCGCGGTGATCTGGCATGGTCTTGGTGGTTTATGTTTGGCAGTTACTGCCTTACCATGCGCGGTGAGTTCACTTACCATGGTGGCGCGTTTAGGCCACCTACAGCCTACATTGGCGGTTACTGCCTTACCGTGCGCGATGAGTTCTCTCACCGTGGTGGCGCAGTAAGGTCACCAATGGTCTGGCTCGACGGTTACCGCCTTACCACTGACGGTGGTTCCTCTCATCGTGGTGTTTGTAGTGAGACCGCCGGCGGTGGGCTCGGTGGTTACCGCCATACCATAGGCGATGGGTCCTCTCACTGCGATCGACCTGGCGGTTACTGCCACACCGTAGGGAGGCTCTAGAAGGTCAATGGTAGCATGGTGGAGATGGCAGTCTATGCAAGCAATTACCACCATACCACGGGGTGGCCAGTTGTGCTCGACGGTAGCGTGATGTAGTCAAAGTTTGGGCTTGGTGATTACTTGGGTCAGCTCGGTTGAGCCCACCGCCATACCATGAGGCGAGACAAACAGGGTAGCGGTAGCAAGGTAGATGGCTGGGTGAGCTCGGGCAAGCTCACCGCCATACCGCAAGGCGACTTGAATAGGGGCACGACAGTGTGGTGGAGTCAGGGTGTGAGCTCGAATGGCTTACCGCCATACCGCAAGGCGGGTCGGTTGGGGCAGCGGTATCGAGGTAGATGGCTGGGTGAGCTCGGGTGAGCTCATCGCTGTACCGCGGTTGGGTCATGTGGGCTCGGCGGTAACGTAGTAGGAGCTCGAGTGAACTCGAAACTCGGTTGACCGAGTTGGACCGGTTTGACCAATAGTCAGCAGCGATAGATGAATGATATGGCGACACGTGGAAGATCCTTATGATCTAGTTGGCCGAATGGTTATTTTTTGATGTGCGACTGAGTTGCATTATTATAGCAAGGTTGATAGACATGTCTGAGACTGGATTTAATGTTGCACAACTCAATGCTTGCAGGTTAATTAGTGTACATTATCAGAAATGGAATGCTTGTAAGTGGATAATTTATTATCCTGATGACCATTGCTGATAGGGATGGGTAGGACAGGTTGGCGCATGGAAAAGAGATTAAGTAATCTCGTGTGCAATTCGTAGATGATGAATGAAGAGAGAGAGGCTGAGAGTGTTCGAACGGTTCTGACTGTGAACACTTTGTATCTTAGTTCTGCAAAGATGTGAACCTGTGGAGGCCGTGTGGCTGGGCTGGCTATGACAGTAATTTGTGAGGAGCTGAAGGGAATATACATAGTATGTCATGAGGACATTGTAACTGTGTGAGGATTCTATTATGTGTTGCTTGTATTATTCTCTAGATGAACAATATGTAATCTCCTGAAGAGCATAGCTTTGGTTTTGTATTGTAACCATTTTAGTTACTGAATAATACATGAAGAGATGAATGTTTTGGAGGTGGGGTTTTTACCTGAAAAGGTTTTCCCCACGTATATCCGTGTGTTCATTGTTTTGTCTTTTCATGGTTGTCTGATTTAGTTTCTTGAATTTGTGCTTGTGTTGAATCTGTTTTAAGTTAAGCATTTACTTCTCTCGGAGGATCAATGGGGGATCAACTGTGCCTGCTTCCACTTTATGGAATAGTTGTTTGTGTCTTTGTTGTGATTTGAATGAAAATCACTAAGGCACTGATGTCTTAGATGCTGATCTATGATGATGAACCGAACTTCGTATCCCCAACATGAAGAAGATGCAAAGATAAATGCATTTACCTTGGAGAATATTGGTACTTCTCTAACACATGAGGATAGACAAAAATTGTCTAAACCACACAACAAGAAATTCAAAACAAAACAAAGAGTTAACACTTTGATGAGCATAGACAAAGAAGACATTTAAAGATTAAAGAATGAGAATTTGTGGAAGATTGAAGAACTTGCTAAAGGGTTGGGAATCCCTCTAGATAGTGGAGATAAAATTCAACATGATTCATCTTTCTCAGAAAGAAATGAACCTGATAATGCATAACATGAGCATGTTCCTGTGGATGAGAATGTGAAAGAAGACATGATTACTAATAATTCCCCTCCAATTATGGAGAATATTGTTGAAGAAGAGAAGGAAGATAATATGCAGGATGCCCCAAAGAAAGATGAAGCTCAAAATGATTAGGATTTTCCTTTGGATATGAAGAAAGATAATGAGCAGAAAGAAGAAGAAATCCTAGAGAATTTTGAGGCACAAAAGGATGAATTTTTTCCTCTAGATAATGAGAAACAACTAAAGAAGAGAAGAGTACAGAAGAATGCTCTGACAATAAAGAGAAGGAGAAAGATAAGAAGGAAGAAGGTACACAAACTATTGGTGAATCCTTTGGAGCCTCTGGAGATTCTTTAAAGGATTTATTAGATATATAGTTATAGTTTTAAATGGTGGTGTTTGCGCAACTCCTACAAATACCCTTGCAATAAGGTCAGGTAGATATGGGAAAGATTTCTCCCTGCACAAGCTACAACTTGCTGATGCATTCCATGCCTTTGTAAGGAAGGAAATATTGAAAACCCACCAAAAGAGTGCAAAAATAATTGAAGAAGCTATTAAGTTACTACAAGAAAGTATTCCCGGTGCAACTATTGATGATTCCTTGTTTAGTGTGCAAAATTTGAAGTTGTTGCTAGATTCCTTTAAGGATTATTCTACTGGTATAGAAGAGAAATTGGAAAAATAAATGACAAAGAAGGTCAATGATAAGAGATTAACTGATATTTCTGATAAATGTAGTGTTGCACATGGAAAGTTGCAACGTAGCTTGAAAGAAGTCCAACAATGTCTAGAAGAAGCTAAAGTTTTGTTTCATTTTTTCTTTAAATGGCCTAATTCCACAAGGAGCATAAAATATTAAATGGAATCAATTGAGTCACAAATAGCTCAAGCCTTTGGTGCTTATGATCCAACTAATGATGCAAATGGTGCAATAAGAGCAATAATTGAGAACCTGCATGGATAGTTCTTCCTACTATAAGAACATAAAGAGAAAATATTTATGTAGTATAGCCAACACATAGAATTGGTGAATGCAAGGATTACATCCTTGATTGGAGTGATTTCTAGTGTGGCTAAGGTGGTGCAGAAGAATCTGATGCCTAGTTCTTTGAATGAAGGAGAAGAGTTCATTATTTAATTTGAGAATCAATACAGTATACTTTCCTTCACCAAGAAGGATTGGGAGACAAAAAAAGGACTGGGAGGCAAACCTCGCCAAACTGAAGGTGTCTAACAAGGGTATTTTACCCTCTGATAGTTGAAGGTATGCATTTCTATTTTACTTATGTAGTTTTCTGGTTTCAATGTACATATGTGAAAGTAGTGGATAATGTTGCAATATATTTTTTTTGTCATTTTTGATGGATAACATTGTTACAGTATACTTTCCTTCACCAAGAAGGATTGGGAGACCAAAAAAGGACTAGGAGGCACACCTTGCCAAACTGAAGGTGTCTAACAAGGGTATTTTACCCTCTGATAGTTGAAGGTATATATTTCTATTTTGCTTATGTAGTTTTTGGGTTTCAATGTACATATGCGGAAGTAGTGGATAATGTTGTAGTAAATTATTTTTTTTGTCATTTTTGATGGATAACATTGTTAGGGGGAGCCACTTGATATTTACTAAGGAAAATATTGCTAGAGAAGTGTATTGTATAGGAGAGATGTAGTAAGGGGGAGTTACTCTTATGTATATACATATTAGTTAAGGGGAGTATGTATGTATGCATAGTGAGACCTTTTCCCTTAATGTAAAAGGGGGAGAGTAGTAAAGGTGGAGAGTAGTTGGAGAAGTTTAAGTAGTTTTGAAGAGTGAGAGTGTGTTGCCATCAATGACAAAGGGGGAGATTGTTGAAAAATGGGTTGTTGGCAACATGAGGATGATGATGTATACATGATGTTGATGTATGGTGTGGGGAGATTGTTGAAGATTGATGTGCATGATAGTGTATGGTGTTTTCATTGATGAAAACCCATTGTAAAGATACAACCGTGTTGGTTCAGAGAAGACCGAATGTTTTAAATATTTTCCTAAGTCCTAGTGTATAGTTTTTAGTGTTCAGTGAACCATTTTTGTAGTATGCATTGCTCTGCTACAAAGAATCTAGTCACACAATTTTGAGGAAATACTGGTGCATGTTGGAGGTGTCTAAATATAAAGATTCAAGGTTGAATGTCTTCCATAGTTGAAGAAAATTTTGATAGAGCATTGGCTCTATAATGACAGTGTTACTAGTACAAAGTGTATGTTGGAATGCTTTGCATTCCAATGCGGATTAATATTTTTCTATGTAGATTCAAGGAAGTGTTTACAGGTGTTAGAAGTATGTGTGCTCCAAGTGACAAGTGTTTTGGTGGTTTGTGTGTCAAGTTGTGAATGAGTAGCTGGTTCATTTGGTTATTGCTTCACTAGTTTTGTTATATGGTGCCAACCTAAAGGTTTTGGGGTCATGCAAAGTTGAGGTATGTAAGGAGTGGATTTATGAGAGTCAGTATGGGTCATTTCAACCTATTTTGATGTTATACATGATTTGGTTTATTTTGCAAGGTGTGTGTGTTAGTGTTTGGAGCCGATAGGTTATGTGGTGCACTTTTCATCTAATTAGGCTGACCTAATTGATGTTTTGGATAGTTGTGATATATATACAAGGTTAATTCCTTGTGTGAAGATAGATGTATGAGGTGATTGTGTGAGAGAGAGAGATTTGGTACAAAGAGAAGTGCAAATTAGAATTGTGGTAAAGTATGAAGTGTGTTAAGTCAGTTTTTAGAGCTTAATTGGAATTTTATCTTTGGCATGTTGCAGATGCATTATTAGTAGCTCATTTTTCCAGTGAGCCACCCCTTCTTCTATCTCTTTTTATTTTGGGCAATGAGCCCCTTATCAATGAGCCACTGATAGTGAGTCATTCTCTCTTTTTTGGATAGCAATTCCACCTTTCTGTATCAACATTGTAATCGGTTATAATATATTGTGAGCTAATCCTCGTCGTGGTTTTTCCCTTCTAGGGTTTTCCATGTAAATTTAGTGTTCTTGTGTTCTTTGATGTGATGCATGCTTTATATGTTCCTTTCATTTATTGCAAGTTAAATATGATGCTTTGAATGGATTTTTGAGTTGACAAAGTTAATGAGTTTTAGTGAATACTAATTCACCCCCCTCTCAGTATTCTGGGTGTTCAACACTTCCTACCATTAATTAAATGAGTTTCAATCACGTGTTTAATTAATTAATATTTTCAACATTTTCCTCTATAGTATCCTTAATTAAATAAATTAAATAAAATTTATTTAATTAATTTCTACCTTCATATCCCAATATTTTAAAAATAAAATTAATATAAACTATTTATTTAATTCCTAAAATTCCCCCAAACCATTAGTTGGCTAAATGTTAATTAGTTAAATAATAAGTCACTTTCACGATCCTTAAATTTTTTAACCAAGTCAACCTTTCACATCTCTCAAGATTGTTCATGACCCCATTCTTCACAAGACTCCATCAATTCCTATCATCAAATTTTGTCCATCCATTCAATATAGAAAACCCTCTACCTTCACAAGACTCCAAAAAAACTTTTTGGATCTCCCAAAAAAGGAATTTTTGATCCTCACCCTCCATCTTTTTCTAAGATATTCACCATTTGAATCCCTTTCATCAGGGACCTCCTCATGTGCACTAATTGTAAAGTTCCACTTGGAGGATTCTCGTTCATTTAATCATCTCGATCAACCTCCATTGATCTCCCAATTTAATATTAATCCTTGATTATCCATCCTTCAAGTATACAAATAGCTCATAATATGAACTATTTTCAAAAGATATCTTGAAATATAGTGTCATGCTATCAATTTGAACACCTCACATCTAATCTTTAATCACAAATCCATCTTGGGAACATCAACCCTTTGGGTGCAACAAGAGACTTGTTATTGAGGGATTGTTTATTATCTTTCAACTTAAATGCATTAGTCTTTTAGCTCACTTGAAGGTTTAAAATTAGATATAGAATAGGGTTGAATTTATGGTTTGAATCCTCTTATTTATTTTCTATGTTTAGTTGTACCATAGTATGTGAGATACATGTGGTAATGAATGCTTAGATATTCTCCTTGAATGATGATTAAAATAGTGAGAGCTATGTAATATCTAATATATAAATATTTAATGTGTTGGAATAAAGTAGGGTTTATCCTTTTATACAATATAATATAATATAGTTTAAAATATTTTGTACTTCAATTCAACACATGATGACTAGTTGGAGAGTTTGACATGGGTCCAATTTGAATTTAAAATATTAAAAGTTGGAGACTAATTTCATAATGTGAAATTATTGTTAAATAATTAATATTATTTTTTGTGAAAGAAAATATGTGAAGGCTTTGGTGCAAGCGTGCAATGTGAGGATCTAGAGCCAACAAATATAATTATGGAACCTGGAAAATGGTGAATGGAGGTGGAAACACCAACAAATTATGACAAAGAAGGGCTCATTGCTACTATAGGGAAAGTTATTAGATCCTAGATTGGGGTTCAACCCTCTTGGGGTGACAACTATTGACATGTATAAGGATCTCCATCCTTCTATTCCCACCACTCTAGATGCATCCAACCCAGTGGTGCTCAAACCCAAATTGCCCCCCTTCTCTTTGAGGAATGAAATAATTGATCTAATTCATTCCATGAATGTAATGATTTCTGCAAAGAACAAATAATTTGGTAAACCCTAACCCGCCATTAAAAAAATTGACACAAAAACTAGATGATGACTTCACTAAGGTCCTTGACACCAAATCAACTCATATTTCTTCCTCTCTATTTGGAAAAAAAAAAATTCTATGGGAGATTTAGTTGTGGTCATAGGAGATGATCCTATTGATTTACATAGCTCTAACACATGTATCAATTCAAATTCTACCAAGGTTGGGAATCATTCCATTATCCTCAAATTCCTAAGAAAAAGCCCATCCCTTGAACTATTTATGGAATGGAAAAATGATGCCTAGAGAAACTTGATCACTCTTGCTATCAAAATTCTAGATTTTTGCTTCTTTCTCCTTCACTTTAATTCTATTGAGGACTACAACTTTGTGAAATAGAATGGACCTTAGTCCTATGGACATTCAAGCCTTTTTTTTATCCCCTTGGTCCTCTTTTTTGATCCAATAGCCACAAAAACCACTTTCATTCCTATTTGGATCAAATTATATAACCTCCCTCCGATCATGCAAGATACTTGTCTCATTAAGAATATGATTAATCAAGTGGGATCCTTTGTGAAGCAAAATATTGATTCAATGGACTCTTTAAGATGATACACAAGGGTTTGTGCCAAGGTTGATATTTCAAAGCCTGTATCATTTTGTCAAAATATATTCCTCATTTGACATATTGACTCAATTTTTAAACTATGAAGGAATTTCATTCAAATTCTTCCATTACAACATGATATCTCATAATATTATTGGGTGCAATTCATCTAGGTCAATAACAACAAGGAAGATCAACCTCAAAAAAATGGATCATAAAATTGGCACACTAGAAGCAAATTTCATTTGGAGTAATCAAGGTAAGTTCATGACACCCCATATATTGGAGACTAGGCCAAAACCTAATATTCTTGAAGATACCAAAATCCCTATGTAGCCACCCCTTTCTA
The DNA here is from genome assembly GCA_007115665.2 of Sequoiadendron giganteum. NCBI lineage: Eukaryota > Viridiplantae > Streptophyta > Pinopsida > Cupressales > Cupressaceae > Sequoiadendron > Sequoiadendron giganteum. The sequence continues at coordinate 602,374,546 of CM021106.1, read as the reverse complement.
AACCCCCCCAATAAGATTTTCTTGGAATTAATCAACTTGTCAAGTTGGTGGGTGATTGTTCTGATTTAGAGGGAATTTTCCTTTATGGAGGAACTTGATGATGAGATACCAAATTTCATCAAACATGATGATGTGGTTGTTCCTATAAATAAGTGATCCATTGCATAAACCATGAATGGCATCTCAAAACCAAACATTAGCGCTCCAAGGAAGAATGAAGGATGAAAATTTGAAGCTGAGAAAATATTGTTAGAAGGTCAAGATTATATTGATGATGGAACTCAGTGGACCATGGATGCCCTTCTTACTAGGAGAATAAGGAAGGGATTATCCAAATATATGTGATGGATTTCTCATGTTTTTTGGGAATTCTTGAATGATGATTAGTCTCTTGTCCCCATGTTTTTCTCTGCAATCCCATTCTCTAGACTCTTTTGTGCTACTCTAGCTCTCTTTTGGGTTCTTTGCACCTATCATTTTCCTCAAGGCATCTCATTATATTTTGTTCTCCCAAATCATGGTTCTAAAGTTATTAAAATTAATTTCATTTATTTCTATATCAGGAGTGGGCCCTATCTCCATAACTTACCTATCAAAAAAAGTTCACAATATGAAATAAAATTAGGTTCGATTTCAAACTAAAAAATAAAATCAAGTGAATGGAAAAACTAGGGATTAAAAATGGTTACTAGGGATGCACAAAGCTAGAGTTAGGTTAGTTGAAGGAATGTGTCAACTCACAATGTAGAAACACTTTTCTTGTACACTAGTCACTGCATAAAGGATACCTAGTCAAAATGAGTCCAAAACAAAGCATAAAAGTACAATGTATGCAATTTTTAGCATTATAAATTTCAACATAATATTAAATATATTACAAATAAAATAGTGACAAAATCATAATGGAATAAATATTATTTATTCTTATTTTTTGAAAAAATCAATAAATATAAGACTCTCATTGTATTAACTTGAAATTTTTTAAGATATAATAATATTTTTTTGCATATTTTTAATGCTAATATGCGATTCAATACTTATAGGCACGTCACTATAAAAATAATAAATTATATCTCAATACAATGAATGGGAAAAAATGATATGCAACAACCCAAAATATTTCCTCACATAACTCATCATATTCTTTAGTCAGGACCTATTAGGTATGTGGGGCATAGAACATGTAAAGCATACAATACATATCAAACATATGCATGTTTTGTGTGTGATTTTCAAATACAAGTGTAATATAAGAAAAGTGATTTAAGTTCATAATGAAATTTTGTTTTCTAAGCTAAATTTCTTTCAATGGATAAAACCAGTTTTGTGAATAGAATGTTTTTGCTACTATTTTAAATGTAAAAAGAGAAAAATATTACTATAATATACTAGAATGTTTTAAAATCACAAAAGACACTTTTTGCTAAGCTAAAACATAATACATAGTAGGAAAATATTAATTTATAGTAAAATAGAATATAAATTAAAAAATTGAATCCAAATAAATGATTGATAAAAAGGAACCTAGAGCTAAAATTGGTGTCATGCCCCAAATTTTACACAACTAAACAATACAAGACCATCAAAATATCAATAAATCAATCTTTACTCACTAATTAAGACATTGCATATAATGAGACCCTAAGAAAAATAAGTTAATTAACACATCCCCAAAGTTCCTAGTGTTGGAACTTGGATCTGATACCAAATTTATGGACACATCTTTGACAATTACAGGAACTACCCAAACAATCACTCTAACACATAACACATTAGAGAACAAATTTATATTCTCTTTTTATTTTTCTTTTAATTACAATACTAAAGATGAAATAAAATTTCTGACACTAAGTGGGTATACCACAACCTATTTCTAATTCTAGCTTGATTAACATTTAGTAAGATACTAAATTAAATTCTACGTGAAGAAATAAAATGACCTTACATTTGGTAGTATTTTCCCTATGCATCAATGCAACTATTAGGGTTATGCAACTTTCCTTTAACCTTTTTGAAAATATAGTAAAGCATTTTATGCTTTCAATTCCATTTTTTTCTTTTCTAGATCCTATTTTACATATCAACTCAGAAATACATAAAATCTTACAACAAAAATCCCTACACTATCCAAGAATGAAGTTTCTTATAGGGGAGTTGACCCCCCTCTTGTGAAGAGGTAGATTTTGGGTCCTCCATGTGCAAGGGGTTTGAGTGGGCATAACTCCCACAAATAGAGGCATCCTTAATTTTAGGGTATGAGTAATCATGCTTATTTGGGGATAAGATTATCCTATATCTATGTGCATATTGGTTTGGTTTGGAGCGTTAAGGGTAATAGTATTATAATCATTACTTATCAAGAAAATAATAGTGTCCATATTAATAATGTTAGTGAATGTAAATATTAAAAAGGAATGGTAAGGATAATGGTAATTATGAGACTAATATAAGTGTTATTAAAATCATTGTTATTAGGGATAGTTAATCTTCACCTCATCTTTAGTATGTTGCTATGATCATGTGTAGTTGACAATTATTAGTGATTATATGTATTTGTTAAAAAAAATGGTGGTTGTGTAAAATTTGGGGCATGAAAATTGGAAGACATTGTCTAGGAGGCTAGCATAATGTGTGGATGCTTGCATGATGCATTTTCATTTGTATGACATGTTACAATATAGAACTCTAAAAATCTTGTTTCCCTCAAAAATATTGTACCTAGTTTCACAACAAAGAACAATAAAAATATAACAATCCAAGTGGTATAAAATAATACATAGATGAATAAATATAACCAAATTTATGTATTTTAAGGAGAAGAAAAATGATAAAGTAGAGGAAAATATGTGCAAACCTCTGTGTAGTTGTATATTTTCTCCAAACACTTATAACTGAAGAACAATGAGAATATTTTAGGTTACTTAGGAGCTTTCCAAGAATGGTCAAGCCCTTATTTTAGTCTTTCTACCTCCATAGGAAGCTAATATGTAAAAATATGAAAATAGTGTGCACTCTTAGCTTATGTGCACCTAGGAATAAGAATAGCGAAAAATAAATGGATATTTATGAGTATTAAATCCTTAGTCTAATAGGAATAACACCCTTTTGCATATGAGATTAAATGAGAGAATAGGAAGTGATGAATACCAAAATACTCTCCAAGAAATGTAGAATAGGAAGTGATGAGTAGTTACAATATAACCCAAAATAAGATTTAAACATGAAGGATATTACTAGCCAGGTGATGGAGAAGAAGAGATAAAGATAATTAGAGATCATATATATGACTTATAAATTCTCAAATCAATTTTTGGATGAGTAAAAATGTGGAAGCTCAAAGGTTAGGTTCAAATGTAGAAGAATATTTTTGATAAATGATTGTTACTAAAGGTGATAGCAATAAGCTAAGTGGGAAGGAATGTTTAAATTTTTTAAACTAATGATATTCTAGCACATCGTATAAACATCCACATGTCATACTCTTGTCTTAGATAAATCACTAAAAAATGAACATGTGATCTTTAGTCAACAAGAAGATTCAGAATGTGATAAAGAAATTTGACAATTTGGTGGGGAAAAATAGGCTAAGGATGGGTTGAAGTGATCCTTGAAACATACTAGGGGAGTGAATGCCAAATAATGTTTTAAATGTAGCATGAATTATGAAGGTACACTATTTTCTATGTTACAATAATGTTTTGAGGATGTTTATTAAATAAAGGAAAATAATAATAAAATATCAAACTATTTTGAGGGGTGACCTCCAAAAATTATAAAATGAGAATATGAATTTAATCTTACTACTTATGATGTGTTGGAAGAACCTTTTTCTTTCTTATTAATAGACACAATTACGTAGGGACACACCCATTTATTATAATTATTTTTATTTAAAGAATTAACTAGGGATAATAAATAAAATAATTAAGGTTAAGCATGTCACAAGTGTTTGACCTTATTACACTTAGGAAGATAGAATATTCGGGGCACATGTCCTTCCCTTTAAAAAAGTGTTATGCTCAATGCTTAGTATTTCTACAATTTTATGTATGAATTGTTCATCTTATCATGATTAATTTCACAACTACTTCACTTGTTTCTATATGATATCCTCAAGTTACAAAATAAACTTACCATCTTCATCTAAATTTAGTAGTTCTAATTATTTTTGTATCTTGTTACCTATTAATTTATTTAATTCAAAGAAATTATATATATAATGATTTTGGAAGAGGAAGAAATTTCCAACTTATAAACTACATTATCAATCTAGTGGAGAATCTTATAGGTAGCTTAAAATTTGGGTGTGAGCTTGATTTTCTTATGTTTCTTAAGTGATATTTGTTTGCAATTTTGTAACCAAATAAATTTCTGATCTCCCTCCTCAAAATACTTCTTAGTAAGGTGTTGATATACTTGTTTCATCCCATTCTAAGCCAAAATTAAATTCTCCTTAAGGATTTTAAGTATTTCCTTTGGTGTTGAATGTGATCCTTTATTCAACAATCTTTGAGATCACACTATAAATAAGAGGTAGTATATTGTGTGAATATCCATATAGAGCCTCATTTTTTGATGTTTGAAATTATGTGTTATACCATCACTTTTCCAATGAAAACCATTGGGACTATTGTGCTTATTTTTTGGAGGAAAAACAACATAGATATCCTTCCAAACATTTATTCATAATTTTCTTGGCCATATACTTGCATATGATAAGATGAAATATATTATAATTGTGTACCCCATGTTGTAATTAATATTAAATATGTTAGTGAAGATAGGGTCACAATCACTCACAATGACTTTGGGAATATCATGAAGTTTTGTAACACTTTAAAAAATACTTCTACCACAATACTAAATTGAAATGGATGAGATATTCCATATAAATATGAATACTTAGTGAGTCTATCTACAATCACCAAAATCATATTGAGGTTACCTAACTTTAGAAACTTGATAATGAAGTCCATTGATATTTCCCCAGAATTGTGTTGGAATGCTTATTAGTTGTAAAAGGACCAAGGTCATTATTATTTTGACTTTATTTTATTTGCATATCAAATATTCAAACAAATTTTTTTTACATACCACTTGATGCCTTCTTAAAATAAATCATTCCTCATAGGTGATAAGGTCTTTAAAAACCCTCAATTTCCTCTTATTAGTGATTCATGTATTTAAGACAATATACTAGCTTTCAACTAATATATTTTACACAAAAAGGATCTACCTTTGTACCATAAGGAATCTCCTTTCTATACTTATCTAAATAATATGGGTCATGTTGAAGTTATTGAATGATGTTCTTTGTTATAAGACCATGTTGCCACTCTTCTGATGTAATGTCTACCTATTTAGGCTGCATTATAAAATCATAATTTTTTGCTTCATCTTTTTGTTGTTGAAAAAGTGCATCAAATATGATATTGTACTTGCATTATTGTAAATAATTTCAAAGCCATACCATTTTTGTGACCCATCTTGGTGACCCATTTTTGTTGCTCCTATGGAGACAATAATTGCTTCAAAAATACTTTAGACTCTCATGATTTGTCTTGACTTCAAAATATCTTCCCATTAGATATTGGAATCATTGTTTTATCACATGAATAATAGCTAATGCTTTTCTCATATGTTGATCTTACCAAGTTATTTCTTTGATTCATCAACTATCAAATGTCAAGTGATTACCTTCTTGAATTAATACTACCCCAATACCATGTCTAGAACCATCACATTCTATGACAAATATATTAGAGAATTTTGGAGTAGCCAACACAAGAGTGAAAGTAAGAGCTTTTTCTAGTTGTTGAAATGATTAGGTGGACCACTCTAACCTTGAAAAATAGTCCTTCTTTGATAATGTTGTTACGTATGTTATTATGTAAGAATAAATGCAAATAAATATTCTTAGTGTCTTGTTATACCCAAGAATCCTCTCAAACCTTTGATATTTTTAGGTTTTGGCCATTCTTTTATTGTTGCAATCTTCATAGGGTCCATCTAACACCTTTGTGTGACACATCCTAAATAGTCTATTTCTTTCACCCCAAAGATATTTAATTTTTTTGCATAGAGTTGATTTACTTTCAATACATGTAATACCTTCTCTACATGTAAATTTTCTCTAGATGTTTTACTATAGACCAAGATGCCATTAAAGAATATCAACATAAATTTCTGATAAATGGGCATAACAATACATTTGTGAGTTATCTTTATTGCAAATAGCCGATGCTGGGCTGATTTATGCTTACTAATGTTATCTTAAGTTTCAGCTGTTTTCTTTTGTAAAGGGTTTCGAGCCCCTTCAAAACCCATTTTTTACCCCTAATCAAAACAATACATTGCGAGGCTTTGAAAAATTGATGGAGCATTAGTAAGACCAAATGTCAAAACTAAGAATTCATAATAAGCTTCATGTGTTCTAAAGGTAGTCTTATGTACATCCTCCTCCTTTAGTCAAACTAGATGATAACTTGAACATAAATTTAACTTAGTAATGAAAACTACACTATTCAATTAATCAATAATAGAAATAAGAAATTTATGTCATCCCACAATAGTGTGTTCCAATTTTTAGCCTAAGTAGGATGTTCAAAATCAATATTTTTTTATAATTCTTCTATTGTGTCAATTATAGTTTACAAATAGTCAAGATTTAATGATGGCATAAATCAATGAGTTGTAGAATTGTCTATACAGATTCAAATTGTAATTTAAAAGAAAACTAAATTTATTTCTATCATTTTTAATTAATTTTTATTTACTATTATTTTTTATTAAAATATTAATCCATATTGCATAAATTTTAATACAAATACAAATTTTTTATAAGTTTTTAGATTTAGATCATTAACTCCAATGACCACTGCATAAATATGTTTTCATAATTTTTATTAAATATTTTATTCACTTTTATTTTTGAAATAGTACTAATAAAAAAATTAGACCTGCACATTTTTCTAAACATATTTATTAAAATTAATTATTTTTTCATAGAAACAAAGACATCTATGTGAAATGGGATGTATCTTTTTGATATTTTTCTAATAATGTTTATTATTTTTTCTAGTTTCTTGCAAAGAGGTCATTATTTTTTTTCTTAATGGACCTACATTCATTATAAAATTAAAAATATAATACATATTATAATTTTTAGAAAGCTAATATGAAGGGATACATACATACAATTGACATTTCTACACGATTTCATTTGATGCCCCAAAAGTGAAGCAAATTTGTTTTTCTTAGAATCTTGATAGGTATGAAGGAGACTATGTTAGCGGTTTAATTTAATCCTAGGGTTTTCTATTTAAGGGGTTTTGATCTAACCCTCTTCAAGTAAACTCCCTTGGATGGAACCTCTATAAGATTAAATCATTACATTTTCTAAAAAATATGTGATTTTAGGTAAAAATCATGATTTTTTACAAGTGAGCCACATTATTGTGGGATCAACTAGTGATCTTGTTCAACTCCTTGTAATATAGGTGCATTCTCCATGACTCATCCTTATTCTTGATCATAACCATTAGAGATGAATAATCACTTTTTCTAGGATAAAATTGTCTAAATCTAACATTTTGTTGACAACTTTTTTAATTTCTAGCTTATTTTCATATGGACAGTGATAAGGTATACTATTAGGAAGAATAATTCTTTGTATCAACTCAATGGAATGATCATGGTCTTTGACTGCATGTAGACGGGTGGAAGAAAGAATTTGTGTCCACATTTTTTTTAGACTACAAGAATCGAAATCAGGTAGCCGCCCCCTATAAACTATAGTGCCCCAGATAAATTTTTATCATGTGACCGGTGATGCTGGCACGACATACCGTCTGATACCATGAAGACGGTGGTTAGACTAGACCTCGTGACCTCTTGCTTGCAATAAGATGCTTTAGTTAATCGAGCTAGGCCCACTGCCCCAATTTGGGTCCACATTTAGGGGAAGTATCGAGCAAAATAGATAATCCCGATAGGAACAAATACCTATTTTTTTAAAAATGGGTACCCAATTATGATCAAGACCCCAAATCTAAATTTCTAAAATGGGTTACCCATTTTTTTTAATGATACTCATTTCTAATTACATCATATTCTCACTCTTTTTTAAAATGGGTATGTGTTTCATAAAATTAAAAATTGAAACCCATGACTTTGCTTTTGTTTTAGGCTTGGAAACTCACCCCTTAGACTTGGACCTGCAAGTAGAATGCCATAAAAACAAGAGAAAAACTGACTTAAGTTATTTTTTTAATAATTGGACCTTTTTTCTATTTATTAATTAATTTCTAAGAAAACTGGTCTATAAACTCAAAATATTAGGTCTTAGTATATTTTTAATTTTTAATTTTTAAAGTTTAAAAAAAAAATTAAATGATATAAATCTAGAAATAATTATTTATACAATAAAAAAATAAATCATTTTATGATTAATTTAACTCAAATTATGTTGGTGGTACACTAGGGGTTTTCAAAAACAAGAATTAAAGCCAATTAAGAATTAATTAAAAGAATAATATTTGAAAAAGATATAAAAATATCCTCATAAATCTTCAATATAATACACATATTTCCACAAAAGGAATTAGAAAGATACTTTTATTAAGATCAAATTATGATGGTCATCATGTGCATGTTATGGTCGTAAAAAGTGACTTTTAAACATGGTTTTTATACAAGCATAAACAAAATTAATTTTTATCATCTGGGTATTAGAATGAACTACATATTTGAAAACTAGACTCAAAATACTATATTTTATATTAATGTATTTTAAAAAAATTCTATATCTAAGTGCTCAAATATTTAGTTCAACTATGACAAAATTTGATTTTCAAGAAAAAACACTTCCACTTTTTGGCCAAAAAGTGGACCCGACTTCTTGCGCTTATCCAAACTCTTGGGTTCTTGAAAATATGTTGATAGTGTTGAATGATCTCTTGAAGCTCCAAAGGATCTTGAGTTTTCATGCCTTGTGCTTCTAAAAATGTAGTTGTGCCACTATGCCACAAGATCCATTGTTAAGTAATTTCTCCATCCTATGAGATTTAGAAATTTATCTTGGTGGGGATTGCATCCTTACAAGTTTCTAATTTTGTCTATTTATACTAAAAATCATGAATAGGTCCTAAAAATTTAAGGAGATTATTCCTAACTATTTAAGCCATTGCAAACTAAAAACTACATCTACTCCCCCAATTGGGATGACAAGAATTTTTAATCTAGTTACCAGTCTATCATTTAGAGTTTTATATGATGAAATTTACCACCAAAGGAGAGTTATTTCCCATTACATCATTAATTGAAAATTAGAGATTGGACACACATATTTTTGTAGTTAACTATTATTACACCTTATATATATATATTTTTTGATAGGTAACAAGTCATTTTCTTGATAATAAAGCAAGTACATATGTAAGTTTTAAAGTTTAAAAAATCTCCAAATATTTCATCATATGAATCTAGGAGACCCAAAAACCAACTCCCTCCTAAAATATTCTAAACTACTATATCCCTAACATCCATCGCCATCAGTATCTGCTATCCCTGCATCAAGCTTTTACATAGTCAACTTCCTAGTTTAAGCTCGCCTCGTTTCTGCTAGCTTCTTTAATGTTCAAAATTAAAACACCATCCTTCACCCATAATCTTTGGCCGACTATTCTGGCTTCATTGTGGCACCTTCACGCTGCCTTCTTCGACGCTATCCAGTCTATTATGCACTTCAAAAAACCCTTCCCCCAAAAAATCTTTCCCAACCTTCTTGTCCTTCCTTTACCTAGCAATCTAGCTCCGCTCTGCGACCACAACCTCTTGGCACCAAATGCTTCTTCTTCAGATATATGTCTGGTACCTCTGCAACTTTCCCGCGCCAATCCATTTCTGCTCTTTGCACCTCCACTTTCAAGTTTTCCCAAGCATATAAAACATTAATTTATATGCTTCTCTGTCCGTCGTTTTGCGCCAACTTATAAATGGGATTAACCCATCCTCTGTTTCTTCATCCACTTCCTCAATTCCTTCAGAAACACCAAAGCCAACCCCGGGTACTACCCATTCAAGGAAAGACTCAAGCTTGCCCAAAAGTTCTTCCTGGAAAAGAGTGAGCATTACCCGTTTAATTTCTTTCGGGTTTTCTCCTAACTCCATTGCCCATGCAAAAATCATGGAAGCAATATCAACGTTTTGTCTTCCTCTGTGTGTTGCCTCATGAAAGTGTGGCCCCAGTGTCTCGAGGACTACCTTTACCACCCCATCACTTGGCACTAACAATAGTTGCTTCAATATTTTCACCGATGGTTGGCCGAAGAAGGCCTTTTGCTGCAAACTGGTTGAAAAACTCAACATAGCTTCCATTTTTCACAGCTTTCACTCACACCAAAACCCACAGAGAGAAACACTTATGCCTTAGGATTGTTATCATTACTTAATTGCTTTCAAGTTGAGGGATTTTCCATAAATGCTTCCGTATTTCTATCCTACATGAAACTCATTCCAGAGTCATCCCCTATGCCGCCGCCGTCCACAATCAGTCATTACTTAATTAATCGTGGGTAAAGCCTTCGATATTCTCCTGTGTTCCTAGGGATTTGTATCCTTTCGCACACCTCGTATCATGTCCAGAAATGATCTCTCCTTCTGAAGTGCCACCAACTCATACTGCCAGTACCCTGAACACTGTCCTTTACTTGTCCTGATGAAATATTTTTCCTTCCAGATGTGACCTCTTATTTATTGTGAGACTCACCCACTTGTAATTTCATAAACTAGTTGTTTCTCCTTCTATAAGTTGGAGATTTCTAAGATCCTCTATGACTAACTCCGCCTCTTATTTAAATGATATTGCCCACTTGGACAGTACATCCGCTTCTTTGTTGCCCTCTCTCCTTATATGGGTTATGTCAAAGTTCTCAAAGGTTTCCAGTACCCTTGAAATTTCTTTAATAGTATTTTGCAAATTCCATGCTCTCACCCCTGAATCCACTATCACTTGTATGATGATTAGAGAATCCCCTTCCAGCTGTAACTTCTTAACCCCAAAAATTTTAGCCAGCTTAACTGCAAGTAGGGTAGCATTGGCCTCAACCACATTGTTAGTTCCTGGTGGCAATTTCCTTGCAGCAATTGCAATGGTGTTACCCAAATGATCTCTCACTATTGCCCCAACCCCTGATGGGCTAGGATTACCGCTAGCCGCTCCATCAAAATTTACCTTATACAAGCCCTCCTTAGGTTTGCTCCAAACCACCTTTGATCCTTCTGAGATTTTGGTCAGTTTCCCAATTTGACCTGTAGCTGCTCTTAGCCGAATTCCAGGCCAAGCCCGTTGCACCAATGTATCCCCCAAAGAGAAGGGATTATGCCAATTCTATGATTGTGAGGCTGCATTACTCACCACCTCCTCTATGCTGTGGTCAATTCTACTAATCAACCTAGTTGTGGTTTCATATTTATCCAAGAATATTCTACGGTTCCTCTCTTTCCAGATTTCCCAAATAACTAACGAAGGAGAGCAAACCCATATACTCGACAATAGAGTTTTCTTTGACTTCCTAGGCCAACTTTCAAACATTTCTTTAAGAGTCCATGGAAGAGGACTCTGCCAATTTAATTTCCTTCACACATGACCCCAACAACTGTCTGCCACTTCACATTGAAGGAGCAGATGGCCAACCGATTCCTCTGCCTTATCACACATAACACACTTCGAGGGTCCTGCAAACCCCAAGCATTTCCTTCTTTCCCCCATAAGAATTCGGCCTCTTACAACTAACCATGCAAAGTTTCTTGCTTTAGGTAGACAATCCTTGTTCCAACACAAATCTTTTGCCCAAAAGTTCTCTCTATCCTCAACATCCAATAATTGATAGCCAAGCTTCATTGAGTATTTACCATAGGTTGAACCACACCAAATGATTTTGTCCTCGGTCCTTGAAATTTGAATCCTACAATTCTTAAAGAGATTTTGCATTAGTAGAGACTATTGAGGGGTCAAATCCTCCATTGATACATCTTTCCAAACCCATTCTTTCCCTAAGGGGCCCACCTTTGAAATTAAATAATCCTTTACTTTGGTCCCCCATCTCTGGGAGAAAATATTTTTGAGATCAGCCAACTCCGACATATCACCCAAGTTTGGCATTCCATTCTAGGAATCCTCCCAAAAGCATGCCTTATAACCATCTCCAATCTACCATGAGAGGTGATTTATTACCACTGGTCTACATGAGACAATGAAATTCCAAATTGTAGATCCTTTAGGAGGGTTGCAAATTGTGAAGATCCGACACTCCTCAGTTGTATCCAGATATTTTACTTTTAAAAATTTCACCCATAGTAAATCCGGATTAGCATACAAACTCTAGACCAGTTTAGCCCCAAGAGCTTCATTCAGTAGTTGCCAGTCTCTCAAACTAGCTCCCCCTTTATCTTTGGTTTTACAAATTTTTTCCCAAGCCAACAAAGGGATCTTGTCCTCCGGGCTAGTCCCATTCCAAAAAAACTTCCTCATTCACTGTCCAATTGTATTAATTACTTTCTTGGGCACCTTCAAACACATCATCAAGAAAATTGGAATTGCAGAAATAACAGATTTCAACATTAGAATTCTCCCTGCAGAGGTTAGCCATTTGCTCTTCCAGCCATCCATTCATTTGAGACAAGAGTCAATTAGGTCTTTCCATATGTTTGCTCTATTCACACCTCCAAAAAGAGGGATACCCAAAAATTTACTTGGGAGTTTGCCAGCCCTCATTCCCAAGATCCGATAGATATCCACTTGCCTTTGCTTAGGAGTGTTAAAGAATTTTTTTTTTGACTTATTCCAATTGATATGTTGGCCTGAGGCCAGTCCATATTTGTCCAGTGTGCCCTTCATCACACGGGCTTCATGCACAGAAGAGTCCGCCATTAGAAAGGTATCATCTGCAAACTGTAGATGTGATATTGGGTCAATCCCTTCTGCCACTTTAATCCCCTTCCACTGCCCATCCCTGCATTTCTGAGCAATAAGCCTGCCAAGCACCTTAGCAAGAATGATAAACAGAAACGGTGATATGGGATCTCCTTGCCTAATCCCTTTTGTGGATTCAAAAAAACCCTATGGGCTACCATTAACTAGAACTAAGAAACAGGGTGTCCTTATACATCCTTCCACCCAACATAACCAATCTTTGCTAAAACCAAACCGATCCAAAACTTGCAACAAAAAATTTCTGTCCACCTCATCATATGCTCTCTTAATATCTAGTTTGACCATCATTCTTTCCACTTTCGCAGCACTAACTGAGTGAATAGTTTCATGAGCCACTATCACACCTTCAAAAATAGATCTATTGGGTGAAAAGCCACTCTGCTCCGTAGAGATCACATAACCTAGAACCAACTTCAATCTGTTGGCCATTACTTTGGAAATTACCTTATACACCGTATTGCACAAAGATATGGGTCAAAAATCCTCAAAGGAATTTATAGCCTCCTATTTTGGTATAAGGGTGATGAATGTGTTATTCAGATCTTTCAAGATAAAGCCTTCCCTCCTAGATTCCTCCACCACATCCCATAAATCTTGAGCAAAAATATCCCACATTTTTTGGAAAAACACTGCAGGAAAGCCATCGGGGCTAGGAGCTTTGTCGCCCCCCAAAGCAAAGAGAGCTCTTTTAACCTCCTTTAATGAGACTTTCTCCATCAACATCTTGTTTTGGTCCTCTGAGATGCACTTCAGAACCACATCCAAGACCTCTGAGTTCTAAATTAGATTTTCTGGTTGCTTAGTGCAGCTAGCAGAGAAAAATCTCACCACCTCCCTATTAATCTGATCAACATCTTGCAATAATTCACCCATGTTGTCTTTAATTGATAGAATTCTGTTACTAGACCTTCAAACTTTAACCGAGTTATGAAAAAATTTGGAGTTCCAGTCACCCTCTTTCAACCATGTTTCTCTGGATTTTTTTCTCTAGAACACTTCTTCCCTTGCTAATATTTCAGAGTAGGCTTTATTTAGCTCTTTTTCCTGTGTGTAGTCATCTTCAGTCATTCCAAACTCAATTATCCTAGAATGCAAAGCATTGAGGTTCACTTCTAGCCTCCCTTTCTCCACAAAATTATTCTTAAATGACTCTCGGTTCCATTGTTTCAGCTGATCTTTCATAAATTGTAGCTTTTTGAAGAAAACAAAAGCTTTATTCCCTGACCATTTTGGGGAATTCATCCACCAAAATTGCACTAATTCTTTAAATTTGTCAGCCCTCAACCACATTGTTTCAAATTTAAAGGGGCACCTATCCGGAGTTGCCTCATCTTGAAGCCTTAAAGATATTGGGTAATGATCTGACCCCGTTATGGGAAGAATTTCTGCTTCACATTGCCACCGTTGCTCAGCCCAATCTCTAGCTATGAAAAACCTATCCAACTTTTCTGCAATGTTTAGGAAACCACCATGCCTATTTGTCCATGTGAATTCCCCTTTTCTAAAAGGTAATCAATCAAACCATTATTTAAAACAAAATCACAAAAGTCTTGTTGACTCTTCCCAGACTAGCATAGACCCCCAAATTTATCTGATGGTCTCATTACTACATTAAAATCCCCTCCAAGAAGACACAAGCCCCCCACCATATCCTTCAAAATGTCAGAAAGCTCTTGCCAAAGTATCCTCTTCTGGGTGGAGTTGTTAGGGCCATAAATATTGAGAATCCAAAAGCTTGCTCTTAATTGCTTTGAATCCACTTTACAACACTGCCAATGCCTTTCCTGTCTGACAATTTGAACATTAACCAAAGCTTCATTCCAAAGATAGCCTAATCCACCAGAAGCACCCAGTGCTCTTGACATGGAACAACGCCATCGACCAAAGCCTTTAGAGAAATCTTCCACATCACTATCCTTAATCTTCGTTTCTTGTAGTAGAACCACAGCCGGCCTCGTTTGATCAAAACATCTTTTGATCAAACGGATCTTGTCAGGGGCATTGCAGCCCTTGACATTCCACGAGAGGATATTCATGATCATCAGGAAAAGGCATAGCCTTTCCCCAACCTAAGTTTTCTTTGTCCTGCTGCATTCCCAACCATCTCAAGACGCATTCTATTTGTTTTTGGACCCCTTCTATTCTTCTCACCGATCTTTGCTTTGCTGTTTAGGGTTGAGGATTGGTTAATAGTTCGCTTTTCCATTATTGCTAGATTATCCTGAAGACCTAGAATGTCCTCCTCACCCTGATTTTCATCAGTCTCTGAATCCGAAGAAGAAAATTCCAAATTTCCACCAGTATCACAAACACCATCAAAAGCAGTGTCAAGGTTTCTTATAGGGGATATGGGTATATCCTTGAAAGTAGTTTCTGCCCCTGAGGATTCACAATTTTTCATTTATTCAAAAGGAATGGTGTAATCCATGGTGTCACTATTCAGATGCTGATCTTGGCACCAAGGTTCACCAGGTTTTTTTGTCCTATTTTGAGTGTCAGAGAGCTGAAGATGATTTTCCCTTCTTTGGCTTATAAGACAATTTTCCTTGCTCAAGTGAGTGTGCTGTCCGCCTCCTTGGTTTAAACCTTTATGTGGTGATTTCCATTCCTCAAAACCACCCTCAAAAACACTTCTTATATCTTCCAAACCAATCAATTGGTCGCCTTGCGCAATTCTCACACTCCTCACTGTTTCACCAGGGATGGATTTGGGAGATGCACTTTTAGCAACACAAGAATCCCTCACCTGGGTTTCCTTTGCATAGCTATTTTTTAGGATATAGTCTGTTTCCTGGTAGTTTATGGTCCACCATCCTTCTTCTAAGGAACTTAGTTCCTGAGTTACACTTCGTTCTTGAATACCCCATTCTAAATCGAGGTTGGAGTGCTCCCTTTGCAATTCCTCTAACAAATTAATAATCACCTCAGATAGGCTATTTTGGCAAGGACCCTTTCCCTTTTCTAATGAAAGAAGTTTTTCTATGGACTTTGGTTTCCCAATGCACCCAAAACATTCAAAGTAAGCATATTCAATTTCTAGCTTCTGAAACCATATCCCTTCTCCAGATTTGATTTCAAGCCTTTCTAGTATAGAATGGATCCCCTGTCTGAGAACACAGATTCTAGGGTAAATGCTTAAATTTGTTTAGTCTACCACCTCCTCTGATTTCACAAAGGTTCCAAACCTTCTACCAATCATATTGAGGGTTTCCTGATCCCTATATTCATGAGGGAGGTTTTTTAACCTAATCCAGACAGGAATGTCTTCCACCATAGTGTCATTTGGATTGAAATTTGGGGTCCAATCTTAAATGTGAAACCCCAACCCTTCCATTACAAAAGGGCCACTAATACTATTTAGAATCCATTCCTTATCCATCATGGTCTTGCAAATGACCAGATAGAAACCATTCTGAAGAGTTTTGAGTTCACATTCATGACCCCAATGTCTATCACACCACACCCTCAGTTTCAAGTAAGCCGGCCACCTCCCACCCCATTTCAGAAAGAAAGCCTTAGCTTTTAAAAAACTAACAGAGTCTTTCCATTCATTGTTTTCCACAAGCACAGTATTCACAGTTGCATGGGAGATTTTTGGAAATACCTGGCTTGGGCCGACTTTCTCAGCTTGTTGCTTCGGGTGCCAGAACTTCACCGCAATATTCTAGAAATCAACTCGTTCAGGTAAAAACCAAGTCCTGAACTGATCATCCCATTGAGGATGCATTCTTGTGCATGAACCAACTTTACCCATGGCTCCATCTTTGTTGTTTGGAGCCTGCCAAGCCCTTTTTGGGTCGACCCTTCGAGGGCGGGTGTTATTCCTTCCATTTCTTTGGTTGAATGACCATCTTGCCTATTGGCCCACGCCATACTGCAGATTGCCATGCCTTCAAAATCCCTGTCATCGCTGGTGCTCTGCCATTTTGGCATAAAAACTAGGTTTTGAGCTTACACCTTATATTGTTTTACTTAGGTGATTATTATTGTTTTACTTAGGTAAATTAGGAAATAAAAACACATGGTAAAACTTTGATTAATGAGAGCACATGCCACCTCCACCTCATTCAAATCCATGATTGATAGTAGTTAGGTTTTACATCTCTCTCATCAAGGCGAGTTCACTTGGTCATCAAAATAATTTCACTTGAGACCTATGCTCCTATAATCGAGTCAATATTTACTTAATTTATCTACTCTATAAAACTTGCCACCTTGACTTATGCATCCATGATCCCAATCATTTCTTTTATTTTACATCTTGAACACTTTGAATATAGCTATTGGAATAATTTTATTCTTAATTTTTTTACATCTTGAATTAGCGTTATCTTATTTTTTATTCTTAGGTAGATTCACACTTATTACAAATCTTGATATGGTATCAAAGTAAGACAATTTAGGTGAAATTTAATTTATATAAGAATGGATTGAAGTTTTTTAATCCAAGTTTATATTCTTGAAAATTAGAGTGATTACTTTCACCTATTATAAGAGACTTCTAGGGAAGAAATGGACTATTTTGTTGCATTCAAAAGGCTCAAGTTAGTTAGGTTAGGATTTCATTTAATCCAAAATAGACACCAAAAATACAAGTAACTAGTTTTTCCAATAGGGTGTATTTTTTTACAAACAACACATATTTCAAGGAAAACTTGAGCAAAATAGACAGTGCCATTTCCTTTAGAAATAAAAATAGATGGATTGAATATCAATCTATTGAAAATAGTGTAGGTGAAGCAAGAGGAAAACTATCTTTTCTTAGGGACATCGTATGACCTCCCTACACAATACTATGCAAGTAAGGAATACAAATATTTTACATTTTAAAATAAACTTTAAAAAAAAGTAAGTGTATTTTTTTTTTTAAAGCACATGGAGCACTTATGCAAGGGGTATGTAGGGTATCCTATACCTTTCACCCTTCCCATCAACAAAGGTGACATGATTGGTGCTCATGATTCCAGCCTCACCATAGTTTAAACAATTTGGATGTAGTTATATCCTAGTAGTCATTGGATTTTAATGCTTGTTATATGCTTTACTCGATTTCCTCCATGCAACCACAAATCCAACAAATTATGCCAGCCCAATAGTCCATTATACCACCCAAAAATACCCAATAATTGATCCTTTTCTATTATGTCACTTGAGTGGCCTACCACCATCCTATTACCCATTGACCACTCAGCTATTGTCCAAGTGCAACCTCTACTAGTGGTACCACCAATCTATTAGAAATAAAGGAAACTAATACAATATAGAAATATGAAATAAACTTATAAATCTGAAAATTATATTATAGAATATCAATGGAGATTTAGAACAATATGAACTAGCAACAAAGAAAATCAATAATAATTAAGAGCCATGCATATAACACATGTATTTACATGGAGAAACTCATTGTGAGTAAAAAAATCCACTAAAAAAGAGGACAAGTTTATATTGTTTTTGCAAACTGCTACTAGAGAGGGTATCAATCTTTCATTAAATTCAAAAAGATTTACATGGATCAAGGTTTTTTGTGTACAATTTTTCAGAAATTTTCCCTAGACTTTGCTAACCTTAATATCATTGTATGTTTGGGTTGAGAAGGGGGCGATATTTTCCTCTTTACTTTCGTTCATTCCTCATCATACGTATGGGTAGTATCTTGTTCCTTGCATGTTTCCTTTTTTGTAGATCATTCCTCTACATTCCTTGATGGATACTATGGATTTGAAGATTGTGAAACTAATTGATCAGGTTTCCCAATAGTTGGAGGTGGACCAACACCTAATGAGCCACCTTTATGCATACCACCAATTGAAAATATCAGAGCAATTAAGGAGGAAATGTGATTCACATTTTTTGCAACATGTGAAGATGACGACTCAAAATTATCTTTGGGTGCAATAACATAATGGTTGGATTCAATCCCCACCCACCATGAGGGCTAATTTGGGCAATATTTTCCTCACATCGAAGCTTACTTCTTATTACACTGGGAAGTTGTATGCATTTTTGAGTAAAATTTCTTGCATCTAAAAGAAATATTTTCATAATCTATTGGTTAATGCCAATGCCTATTCCCCACCTTTAGAGAGATTTTAGCCAGAAGGCCTTTGGATAAATCAAATTTAATGCATAAATGAGCACAAGTAGAGTTTTCATAATTTTTGGTTTCTTTTGAAATGTTGTGATATTTTCCAATTCTATTAGCAATTGCCACCAAACACTCGATCTCCCAAAAAAAAAAGGGAGGTAAGGAAATCTTACCTAAAGGAATGCTGAAGAAAAGGTCCCAGTACGGGGGTCAATAGAGGGAAACCATGGCTTGATGCATAAGAAATCTCCTTGAAAAAACCAAGGACCAGTTTTGAGAATCAACACCTTATCTTCTAATGATTCGAATTCCAGTATGAAAAACCCTTTAGCACAAGGGTAAATGCTAATTTCTGCCTCAATATATTCTTCCTAGTTTTTTCTTATCCAACAATGGAGCTCACACAATTTAGGCCAAAATTTCATAAATCTACATATTAGGGCATGCTCCTATAAGTAGACTTCTCTATTATAGGAAATAGTATCCAAGCAATTTTTTGAGACTGAATTCAATTGACAAATGAAAAGAGGGAGGCTTTGGGAGGTGTGATAATAGGAAAAAGAGGACTCTGAAGGATAAGACTTTGTATTAGCCTCAAAACACCCACCAGACCGGTCAAAGGATAGACCCAACACATCCTTGAAGTTAGGTCGTGACTCCTTCCAAAAAGATCTACCCAATTTTCCATGAAAACAAGACCCTAATTCCTGTGTTGCATCCCATCCTAGTGATAAAACCTTAGTATAAATACCATCATGGCCCACTGTTATAGGAATACCAACTTGCATTGTAGAGGGGGAAGTTTAAGAGGCAAGAAAACCACCGCCATTCACAGGGTTGGCCATGCCAGTTATTGGAGCAGAGCATGCCATTCAATCTCTTCTTCATATAATTCTAATGTATTCTTATGGGGATCATTAAGTAATATTGAGGATTTACAAGGCACAATTTTAAGTGTATCTTATTTTTTGTACATCCCGAGGACAAGTTTGTATTATTTTCAAAGAGATTACAATACATTCAACTTCCTTCAATATTTCATCCAATCTGACAACATCTGTGTACTTAAAATTCTCATAATTTTTGTATCTCAAGACCTTGATATATAAACTCATGGATTCCCAAAATACCACCATAAAACATTACCATGGTTTAAAACAATGTTAAAAATACCATGGTAAAAATCCATATGACCCTTACATGCTAAAATTGTCTCTTACAAGACTCTTACACCATTTTACATATTGTCATAAAATCCTTAGAAAATTGAAGATGCTCTTACATGCATCATAGACTATCAATAGATTATTTAAATATTCTCTTATACGTGTCATATATAATCCATCAATATGATTATCACATTCAAAATGAGCTCCCCTATTTTTAGCTCTTAAAGTTGTCATAAAATCTATCATAACATCCTTAAAAAATAGTCTTTCCATGTTATACCACTAAATGGGCATCTTTTGAAAACTAATAACTCATTTTTCAAAGAACCAACATGTGGAAAAAGTGTCAAATCAAAATTTTACACCCCTTTGATGGAGCACAAATATTTAATAATATAAATGCCAAATATTTATGAGAAAATATAAAATAATAATAAATATATTAGGAATCGTCAAGGTTGAGACACCTTAATTTCCAAAATTATCCCTTTTTGAATACCTTACAAGATCCAAGGGAATCACAACATCATTGAATCAACTAAGCACACAAAATAATGCATGTGGCCTCCTTGTACCAAGTGAGATTTTATGTGCTCACAGGTTTAGTAAGATAATTTTCCACATTCACTTGAGTGTCAATCTTATTCAATTCAATATATCTATTTGCAACCATTTCTTGAACAAAGTGATTTTGAAAATTCACATGCTTATTTCAAGCATTCAATACATAAGATTCTTGACTAAAAAAATTTCACTATGGATATTACAACCAATCTAAATTATCTTTCAATCAATTTTGATACCTACACACAATATTTTTAACCATACTACTTCCTTTGAAAATGGGTAGCAACCATATACTCTACTTTACTGTTAGACATAAATTATGGGTTTCCTCTTACTCATAAAACTCACAACTCCTCCAAATAGAGTAAGCACATGTACCCACTAGTGGACCTTCAACTATCCAAGTCACCTATCCAATCTACATCAATCAAACCTTGTATGTCCCATATCTTATCCATACCATTAGTAACAATATAAATCAAATAGTAATAAGAAGTACCATGAAAATATCTTAACACCTTATTTTCATAATTCCAATGCTCTCTACCAAGGTTAGATATAAACCTGCTTAGTACTCCCATTGCTTGGCAATATTTGATCTAATGCACACCATTGCATACATCAAACTTCCTATGACACTAGTATATGACATGTTAGATATATCCTCTAAATCATCCTTAGATTTTGGACACATATATAAAGTAATCTTAGTGCCAACTAGTAAATGAATTATAATTGGCTTATAGTCTTGCATGTTAAATTTGTGCAAAATAGTGTTCAAATACTTACTTTGTGACAACCAAATATTTCTATTACCTTGGTCCCTTTTGATTTCTATTCCCAATATGTACCTTGTTTCCCCCATATATTTCATTTAAATACGCTTAAAAGTGGAGATTTCATCTCACTAATCATACCCCTTTGTTATTGAAAACATGTCATCCACATGTAAGAAAAAAATAGTAATTAATCATCAATACATCTAATGTAAACACAATGATCTTCACTTCTCACAAAGTCGAACTTCAACAAAAAAGAATCAAAATTTTGATACCACATCTAGGGTTATTATTTCAAACCATAAAGAGACCATTTTAACCTACAAACCAAATGCTATTTATTGTTTACCTCAAAACCTTTAGGTTGTTGCATATAAATTTCCTCTTCCAAATATCCATACAATGGTCTTAATGACCATTTGCTCAATTCCAAAATCATAAAGTAGTAGCTATGGATAAAATAAATATAATAGAAGATAATTTAGCAATAAGAGAGAAAATTTCACCAAAATAAACTCCCTCTCTCTAGGAGTAGCCCTTGGCTACCAGTATAGACTTGTACTTTTTCAATGAACTATTTGCTCCAATTTTTTTTGAAGACCTTACATCCAATGAACTTTCTTCCTTTGGGAAAATAAACTTTCTTCATATGTATCACAAGAATCTAAATCCATCACCTTCTCTTGCATGGATAGTTGCAAAGACTCACTATCATATGTAAGAATAACTTACCTACATGATCTAGGTTCATTGTCAATGCTCAATAAAACAAATACAATAAAAAAATGGTGGGATATACCTATCAATTAGATTCCATTATCTTATGGATATTCTCAAGGATGGAGTAAGGTATTCTTCATCTTGTTCTTATGCATGTTCAAATTATTCTATAATCATAGATTCTCCTTCTTTAATACTTTAACTTGAACCCTCTTCTTCTCCATCCTCAAATTCATCATTCTATTCTTTTTTATGTACATCTTCTTGTTGTAAATCAAAATTCACTATCTTTTTCCTTTTTTTTCTAATTGCATAAAATTAGAAATAGCTCTAAGTTCCCTAAAAATAACATATTTAGAATAGATAAATTTCTTTGTTAGAGGATTCCAATTCTTATAACCTTTGAAATTCTCACCATATCCAATGAAGATGCATTTTTGTGCTTTTGGATCCAACTTGGAGTGATTTTCTTTAGGCACATGAATAAAGTCCTCATAGACATAACCCTTAAATGTGAAACAAATGGTTTCATACCTATCCATACTTTTTAAGGTGTTGAAATAAGAGCCTTAAAAGGGTATCTACTTATCAATTTACAAGTGATACTCACAGGGTTTCAGGGTCCCTTCAAAACCTGATTTTCCTTATAAAAAATAATTGATACTCACAGGTTCTTCCCAAAAGCATTTATTGAAATGTACATCGCTCAATATACTTCTATCTCTTTCTATATTTGTCTAGTTTATCCTTTTTGCAACACCATTATGTGGTGGTGTATATGGAGTTGTATTTTATATTATGATATTTACATGCTTGAAAAACTCATCAAATTACTTAGAGAAATATTCCCCTTCACTATCATGTCTCAATATTTTTTTCTTAAGTCCTAATTAGTTTCTACTAAGACTTTAAATTCCTTAAACTTAGTGAAAACTTTAGTTTATGTCTCATAAGTTAAACCCATATAAGTTTGGAAATATCATCAATGAATGTAACAAAATAAGGAGATTTTACATTTGAATAATTTCTAATTTATTATTTTCTTTATTTCGTCCTAAAGGAAATGATGCTCTATTTTATTTACCAAACACATAGTACTCACAAAATCAAAGTGCTCATCAAAATATGAGAAATCATCCAATAATTTTTTATTGATAATATTTTTCAAATTATTTTTTAGTAATGTGGACCAATCTATGGTACCAAAATATATATGCATTTTTATCTTTCTCTATCACATAGGTGGATTTACAAATATTAGTGGCATCAAGATAAAACATAGTTCCCATCCTTGTTACCTCTCTACAACCAAGCTTACTCTGACCAATTTGTAACCATGCTTGTCAAATTTTACATGTATTCCAAACCATTCAACTTTAAAGAAAAAATAAGATTTCTAGGAAATCTAGGCATATGTAAAACACAAGGGAAGGTTTTAATTCTCCCATCATTGAAACACAACTATACCTTTCCTCTTCCAACAATTGGATATATGTATTGTTGTCCCCAAGGTATATATTATCTCCATATTTTGTGTATGTAGAGAACCACTCCTTATAAGGAGTCATGTGATAAGAGAATCTTGATTCAACCAACCAATGCTTGTTCTATAATATTACATGTAGAAAGTAAATCTCATCACATGTATCAAAGGATTTTTTTATAGAGTAATCCCACTATTTATTTTTGTTTTTGCATTCCTTCTTAACATGTCCCATCTTTCCACACTTTCAACACTTAACTCTATTCTTCTTTCTAGAAGTCTTAGATCTTCCATTTTATTTATTATTAGGCCTCTTCTAATATCATTTATTCCTCTTTCCTTTGACCTACACTTGACATTAATAACATCCATTGAGCTATTCATAGCTTTATTCCTCATGTTATATGACTACAATGTTATAAAAAGGGCATCCAACTAGGGATATTTAAGGTTAATTGATGCAGGAGCATCCAAGGTGAAATGGAAATCCCGAGTCACCAAAAATATTGTTATTTTAATTGGTTTATTTTTAATAAGGGCTTGGGGATTAGGAGAATAAATATTTTGATTGGCAACTTTGTAATACTCCTTGTGGCAAAAATTGTAAATGTAATTTTTTAGGAAGTATGCTTTGGTAAATGTTTCAAAGGCATAAATGATGGAATATTCCATTTGGGCATCCCATTTCAGAGTGGGACCACTTGGTATGCATGTTCAGTTGCATTCTTTGCATGCATTTGCATGTTGGCCACAAGCTTTGCATGTTGTTGCATGTCTAGGTCATAACTATGTGACCCCGTATCAATAAAATGTTCACAACTTTCTCATTTCTTAATGAAAATGTGAAATTCAAAATGTTCTAGAAATTTGGGAAGGATGCGCACAAAACCCAAAAACATTTTTAAAAAATTCAAATAAATGATGGAGTAGTGATAGCAAAAAGTGATGGGTTTTCTTGGGGTAATACAAAAAGAAGCCTTTGAGATGACAAAATGGATGCATAGAAGGGGTGGAAATGAGAATCTTCTTGGAGAGGAGATGGAGAGAGTTCTTTTTGTAGGTCTGAATGTGTTGTGACAACAAAATGGATTAGAGAATCCATGGTTGAATTTTAGTAGAGGTTTCAGTTGAGGATTTGCAAGTTGTAGGAGAAAAAAACTTGTGAAAGAAGATTGGTTGACTTGGCAAAAATTTTGTATTTTTTTCTTATCATTTTTGTATCAGATTTGTAATGGAATTAATCGGCCTATATGGCTGGAAATGAATGTGTTTTCATTTTTGCTTAATTGATGCCTTGTTATTGTAACAATACAAGAGATGTTGAATGAAGAGTATGAGATATTTCCAACAAATTTGAGTTAATTTCTTGCATTTTTTTCCGAGTTCCATGTATGTGTTGTGAGTATGAGAATGAGGGTTGAGTTCCTACTTCATCATTAACACTAATAGAAAGAATAAAATTCTCCAATGACTTAGACAAAGAACAAAGTAGCATTATGCATTTGTATTCTTCCTCAATTTTAACATCAATTGAGGATAATTGACTCAAAATAAAATTAAAAGTAATTAAGTGCTCAACAATAGATTCACCTTCCTTCATTTTTAAGAAAAAAATATTTTTATTTTCAAATAAAGTTTGTTTACCCAAATATTGGCTTGATAAGTCTCACCCAACCCTTTCCATAAAGCATATGTGGTATATTCTTCAGAGACATTCAGTAGGATAGAATATGCAAGACATAATCAGATTGTACCCAATTTATTTGATCCATCTTGTCCCACTCATCTTGATTGATTGTTACATCAAGTTTCTTTTATTTTGTTGCAAACAACCATTAATCTCTTTCTTCAAGAAGATCCTCCATTTGTAGCTTCCACAAATCATATTTTTTATATTAAAATTTTAAAGATCCATCCAAGCATGTAGATGTAGCCATGATTTGTACACACACAAATTTTCAAAACCAAAACCCCCATTGTAGCATAGAAAACCTTCACACTTCTACCCAATAAACAAATTTATCCAAGCTTTGATATCAAATATTAGAAATGAAGGAAACTAATACAATATGGAAATATGAAATAAACTTGCAAATCTAAAAATTATACTATATAATATCAATATATATTTAAAACAACATGAAATAGAAACAAATAAAATCAATAATACTCAACATCCATACACATAACACAAATTTATATGGAGAAAACCCTTTTGGGTAAAAGAAGCCACTAGAAAAGAGGACAAGTTTGTGTCATCTACATAAATATTACAATATATTAAATGTCCTTCAATTTTGTATCTAATATTACATCATCTATATACCTATAAAGATTCTCATAATGTCTCCATCTCAAGCCATCAATATATAGACTCATGAAGGCCCAAAATATCACCAAAAAATTACCATGGGTCAAAACAAGGTTCCAAAATACATGGTAAAAATCTATACATCTCTTACATGCTAAACATAGTCTCTTACATGACATCTACACGTTTGTATAGATTGTCATATAATCCCTAGAAAATAGGAGATGCTCTTACATGTGTCATAGCTTATCAATAACATATAAATACTTTTTACATGTGTCATAAATAATCCATTAACATGATTCTCATATCCAAAATGATCTCCCCTATTTTTGGGCCTTACAGTTGTCATATAATCTATCATAACATTCTTAAAAAATAGGCTTTCCATGTTATACCACTAAATGGACATCTTTTGACAACTAATAACTTATTTTTCAAGGCACTAACATATAGAAAAAGTTGCAATTTAAAATATGACACCCTTTTTGATGGAGCACAAATATTTAATAATATAAATGTCAAATATTTACAAGAAAATTCAAAATAATAAAAAATAAATAACTTATGAATTTTCAAGGTTGAGAAACCTTAATTCCCAACACAGTCTAGCACCTAGAGACCACCATCTAGGCACTACAGTAGTCCCTTTTATCCATCTACATTTTCAATTTTTCTATCCAACTTCATGAGGCCTTTCTTGGATATACTAAGGTATTTTTTTACACATTTTTTTGAAATGAGGAAAAAATTTATGCTCTTTATAGTGTTGTATATGGTTTCTACTCATGAAGCCTTGTTTTCTAGAATTTGAGTTTTCTAAAAAAATTGCCACTCAATCATGCCTTTTGGCATTTTAGACACCAATAACCTTCATAAATGAGCTCCTCTTTGGGTGCTACTTTTTATGTTGATATTTTTTTGAGCTCTACACTTTTGTGTAGATTATTTGTTCCTATTCTATAAGCACATAGTAATTTCATCATTTTGGCTAATTTTTTGTCTTGTAAAAATTAATTAATCTAGCATCTTGCATTGTAATTACACTCAAATAAAGTGTCAAAAAATGTAACGAACTAATAGTGTCAAAATTGAGTAATTTAGGGGGTCATTGATGTCCACACACTCAAATTGTAAGGAGTTAATTTCATATACAAGTCTTGGGGGCCTACATGTAATCATTTTGTAATAAAAACTCACATAAAGTTCCAAACTTGGTAAGGGGGTAATTTATTTGTCATTAATGGGTATGACAAATAATCAGTCTATTATCACCTTGGAAGATAAAAATTTCAAGTGCTAGTGAGATGGAATCTTAATGTATTACTGATGGAGTCATCTCTTGCCATCTATATGGGCTTATTACTAAACAAAGTACTCACTAGTAAAAATCTACAGGGGAAATATAAATGACCATGTCTTAAGATTTATTGGTCTAAGTGTTGACGACCACACATTGAGTGCCCTTGCACTCTTTGGACCATTCTATGTGCAATTTATGAAGATGTTAATGAGCCTCTATTCCATAATGATCAAACTATAGACACACTTTTTCCCTTTGATGATTATAAGAATTTATTATATAATTATGATATTGAAGAGGAAATTTCTTATTGGTAAAGTATTAAATATTCTAATGACACAAATATAATTCCTCTTGATTCTCATATTCATATACCTCTAACATCAGTAGCTATTATATCACCTCCATTTGCTACATTGATATAAATATCAAATTCTTAGCATACTCCTATAAATTATTTCTAGTAGATTCACACTTGTCTTCATGATCATCAAGGTATTTACTTATCAAACATCTATCAATTATTTATGAAATCTCACATTCTTGATCTTGATGATATCATTAAGGAAATATGTCTTATTTTGATGACAAATCTCATTGAGTTGTATCATCTCATATTTTAAATCCTCTTGTTCTCTATTTACTACACCATGTTACTCACTTGACACATCTTGATTCATTTCGGCTCAAGTCTCACAATTCAATGGTTATTATTCTTGAATCTTGTATGACATAGTAAGTTTATAATTAATATTAACGACATGAACAACTTCAAATACCATACATCCTGATTCCTTCCCACATTCCATTTTAGTGGGAATTAAATAGTATAACAACTTAGGAATTCTTTCTTCTAAAAGGAAGAGGCATCATTTGTTGTTGAGGGACCTGTTACAACATTTTCCATGTGACATTCAACAATGAATTTATTTCTCTTCTTTGTGGAGGCACACATGGGCCTTATCTTATGGGGATTTCAAGAAACTAGCACTTCAAATGGGGACTATCTTATCCTTTTCATACCTTTATTGGGATGAATTTTTATTTAATAGGTTTTCTCTTCTCTACTTTTGGGGGGTAAACTCTCTTTGTACTTTTTGGTTATTTCATATTGTACATGGGTACCTAATATGGCTTATCTTGTTGAGACCCATTTATCTATTATCTTAGTTGCACTTAAGGGGATGTTTATTGGAATTTTTTTGTCATTGATGTCAAAGGTGGCTGACCCATAGGTGAAGGAAAAATCAAAATTAAATGCTATGTTATGTGGGCCAACCTCCCCTAAGTATGCACCCAAATTCTAGTGTGCTTAAAAATTAAAAATAAATTTATTTTATTTTTTAAAAGTGGGATGACCCCCTAGGAAAGTGCACCCAAATTTTGGGAGGAAAAATAAAATAAATAAAAATTACTCTCGATAATGGGTTGGCACCCCTTGGAGGCTCACACCTCTTAGGTGAAGAGTTACTTTGGGCATGTATAAATACAATTTTGAAGGTGAATCAAAATCAATCAATTCAAGGAATATTTGTTATATGAAGAACAAAAATAAAAAGCTATTTAAGTGGATTTATAAGATATATGTGAGTAGATTTATAACAACAATTTTGTGAAGGGAAAATAGGTGGCATAAGAAAGATCATGGCAGGTTATGAGTAGATTTCATGAAGACATTATTGCATATTTTATGAGAGCATTATTGTCAAATTTGTGAAGACATTAATTGCCAATTTATGAAGACTATAGTGCAGATCTACGAAAGGGAGTTTGGAAGATTTGTGAGAAGGTGTTAGAGAAAATATGAGAAATTGAAAATAGAAATACTATATTGTTCTCATGGAGGTTGGATCCTCCTACTTGAGGAGATTGTGTGGTTGAAGCCTCTTAATGAAAGGGATTGGAGTCTCTTACTGAGTTGGTGCTCAGTGGTGGGGGTTGGAGTCTTTAGTGGGTTGGGGCTTACAAATTTTGTAAGAAGATTTATGCTAGCAAGATTTTTCCATGGTTTCCACTTAAAATTGTGTCTCTTATGTATGTTCTTAATTGCTCCTTCTTGGATGAACCATATTGTTATGAGTGATTAATATTGAAGTAATATTACTATTATTAATTAATTTAAGAAGTAAAGTTTTGATCTATACTGATTCACCCCACTCTTAGTATAAGTGTGTGTTTCATCAATTGGTATTAGAGCAAGTTCCTTCAGAGTTAGCCTAATTTCTTGAAGGTAGATCTTGGTATCACACATGGTTAAAGGATACAGTTTCTCCTCAAATAGGTGACCACTATTTGATAGATCAAATTATGATTTTTGGAGCATAAGGATGAATACTTACTTAAATTCACTTGGGTATGATATTTGGAGATTATTTGAAATTGGTTATACTCCTCCTACAACCCCATTAATGGATCAAGCAAAAAAGAAAGAAAGAGAGAACAATATAAAATCCAAAAATGCAATCTTCTGTGAATGATCCAAAATGGAGTTTATAAAGGTTATTTGGCTAAGAACATGTGGGACAAGTTGAAAAATATATATGAAGGAGACGACAAGGTGAAGAAGGCCAAGCTTCAAACCCACATAAGACAATTTGAGATTTTGAAAATGAAGGATGAAGAAGATATTTCCACCTACCTACTTCATGTGGATGAAATCATCAACACCATTCGTGGTCTTGGAGAAAATATTGAGGATGAAACAATTATGCAAAAGGTTTTAAGATCTCTCCCATGAGATTTAATGCAAAATTTTCTGCCATTGAGGAAATAAAGGATCTAGACACTTTGAGGATGGACAAGTTGCATGAGATCCTCATGGCATATGAAATGAGGACAAAGAAAGAGAAGTTGTCAAAATGAGAAGCCACCTTCAAAGAATCCAAGAAGATAAAGAAAAAAGGACATATATTGAGTGAAAGTTCAAGTGATGAAGAAGCACACGTTGTAAGAAATCATAAGAAAGGATTTGGAAAACATAAAGGTAAGTTTATTCTTAAATTTTTAATTACGGTACAATAGGTCTTGCTTCTAAATATCCATAGGCCAAAAGTGAAAGTAGTGAAGAGGAAGAATAATACTATAAAAGTAAATGAAGGAAATACCATCATAAAAAGAAAAGGGACGCATGAGGTAAGCAAGGAAGGAAGAAATTTTGAAGGCATAAAAAGGTCTCTACATTCAAAAAACAAGTAGCTCATCCAAAGAAAGCAATGTGTATGAAAACTTATCCAATAGTGATCAAGAGGAGATACTCTTCATGGTGATAGAGGTAAAGGAGGATCAAGATAAAATAAAATAAGAAAGAGATTTGAAAGAAGAACACATCGAAGATAATGAAGAAGATGATCTTGAGAAAGAACTTGAATTTGTTATAACAACATCAACAAGCTCAAGAAAATGAATTCAAGACTAAGGTCATGGCTTCAAGAATATAGCGGAACTAAAATGAAATCATCCCAAAGTTTTGAAGAATCATAAAAGATGATCATAGATATGAAGGTTCAAATTGAAGAAGCAAAACAAATTGAATAAGTGGTAAGAGATCAACTGAAGGCAAATGAATTGGAGTGTGAAAGGTTGGAGCTTAAAGTTATTTCCCTAAGGAATGAGTTAGAAAATTGAAGCATGAAGTTCAAAAAGAGCTCCAAAATTCTAGAAGACATTATAAACTCCCAAAGATACCATTATTAAGATTGGTATTGGTTCTGAAGAGAAGAAAATCAAGGAAGGTTCAGGCTCTAAGGCTATAAAGTTACCAAGGAAGAAAAATGAAGAAAAATATAAAAGATATGGAAATATTCTCAAAGGTTTCATCAATGGTGATAGCTTAAAGAAGAGAGATAGTAAAATTTCTCACAAAGACAACAATGAAGGGTTCAAGAGACCATTCTCTCAAAGGCAAGCACAAATGGACATGTTCAAACACTCTTTTTATGGTTATTATTTCTTTTGCAATAAGTTTGGTCATAAGGTAGTATATTGTAGAGCTCCAGAAAAGAGGGATTTGGGATTCCTAAAGAGAAACTATATTCCATTTTCTCCTCTAATGGATTATAACATCATGTGCTACAAATGCAATAATTTTTAAAAAATAGTGCGTTCTTGTAGAAGTGACTTTGTTGAACCTCCGAGACAAGAGAAGGAGGATGCTATCAAAAATTCAAAAGAGGAATCTACAAAAAAATAGAAGGAGCTAGAAATGAGAAAAATTCATGCTATTGCAAGCAACCCTCCGTGTGAAAAATGAAGAAAATTAGTGGTTGCTCAAGAGACTTGACAAGTGATAAAATAAATTTCCTTACTTTGAAGGAAATAAATGGAGGCATTGCAAATTTTGGAGATAATGCTACAACAAGGATCATAGGAAAATGTACTCTTAGTTTTGACAATAAAAGGAAAAAGATTGAAAATTTATTATATGTCAAAGGGTTGAAGCACAATTTTCTATGATTCAATTGTGTGATCAAGGGCACACTCTCACATTTCATCCAAGTAGTTATAAAATTAGAAAAACAAGAACAGGGAAACTTATTGCAGATCTAATATAACTACAAATAATCTCTACACTCTTAGATAAGTCAAAGGAGAAAAGTGTTGCATGGTGCAAGATGATGAGAACTAGTTATGACAAAAAAGGATGGGATATTTTAAATTTGATAATATTGTGAAGATTAGCAATAAGAAAGCTATAAGGTACATGCAAAGGATAATAAATCCATTTAATATGATCTAAAAACAATGCCAATGTGGAAAGAAAACAAGATTGAGTTTCAAATCAAAGGAGTATTCTACATCAAATCCTTTGGAGCTCATTTATACTGACTTATGTGGGACAACAAGGACCAAAAAATTACAAGGTGAGAGCTAATTCATGTTATTAATAGATGATTATTCTAGGATGACTTGGATTACTTTCCAAAAAGAAAAATCAGAAGCTCTTGAGAAGTTTAAGACATTTAAAGCTCTAGTAGAGAATGAAACTGGTTTGAGAATCAAATGTCTTAGATCAGATAAAGGATGAGAATTCACCTCAAATGAGTTTGAATATTTATATGAACAACATAGAATAAAAAGACATTATTCAACTATAATGACTCCACAACAAAATGGATTTGTTGAAAGGAAAAATAAGTCTGTTCAAGGAATGACAAGAGCAATGTTGAATGAGTCTAATCTTAGTGATACCTTTTGGAAATAATTGGTGCACATGGAAATATATGTTCTAAATTGATCACAAATTAGGGTAAACAATAATAAAATACCCTACAAGCTTTGGAAGGGAAGGCTTACGTTAGTGAAGTATTTTAAAGTATTCAAAAGAAAATGTTACATATGGAGAGATGATAGAGACTTGAGAAATCTTGATTCCAAGTGTGATGAAGGCATCTTCCTTAGATATTCCATGAGAAGAAAAGTTTATAGATCCTATAACAAGAGATCACACAAAATTGTTGAAAGTGAAAATGTGAGAGTTGATGAAGGAAGACATCAAAATAAAATAGTACACGAAGTTGATCATCAATAAAATAGTATCAAAGAAGAAGTAGAAGAAGTTGAAAATAGAGAGGTTGAACAAGGTGTAATACCCCTCCGTTTTGCTCTGTTGTGCAAAGAGTGTTCTCCTTTATGTTCTGTTTTCTGTTAGTACTTTGAATTTGGTACTCGGCTACTATTTGATCGCTATCTATAAAGCGATGTGAACATTATATTTTGATGTGATGGTATTTTATTCAGATGTATCATTATGGTATACTTTAGATTAACATAGGTGGATATTTGAATTAATGATGCTTTATGCGTTTGATTATATTATTGATGTTAGATTTGTTAGTTAGCTACACTGTATTGGTGAAGGGGACAGGATTGCATCACTCGCTTGTGAGCGCCCTGTGATTCCATGATTTCCTCTTCACAGTGTGTTTTAATTGTGATATATCTATGTATGTGGATATACTCTTTGTTCACATGTTGACAGGTATAGGACATCGACTCCACCTGGTTTCATAGGTTTGAGCGTGTCCATTGGCCCAACGGTATTCGATTGGGAGATAGTAGCTAGGTTTTCCATGCCAAGTCATCACCCTGGTCATAGTGTGTTGTCGGGTTTTAGTCGGGTTAAGTTACTTTAATATTGTTCATTCACTTGATTATTTAATTGCATGTTATAAAGGTAAAAATATATGCTTTTGTAGTTAAATTGTTGATTAAATTTATCTGGTTTTATGTTAGAAATGTAATTTAATTTAATTAATAAATAATGCAATCTTTGGATTAGATTTATTTTATTGATAATTAAATTAATTGTGTTGAAATAAATTAAGTTATTCATTTTGAAATTTATTGATATATTGTTTGAAATTGAAAATTAAAGAAAAAGAATTTAAATTTCATTTTTAGAAAAAATTGAATTCAAAAATTGAAAATAGAGATATTTTGCTATTATGTTTTTGAAAATTTATGAGGGTGGTTGCATAGATATTTTTGGATTTTTCTCTATTATTTGGATTTTGAATGAGTTTTCAAGAAGTTTTTGAAAAAATTTGGAAAAGCAAGGGAAGAAAGAGATTTTTGTTTGATTTTGGATTTGGAAGAAGCGAGTTGAATTCTTGGAGGAGCTGGAATCAGAAGTAGAATTCAAAGCACCATTGCCAACCTTTCAAGCTTTTTGGAAGAACCAGATTTTCTTTTGATAAACTAGTTTTCATTTTGAAAAGATTTACAAAATGTTAATTGCTATTTGAAAAATATTGATAAACTCTGTATGATTTGCAAAACAAACTCATTTCAAATCTTGCTTCAAAATTTGGAAAAAACCTCTGTTTCTATTTGGGTTTTCTCAAAAGAAAAATGGTGTTCTTGACTGAAAATGGTCATTTTATGGATTATTTCCTCTATTAGATCTGCTAATTTCTTTTGAGAATATATAAATATATATATACATATGTATATATATATATTGATATATATACATATGTATATATATATTGATATATATATATACATACATATATATTTATAAATATATATATACATACATATATATAAATATATATATATATTGATATATATATATACATACATATATATTTATAAATATATATATATATATTGTATATATATTAATATTGGGGTTATGTTGTCAAAATTTGTTTTGAAAAATTGCATCCTTGGCCAAATCGCAGATAAAATTTCGCAGGGTTTTGAAACCCTTTGGTTTTTATAAGAAAAAAAATATAAAAAAAAAAACCAGCGAGTGGGGGTCGTTAGGGGCTCACCCCCACCACGCCCCCATGAGAGGCAAGTGGGGGGTGCTGCCCCCAACGTGCTCCCCTTCCCTTGCACCGTCGCCGGCCACACAGGGACGACTGTGTTTACACATAGTCACCCCCAGTAATGGGGGTCGACTGTGTGTAAACATAACCAACCAACCCTTGGGTTTGGTGCGCGGCTCGAAATAGCCGGCTGACCCATGTGTGGCGCGCAGCCCAAAACCATGTGATTGACCTTTTGAATTTCATTTTTTTTTAAAGAAAAAAAAATTATTAATATTTAATATTATATATATAATATTAAAATATTAATATATATATATATATATATATATATATATATATATATATATATATATATAGATCATTAATATATATATGTATTTAATATTTTATATTATAAGTATATAATATTAAAATATTAATATGTATATATATTAAATAATTAAATATATAAATATATATATATAATATATATATACCAGGGATAACTTTAAGAAACCCCCCCCTCGACGAAGGTGTAAAATCTTGGCGAATCTCTCCTTTTATTTGAAAAAAAATATTGATTTTCTTGGCGAATCTTATGCACAGTATTAATTTTTTTGTAAAATCCTGGCGAATCTTAATAAATAATTGGTAAAAATAATAATCATAGTGGTGAATCCTAGTGAATCTTGGCATGCTCCTATCACAATACAGGCGGGGTCGAGGGCCAGATCTTCCCCCATTCCTAACAAAATTCAATACCATCGGCCTAACAATGCTTCATCGATGGAACCCCCATCACAATCCTATGGTGCATCGGGGGAACTATGGGCATCGGGGAAACATTATCTGGCATCCCACTGATAGAACGAAGGACGGCTGCAAGTTGATTCTAGGCCCTGATACACATGTGCCTTTTAAAAGGCTTGTTGAGGCCCGAAATTTGTTTTGGGCCACATGATTAGATTTAATCATGTGACCCAAAACAAATTTCGAGCCTCAGCAAGCCTTTTAAAAGGCACATGTGTATTAGGGCCCAAAATCAACCTACAACCGTTTGATTAAAAAACTAATCTATGGCAATAGATAAAAGAAAATATTCCTCAAATTAAATAGTAATTTATTATTAGTGGTGATATTGCCCCAAAAGTAATTGGAGGAATATAATATTACTGGCGAATATAATCAAATTTTTTAGTAACTGTATAAAATACTGGCGAATCAGTTTTGATGATGCATCGTTTACATGGCGAATTAATCGAGACAAAAATATTTTTTTCGTAAAAACCTGGCGATTTAGTCTTCATTTCAACTTGTACTATTAGCCATTTTTGGAGCTCCTGATTTCTATTATTAGCCAATTGGCAAATATTCGCCACTAAAGTTTTCCCTTATATATACATAGGTGTATATATATATTATGTATGTATATATATTATTTTATTTATATATATATAGTTGGGTTTTATTTTAAATTATAATATATGTATATACATTTTTAAATATATACATATATTAAAATATTGATTTAAATGATGCTATGATTTAAAGGTAATTGGGGAAATTAAAATATTGTGTTCATAGTCAAATTATTATTTTTATTTTGAAATAATATATTTGAAAGGGCAATATGGGATTTAAAAGTAATGTGTTAATAGCGTGATTAAATATTTTTTTTAAATGATTTATTTTGTAAAGAATAAATAGATATTTTATATGATATTTCTGAATTGTATAAATAGATGTTTATTTTATTATTCTGTAAGAAGCAATTGGGAATTAAATATTGAGTTTAAATCTCATCTTTTGTCTAAAAGAGACGTTATTAATTCAGTTTTATTAAGGCAATAAATTATTGAATGTTAATATAGGAAGTGGGTTTAGGAGATCCAAAGTAGATTTAATTCCTATTTAATTGCTCATTTTAATTGTAAACTGTTTCCGTTTCCGCTTGGGGGAAATTGTGTGATGGGGGTTAATAAGTCTTCCAGATGGGGTTTTCAGTTATGCGGGTTGTTGTATCATGTTAGTCAACCTTTGGATTACCTTGGGTAGTGCGTCTTATTGTCTTAGTTAGAAACTCGATTATCACGAATGGGGATGTGTTGACTTTATGTCATGGATAGGGATTTGATATCCTTAGGTCACACTTGTGTACCCTTGGGTTGTGGAGTTGTTCCACGTGTTGTCTTAGAGGAGTGGCTTGCAATGAGGGTCGACACACAAAGTGGTGCCAGGATAACTCATTGTAAGTTAGTTAATCCAGTGATAACGTAAATAAATTGATTAGAGGATT
Source organism: Sequoiadendron giganteum (assembly GCA_007115665.2). NCBI lineage: Eukaryota > Viridiplantae > Streptophyta > Pinopsida > Cupressales > Cupressaceae > Sequoiadendron > Sequoiadendron giganteum. The sequence continues at coordinate 602,337,580 of CM021106.1, read as the reverse complement.
AGGTAATATCAAACACTTAATAAGATAATTGTGCCTCACTCATAGACGCAAGGGCTTGTATAGACTTGGGATGAGATGAGAAGGCCTAGAATGGCAAGATCGTTATCTTGTATTTACTAGAGATAACTGATTCTGCATTGGTTTGCATGAGGGGCCATAAGTCGTTAGAGGTTACCGGGATAACCCAAATGGGGGCCGGGGCCTAGGAAGACTTACTAGGATAACCCATGTAACATTGTGATGACACTTCTCCTAAGTCAATAGTATGTATGTATTAGTGATGTAATTGATTGTGTAACTCTGGAAGCATTGTAACCATGGTGTTAATGTTGTATTTGGATTTGATTCAATTTAGTTTTGTTAGCCTGTGTCTAGAGGTAGATGGTTTTGGTTAGGAATCCTTGTTACTATCTCCTAGCATGGGGGGTGGGCCTTCAGGTACCACTTGGTTGGGTGGAATGTGCACCTTACTCTGTTGGGATTTCTTCTTATTCGTGTGGACCAGATTTCTAGTTGGAGAGCTCGTGGGATCAATTTCATTTCATGCTTTAGTCATTTTAGTTAATCTTGTAATTTATTACCCCTCATTTGTTATCAAGGTGGGAAGTTGTAATTTGTAATCATGCTTATTGGATTTGCCTCATTCGGGGAATGAGAGATGTAATATTATTGTTTAATTATTGTTAGATGAAATCACATGGTATCTCTTATTATTGATGTAATTTATCATGTATGAAATGTACGTGTTTCTAATTTATTAAGTAAATGAATGTTATGGTTTCTATTCATGTTTTTTGTTTGGGTCTTAAAGTAAACTCAGTCTCGTAACCTTAGGGGTTGTTTGCAATGGGTAGTGAACTTGCATGTTATTTGTACTTAAACAATTTTTTTTTTGTTTCGTTTGAGTAGTTAATTGCAACTTCCTCTAGGGTTGCGAGGCAGGGTGTTACACAAGGAAATCTCCAAAAACTCTATCTAGAGCACCAACCAAGACTCCACCCAGATTTGTCCAAAATAAGCATCTAGAAAGTTTGATAATTGGTGATAAAGACATAAAAATCCAAATAAGGAGGAGATTAGCTAGTTCATCTTAACACACAAACTTTTTCTTACTCTCTCAAATAATTTTACAGAAGCAAGTGAAGACAAGCACTGGATAAAGGATATGAAAGAAGAGTTGGATCAAATAGAGAAGAATGAAACTTGGGAACTTGTCCCAAGACCTAAAGATAAAAATGTGATTGGAACTAAGTGGGTTTTTAGGAACAAGTTAAATGAAGATGACCAAGTTGTGAGGAATACACCAAGATTAGTATGCAAGGGATACACTTAAGTTGAAGGAATTTATTTCAAAGAAACCTTTACTCATGTTGCTCGTATGGAGGCTATAAGGATGTTCTTAGCATTTCTTGTTTCAAGAATTTCAAAGTCTATCAAATAGATGTCAAGTCAACTTTTCTTAATAGTAACTTGGAGGAAGAAGTGTATATTGAACAACTAGAAGGGTTTCTTTTAGCAGAGAATGAGGATTATGTATGTAGACCAAAGAAGGCCCTTTATGGGTTGAAACAAGTCCGAAGGCCTTGGTACTCAAGGTTGGACAAGTATCTACAACAACAGGGATTCAAAAAGGATATTGTTGATAGCAATCTATACATCAAAATTGAAGGTGATCATTAGTTGATTGTTGTAGTTTATGTGGATGACATTGTTTTCAAAGGTAGTAATGATAAGATGTGCCAAGAGTTCACAAAAAACATGTAAAAGAGTTTAAAATTTCCATGCTTGGTGAGTTGTCTTTCTTTCTCAGGTTGAAAATTCCCCAATTAGATAAGGGATATTCAATTCACAAACCAAGTATATTAAAGAAATGTTGAAGAAGTTTAGGATGGAGAACTGTAATCTAGTGAGTACTCCCATGATCACATGATACAAATTAAGCAAGGATGCTGAATTTCCAAAGGCAAACTAAACTCTATATAGGTCCAACATTGGAAGTTCGTTATATGTGACAACAAAAAGACCTAATATTATGCAAGTAGTTGGTTTGGTGGCACGATTTCAGGTCACACCAAAGGAAACACATGTGAAAGCAGTAAAGATAATATTCAAATATCTAAAGGGCACCATGGATTTTGGGTTATGGTACCCAAAAGGTGAATATTTCACCCTTGAGCAACATACACAGATACAAATTGGGCAGGAAGTATTGATGACAAAAAAAGCACAAGTGGAGGTGCATTCTTTCTTACCACAATCTTGTATCATGTTAAAGTAATACACAAGAGTCAATCTCTTTGCCCACAACATAAGTGAAATATATTATAGCATATTCTTGTTTCACTCAAGTCCTTTGGATGAATAAAACCTTGAAGGACATCAAGGTTGAGTATGAGCACCCATATCCATATTTTATGATAATACAAGTGCAATTAACATATTGAAGAACTTAGTTATACATTCTAGAATGAAGCACATTATGATCAAATGTCATTTTCTAAGAGAGCAAGTGGTTGATTATGTTGAATTTGTAAAAGCCAACCTCATAGAACCCAGTGATCACCTACAAGCAAATAACCTGTCACATACAGGAGATCAAGAGGCACAATAATGGTGCTCTACAAACCTGAAACAAAAATATGCAATAACAAGAATTGGAATAATTACAAAGAGATCAATCCTTAACAAAGGAGATCGAAACCCTAAAGTGAACCCTAGGATTTAATAAAGTAATTATTAAAGTGTCTAAGTTTAGCTTAAGTGAGAATAAAGTAAAAGTTGAGTTAATTAATTAATCGATATGATTGAATTAATTAAGTAATTAACCTTATTACTCCAACAGATTAGCGGGTGAAGTTGGAATATGTTGCTACAAAGGATCAAATTATAGATATTTTCATGAAGCCACTACCAAAAGAGACTTTTGAGTATATGAGGGAGAAACTGGGAGTGATATCTCTCTCATCCACTCACTAAATACTTCAAAAGAAGCATATATTCAGGGGAAACATTCATTGCCTTATCTTTTAGTCTCATAAGACCTTTACCATTTATGTCAAAGGGGGAAGAGTAGAGTTAGGGGGAGCAATTCAGTCAAGGGGAGAAGTATGTTTTTGTTCTATTTTAAGACTATTTATTTGCAAGGTTGACATCAATGAAAAAGGGGGAGATTGTTGGAAAAATTGTTGTCGTTGATGTCAAAGGTGGTTGACCCATAGGTGAAGGAAAAATTGAAATTAAATGCTATGTTATGTGGTCCAACCTCCCCTAAGTATGGCGCCCAAATTATAGCATGTTTAAAAATTAAAAAATAAGTTAATTTTATTTTTTAAAAGTGGGACGACCCCCTAGGTAGGTGCACATAGATTTTGGGAGGAAAAATAAAATAAATAAAAATTACTTTGGATAATGGGACAAACCCCCTTAGAGGGTCACACCCATTGGGTGAAGAGTTTCTTTGGGCATGCATAAATACAAGTTTGAAGGTGAAGAAAAATCAATCAATTCAAGGAATATTTGTTATATGAAGAGCACAAAAAAGCTATTTAAGCAGATTTATTAGACATATATGAGAAAATTTATAACAACAATTTTGTGAAGGGAAAATAAGTAACACAAGCAAGATCATGGAAGTTTATGAGTAGATTTAATAAAGACATTATTATATATTTTATGAGGACATTATTTCCGAATTTGTGAAGACATTAATTTCCAATTTGTGAAGACTATAGTGTAGATATATGAAAGGGAGTTTGGTAGATTTGTGAGAAGGTGTTAGAGCAGATCTAAGAAGTTACAAATAAAAAATATTATATTGTTCTTGTGGAGGTTGGAGCCTCTTAGTGAAAGAGATTGGAGTCTCTTGCTAAGTTGGTGCTCAGTAGTGGGGATTGGAGTCTTTAGTGGGTTGGGGCATACAAATTTTGTAAGAATATTTTTGCTAACAATATTTTTTCATGGTTTTCTCACGTAAGGGTTTCCACATAAAATTATGTGTATCTTTCGCATGTTCTTAATTGCTACTTCTTGCATGAATGATATCAATATGAATAATTAGCACTTGGAGTAATATTGCTATGCTTAATTAAGTTGAGAAGAAGTAAATTTTTAATCTATACTGATTCACGCCCCCTCTTAGTATAACTGTGTATTTCATTAGTGTTGATGCAATTAATTATTATTACACCTTATATTTATCGAGGTAAATTAGGAAATAAGAGCACATGTCAAAACCTTGATTGATAGGAGCATATTCAACCTCTATCTCATTCAACTCCTTGTTTGACAGTAGTTAGGTGTCACATCTCTCTCATTAATGTGAGTTCACTCATCCATCAAGATGAGTTCACTTCACAGGTCTTTTCTCCTACAGTTGAGTTAGTCTTTAGTTAACTACTCTCCTTTGAGACACTTTTCACCTTGAATTGTACATCCTTGAGCCTATATATTGTATTTTATTTCCTTAATTTTATATCTTGAACACCTTGATTATAGATATTGGAATGATATTATTCTTAATTTATTTGTATATTGAACTAGTGTTATCTTATTATTCATTCTTTTTTAGATTTATAGTTATTAAACTTTCTAACAACATAAAATAATTAAACTTGTTAGCCAATATTCTATCAATGAAGTTGTGTGCACTACTTGTATCAACCGATATTATCACCTCACTTTTTGATGTAACCAAACACTTTAAGTGTGTATAGTGAGCTTGTCCTATCTAATGCATGTAGAGAGATAGTAGGGTTTTCTTCCTCATCAATATTTACATGATTGAGCTCCACATTTGGTTCTTCTATAACAACTTCTTCCTCCTCTTCAAGATCATTCTCAATGATCATTAGTATTAAATTCTTACTATTGACACACTTACGATCCCTAGACCATTTACTATCATAATGCCAACATATAAATTTTTATCTTTTGTTTTCCTTCTGTTGAGGATATAAATTAGTAATTTTTTAGTTAAATATTTTTTCCATATTTTTGTCAACAAGATTAGTCAAATTTTCATCTCTTAGTCCTATGTTTTGACCTTACATGGATCTTCTAGTGGTAAGTTTTGTAGCTCAATATGTAGTTCTTGTTGCATAATTTTCCTAACTATACATGTTTCTAAAAAATGAACATCATTCCTAACTCAGTCATTAGGTCCATTGATGTAGAATTGTGCCTTGTGATAGGGTGTTGTAGCCTACAATTAAACTACCAATATCATATGCTTAATATTATATTTAATTATAGATCCTATTTATTCCAAGTATCAATTATTTGAAATATATTCCCTTTCATGGTGGGTAAAAGTACAAAGTTGTGTCACACTTTTAGCCAACTTATCAACACAAGTGAATTTAAGTATTTCTGACTAAAAAATAATTTTGGTCAAACATATGATCTAGCTAGATTCATTGTAGCCAAGCTAGATATGGCCACAACTTTTCCAAATAAAAAGTGTTCACTAAATGCATATGTAGCACCACTTTGAGGCCAATTTACCAAAAAAATGAAATTATTAAAAAAACTTCATGTTTCAACAACTCCTACTCATGTAAATAACATTTAAAAAAATATTAAATACCCTTTTGTAGATCTATAAGTGTAGTTTTCAAATATATGAAGTTTTTGATAATTTAATTATTTTTTATATTTGATATTTTATTTTTACTAAAATTAGGTTATCAACACCAAAATATAAGGTTGGTTATCTTATCAAGAAAAAAATACTAAAATTTATTAATTTTTTAAAAAAAATATGGTGCACTAGTCAAAAGATTCAATGTCAAGATAGTACAATTTTTTTCTATTTTTGATAAATAGTTAAGGAAAAATTTGACATCCCATGAGAATGGTCATGTTTTCACTACACACACATTTTAATATTTATTTAAAAAATATATTTATCAAAATTGAAAAAAATCCATGCACTAAAGTTCTAACTTATAAATACACACACAAAAAACTGAAGGAAAAAAAATAAAATTTACTAAATAAAGAGTGATGTCTTGTCCAACTTCATTTTTAAGCATTTTATCAATAGTTAAATTATAGTTTCAATTTTACAAAAAAATAGTATTCAAATATTTCTTTAATTAAAAAAATACAAACATAAAATACACTAAAAATAAATATTTTATTAGTTTACATCATTTCAAAATTCAAAACATATATGTCACGTTTTAGTGATTTAAGTTAAAATTTTGGATAAGTGTTAGTCGATTCCTTTATAGTGTGACACAACTTTGTGCTTTTACCCTAGTTGCTCATAGTGTGTTGCTAACTCATTACTAAATTATTTCTAAGTACCTACCATTGCTTATCATTCATCACCCATAGATACCACGAATAAGGTTCATATTCAAAATTTTGTGAGACTATGTTAACCATTGTATTCTATGATATATTATGAAGCTTAAAAAATTATTTTATGAGACTCATCCATGAAGCCACATCTATACCATTAGACTTAATTTTTTTCTTCAAAAGGCCACCCTATCCTTTGACTTTGTTTTTTAGGGTTGTACCCCCAAGTGATTTGTCAAGGGCTACAATTCAAATGATAGTTATTATTTAAACCTTTCCAAACCCTCATTTAAATATGTTACAAAAGGGGCAACCAAATTATCCTCGATACAATTTTCCTTCGACTTTAGGTGGTGAATAATAAAGAGAGTCACTAGACTTAATATTTGTAGAAAATTTCTTTGATCCAAAAGATGACATGACTTCTGAAGTTTTTGTGTTTTAAACTCTAAGTGTTCTATTAGGTAGGTGAGGGAAGTATTTGGTGTAAGTTGCAACCATAAAAAAAAAACATGAGCTAGAACTAAATTTTATATACCTCCTTTCCTAACTTTGATCACTAAATTATTAAAAATATTTTACCTTTAATTATAAATTATAAAGAACCAAATATATCTAATCTTTTATAATCTTTGTAAAATTGTAAAAAAATCTAAAAAATTACAAAAATTTTGTCATGTAGAGAAAATTAATGAAAAATCATAAAATCACAATAAATTTCTCAAAACCTATCACAAAAGCTAAAAAAAAATCATATCTTCCCTTGATATATTAATCAAAACCATGAAAAATCACATTCAAATTTGTAATGGTTTGTAAGTTGTGAAAACAAAATTCTTGGCCCAATTTTTTTTTAAAAAGAGGGTAAAAACTTTATTAAATCATCAGAACATTACACAGCCAAGGGAAACAAGCCCACTAAGGGCCAAACAAATCAAAGAATTAGTTCACACCTCATATCCTCCATAACCCATTACTCCAGAACATGGGCCAAATCACCAAGAAGGTTGCCCTAATCATCGACACACCAAGAACCCATCCTCTATGTAGCCCATCTAGCTAAACCATCCACCACCTTATTCCACTCCCGAGGAAAATGGCGAAAAACAATGGACTCCAAAGCGGAACAGACAAAAACAATTTTCCTAACAACCACAACCAACTGCCAATTCACATCCTCAAAATGACGCTTGTGCAACATATCAATAACAACCTAAGAATCTAACTCACAAATAATCTAATGCCAACCAAGACCAACTGCATGCTCAACTGCCAAAAGAATAGCAATAGCCTCCATGAGATTATTAGTGTGCTGCCCCTTATACATGGAGAAGAAGAAGACCACCACTCCCATGTTGTCCCTTCCAATTCCTCCAACTCCAACATGCCCATGATTACCTCTAGAGGACCCATCCATATTAATTTTCAGCTCCCCCAGTGCAGGAGGGCACCAAAAACCAACCCAAGCAACCCTCTCCCAACCCCGACCACAATACACACTACACACATTTTAGCTGCCTCCCACAACAAGACCAAGAGCACTAGCCACACCCAAATCTCTAGGGTCAACTGGTACAAACAAATCACACTTAGAAGTTAGAGTCTCATTAAGGGCCCCTAGAATTTGCATCCAAAGCTACCCAATAAGAAATTTATTATCTAGAAAGATCCACCTTTTACACTTCAACCAGATATGCCAAACAATTAGATTGGGATCAATAATCTAGGCAATGCTAAGAAAAGAGGTCTTGGTAGGAGAGGGTCCTTTTCTCCTGCAAAAGTCTTCCAAAGAAGAAACATGGCAACACGACAGGCTCCAGAGGTTCCACCATAGGTGCCAAATAACTTTAGCAAAAGCACATTGGAAGAAGAGATGCAAAAAAATTTCATCATGCTTAGCACACAAAACACACATGGAGGGGCCCTGGAACCCCCTCTTCCAAATATTCTCCCAAGTTAGACACTTTCCTTACACCACCAACCAAGAAAAGAAGTTACACTTAGGCCAAGAAAACCCGTTCCAAACATGCTTCCACCAAGGAACCTCAGTGCCCCCAAACAATTGCTTATCTAGAACTTGGTAACCAAAATCCATAAAAAATTTACCCTTTGGATCGGGACCCCAAGCAAGCACATCATTCCCAGGAAGATAATTACAAACACAATTTGACAAAATCTTGGCCAACTCCTGACGATCCTCCACCTCACCACCAGAAGGCCACTCCAAGGGGTCCTTTTACCTAGACACCATAATCTAACTCACGGTCTATCGTGATTTGAAATCAACCACACTACACCATCCCACATCCATAAAAACCTAGCTCAAATCCTGCATGTGGGGATGAGAAGAAAAAAAGGGAGGATGTCCATCCCAAGAATCATTCCAGAAGAGAGCATTTTGACCACTATTGCAAATCCAAAAAATCCCTTGCTTAACAAGCTTGGCTCCCATTTTGAGAGTACCTCAAATCATAAAACCCTTCCCCTCTAAGCTAAATCTAGCCACCTCAACACTCTCCACCATCCCCAAGTACTTAAATTTGAGAAGTTTAGCCCACAACATATGTTGTTGAGAACACCAACGCCATACAATTTAGTAGCTAAATCTTTCCCATTCAAATTAGCCTGACACAAACCAAGCCCACCTTCCTGCTTCAGCCTACAAACAATATCCCACTTAACCAAACTCCACTTCTGATGGAGAAGAGAGCAAAACCAGAGGAATCAGTGAGACAATCTCTCAAAGTCCTCGAGGAAGCCAAAAGGAGCAGAGAGAACAAAGCATCTATAAAGAGGGAGAGCCTGAACCATCGACTTTAAAAGAGTCACTATACCAGCTGAAGAAACCCACTGACAAGTCCAATGACATACTAGACCTCTAAAGTTATCAAGAATCTCTTGCCAAAACTGCTTAGGAAGAGAATGAATAGAAAGAGGGATTCCAAGATAAACAAAGGGGAGCAAACCAATCTGAAAACAAAGAATACCAACTATTCTCCTTTGGATATTCTTAGGAGTATTGAAAAATTAGATGAAGGAATTCCCCTCATTAATACGCTGACCCAAAGCAACCAAGTAACTATCCAACACGCTGCACCATCGAATAGCCTCCTCAACCTGCACCCTACCCATCAAAGCAGTATCATCCACAAACTGAAGATGAGACTAAGGGGCAATATCATTTCCCCAACTCTAACCTTGAATCAATCCATTCTCAACCTGAGATCAAATAAAACTCCCCAAACCTTCAACAAGCAATATGAACAAGTAGGGAGACAAATGATCCCCTTGTCTGAGTCCTTTGGAAGCACCAAAAAAATTTGTGGGCACACCATTAATGAGCATTGAAAAGGAAGAAGAAGTAACAAAACTCTTAACCCATTCGATCCAGTCACCAGCAAAGACAAATGCTCCAAGTATCTTGAATAAGAAACTCCATTTAACCTGATCATATTCTTTAGCCATATCCAACTTAATAAACGTAGTTTTTTCCTTAGAGGACTCCATAGAATGTATTGTCTCTACAACAATAATAAACCCATCCAAAATCTATCTACCAGCAACAAAACCCCCTTGTTCCTCTGAGATTAAACCATTTAACCAAGGTTTCAGCCTCTCAACAATCAACTTAGTAATGATTTTGTAAACAACATTACATAAAGCAATTGGTCTAAAAATATCCAGAGTTGACCCCCTCCTTCTTTGGAGTGAGAGCCAAAAAGGTTGCATTCAGAGACTTCATCATTTGTTTACTCATGAGAGATTCCTGGACAACCTCCAAGAGATCCAATTTAACTACTTCCCAAAATTCTTGAAAAAAATCAACTGGTAACCCATCCGCTTGGGAGCTTTACCTTTCTTCATCTGAAACACAACATTCTCAAGCTCCAACAAAGTAATAGGAGAAACTAAAGATGCATTAATTTCATTAGAGACCAGATGTGGAATACATTCCAGAATCCTAGCTTCATCCCCCTCTGCAAGAGGTGAGTCCTTTGAGAATAAAGCAGAGAAAAAGGGAACACATTCAATAAAAATATAAGTAGAAGAGGACACAATATCTCCATCCCGTGACAAAAGAGAGGAAATAACATTACCTTATCTCTGATCCTTAACATAATTGTGAAAGAAGGAAGTATTTCGATCACTCGCTTGGAGCCACTCAATATGGGACTTCTATTTAAAAAAAATCTCTTCTCTTAACTCCCATTCCTCCACCTCCTTCATAGCATAAACCTCCAACAAACCAAGCTCCTTAGTGAGGCCTTGGTCACGAATCTGCCTAGTGATCAAGTTCAAGCTATCCTGAGAATTATATTTTGCATGAAACATATTACCAAAGTGCTATCGATTATAGCACTTCAACCTATACTTAACATAATGAAGCCTCTTAGAGAAAGAGAACATAGCAGTACCATAAGCCAATTTCCCCAAACACCACCAACCGGGAAACAACTCATGAAGAGACTCATCCCTGAGCCACATAAGTTGGAACTTAAAATATTTCCTAGCACTACACTGGTATAACTCAACGCAGAGAAAAAACAACCGATGATCAGAGCCCCAACCATCCAAAACCTCCAAACTAGTCACCCACCTGTCCCCCATCCAAAAACTCGACACCAAAAATCTATCCAATCTTTCAGAAATAGCCACATCTCCACTTCTTCTATTACTCCAAGTAAAGATTTTGTTACCTAATGTCAACTAACTTCAAAAAAGCCACATTATCCTGTAAGAGCCCTGAAGAAGGCTCAAGGCAAGCACTACCTCCCCGCTTCTCCTCTAAAGAGAGGAAAAAATTAAAATCCTCAGCCAAGATCCAAGGCAGATAAGGATCCAGTGACCTCACATATCTATCGTGATTCCACAATCGAACTTTCCCTTGAAGGTCAATCGGGGCATATATATTTGAGAAAAGAAACCTCTCCTCTAACTCAAGATGAGAAGCAACACAAGAAATCAAACCCCTACAGGAGAGCCACCAGATTGGATAGAATTTTTGATCCCATAGACAAGCCACTCCCCTAGAGCTACAAAGAGCTCCCACACATTGAAAATGTCCATGAACCCAAATCTTTGAAGCCACACACAACATACTATCAATTGATAACTTGGTTTCATGAAGGAAGACTACATCAGGAGCATGCACATGAACCAAATATCGAATAGATTTTTGTCGAGGGATGCTATTCATACTCCTCAAATTCTAAGAAAGCACAATCATCATGATGGTTGGGAGAAGTGTGCATCAATCATCTTCACCGAACCAACCTCAACCAATGTCCCAATAGCTAACTTCACCTTTTATTGGTCCTTGCAACCAACTTTAGAAGGCTTCTTAGGAACCCCCTCCTTGAGAGTTCTTTGTTGCAAACCCAAGGAAGAGGAGGAAGACTTGTTTTTACTTGAGTCTGAACCACCCTGCACCTCCAAAATAATTCCCCCACCACCTGAAGAGCCTCATGAATCCATGATCCCTCCACCTCCAACACCTAGCACCAGAGTTGAAGGAGACAACACATCATCCATCTAAGAGCCTTGAACACCAGTCAAATCACTCTTGGAAATCACCGAAGGCTGCACATCAGAAAATTTCTTAGCATAAGAGCCAACTTTCATCTTCATATCAACTGGGAACCCTTCCTCTTGAAGTAAGTCATCTAAAGCCTCAAATTTATTGAAAGTTTCCTCCTCCTGCCTATCTTTGAGATATCTCTTTTTCCCTTGACTACGATTATGAGTCCTCACCGAAATAAAACCATTTTTGTCTGTAGTCATCCCCTACATAGGAGATTTACCCTTTTCCACCCTTGAATTAGTCTAAAAAGTACCATTATCTGTACCCATAGCACTAGAAGCATGAGGACACCTTTGCTGAAGATGGCCATACTCATGACACAACCGACACCGGAAAGGTAACATCTCATAATCCAAAGGTTGAGTCCAAGAGTTAGAACCAATAGTCAAATCAATAGAATCTAGTAGGGGCTTACTAAGATCAATCTCAACAAAAACTCGTGTGTAAGAAAAAATTCTCTTATCCAAAGTTTTCTGAGAAGGGCCAATAGGTTTTCCTAGTAGCATGGCAATCGACTGCAGTATATCACTTCTCCAACATTCAATCGACGGAAGACGAAACCAAACTGGAACCTTGGATGGAAATTCCTTCGCTGAGTTAAAACCAACATGCCATGGTTTTATGAATAGGCCAACTTGATTATGAAAATAAGGCCCACCTTCAAATGCCCTATTTCGATTTGAAATACATGAAAAATCCACTAGAAAGAAATTATTATCATCCAATAGGATGTCAAAGTCACCTTCCAGATTCCAACTCTTATGGATCCAAGGATAAAGGAATGGAAGAGAAACCCTCATCCCCATAAAATTTCAAATCAAAACATGCTTGCTATAGTATTCCAGAACATTAGACTTCGCCTCCTTTTGAATCACCAACACTGGACGATCCTGAGCCCTCTCCAAGCACCCATTAATCTTCTATAATTTAGGAGCACTAGATCTAGTCAAGCCCACCCTAGGGAAAGACAGAATGAGAACTTCAACATCGTCTTCCACCATAGTCTCATCCCCCTTCCCCATGATCAAAGACGCATTTTGAGCCACAGAAACCCCTCCCACCATACTCACTCCATAACACACAATGAAAGCCAAGGACAAGAGATGGATGCAACAACCCAATAGGCCACAACCGACCGCTAACATTATCACACCCCGAAATAGCCAAGGGCATAAACCAGGTGACCAAGCAAAGTTTCACCACACCCAACGGGCAAGACCAAGCCCCCTCTGATACACACCAAGAAAATGAGAACACTCCCAAAGGAAACCAACACACCCGAGCACCAGACAAGGAAGAACACGAATAAGCAAAGAGAAAAAGAATTCAATGAAACAAAATACTTCACCCCTGTACGCAATGAAACTCCCCCCATCTGTAGCTCCAAACACCCAACACTAATCTGCACAAAGAACACACATGCAAAGGAAGGCAAGAACATGCAGTCGTGGCCTCACAGGCCGCAAACTGCAAAACCCTCGCCATAGGAACCAACGCTCTCCATCCAAGCCATCCCAATTCCTTCTTGGCCCAAATTATTGCTCCAAGAGTACTTTTTGGGATATTTTTGGGAATTAAAAGAAAAAATAAATAAAACATTAGACCACTTCAACAAGGTGACCTACAAGAATCAAAATATAAAAATAATTTTTTTAAAAATATTATGATGGTTTGGAAAATCCTTTCTCTTTCTTATTTATAGACATTATTAGGTAGGGGCACACCTCTTCAGTTGGCCTAAGTAATTAACTAGCGAAAATTACTAAAAATAATAAGGTTGATCATGCCACAAGTATTTAACCTTATTGCACTTTTGAAGATAGACTACTAAAGGCATAATAAAGGTTTTCATGGTTTTCTAGGTTAAATAATTTCTCAAAAAATGTAACAAAATTTAAAATTAATATCTCAAATTATAAGCTATGGTCCATCATAAAAAATAGGTGTGCAGAGTGTATAACATGTAAAGTATACAACACATATATAAAATATACATATGTGTGTATGCGATTTTCAAAAGATATAAGGTTTTCATGGTTCATTAGATTAAAAGCAATTGAAAAAATTGTAACACATTTTGAAATTAATATTTGAGATCACAATCTAGAATCAATTGTTAGAAAAGAAATAAATATGTATAAATTACAGATTACAAGTTCAAGCTCTTTATATAAATGACTCTAATGAAATAAAATAGTGTCCTATTATATATTAAAATAATTACATCTTTAATTAATTATCATCTACTCATTCTTATAAATTATGAAATTCGATAAAAAATAGAATTATTATCATTTATATATTAAATTGCTAACTTCATTTTTTTTATTGAAGTGCAATTTTTTTTTTGATAAAAGGCATAAAATCTATAGATATTTTATTAATTTTAAAGGTGTATTATAGAGTATGAATTCCTTTTTGAAGGTTGGTAGTTTGTCAAGTATTACAAAATAAGAGCTTGTTGCTTGCCCATATAGTGGCTGAGGCGAGTTGGATTCATACATTACATTATAGTTTCTGCTTTGCCAAAGATAACACTTCCCAGGAGGACATTTCCCCACCAGTCCATTTTACACATTCAATACATTTGCATTTGGGACCGGTTTTAACAAAAACCTGCATCTCCCACCCTTTACAACTGATATACATTGCTTTACATTATAGATGGGTTCTTATAAAAAACACATAACACCTGATACGTATAGATAACATTGTTCTTATTATCTAATATTACCACATGGATGTGGTAGTGATATTGATTAGAAAAAAGACAAAATTTGTAGCACAAGTCCTTACTTACTCTTCCATTCACTCAAAGCCGATGGAATTTTCATCTTGGCCTTCCTCGACCTCCCCTGCTGCTACCGCTTCTATTCCCACTTGAACTCTGGAAGTATTCAAGTTTGGTATTGCCGGAGGAGACCTGTTTGCCTAAGAAGAACTTCCTTGAAAACCTCTAACTGATTTAACCACAATAGAGGAAAAATAGTTAGAGAAAAATAGTGTCATTACTCCTATGTTAATAGGTTATTTTTAAACCACTATTGTTGGTCTCTATGAATAGATTTAACCTAAACCTTTATCTCTATCCATGTTATAAGTATGTAATCCATAAAACATAAAGATTATACCTCTTTTGATGACCATTGAAAAATTCTACTTGTTAAATCACTTAATAAATCTTCAAGATTATGTTCTAAAATTTAAATGGAATGAAAAATATAGTGTCAATGCATTCATTAAAACACTACAATATGGGAAAATTCAAACCAAAACACACAAGGAATATGTATAATGAAATATGTATCAGTTGATTAGTATAATTATGATATTCATATCATATGTGTACTCCTTTACAATTTAATTTGGGAATAGAATAGTGATGTATTTGTTTATTTTTATTTTTATAAATTAAACTATGATATATGGTTATAATATATTTTACAAATGAAATCGATAGTCTTATGTAAGTTGATTCATTCAACAACTGATCAATAATAAAAATGAAATTATGTTTGTTCTTTGTAAATCACATTATTCAATAATAAATTTTATAATTGTTTAATTAAATTTGGAAAAAAATAATGTTAATAGTAAGAAAAACTTCTTAAATGTTCAAGTAAAGAAAAATAATTCCATAACTTTGGTGGTAAATTAAAATCTTAACATTGGTAGGGTGTTACTTTAAGGGAGGACATGAGTTATCACTGGAAGTATGACATATATTTAATTTTTATTGGGAGCCCTAGTTTACAATTAAGATTTTTAATTTTGTATTGCAAGTCTATAAATTGACTAAATTTGATGTATAGCCTTGGATTTCGGTAATATAATTTGGATGATGTGGTTAGAAAGAGAGATTAATAAAAGGAGGATATCAAGAGAAAATGAAAAGAGGGGATGCCGATGATGTTATGCTCAATGAATTTTCCATGAATGCAATAAATGTTTTATGAAAAAAGGGATACAATTCTATTATATAACAATATGTTTCCAACTAATTAAAAATGACCAAATATTGTACCTCGTACGATGAAGAGGAAACCCCCCAGACCATGAGTCATCTCCTATGCTTCTTAAGACAACAAAATTTACTATAGAATATATTTAGTGAGTCATCATGGGAAACATAAGAGAAAAATTAGAGAAAGTTTGTGAGTTATTATGAGAATATTTTGGGGAAATATCTCTTTGATATTTAATTACCAAGAGATAAGGGCATAGACAAGAAAATAGTGAAATAAAAAAAAGTGTTGTAAGAGTGTCAACATATTGGAAAAGATGAAATATGCAAACCCAAAGACAAAATAAATAAGTCAACAAACAAGTGTGAGAACTCAATTAATAGACAAAACTAGCAAACCTATCACTAATGCTATGGACAATAAAGAAATAAAATTAACAATTGACAAAGAAACCAAAAAATCCTTTGCACATATTTATCTTAGAATCTACATGGAGAAGAAATAGAATTTGAAGAAATTCCCTCAACATGATGAATAATGAAAAGAAATTAAATATGAATTCCTTTATAACTTTGAGTCCCTAGAGGTTTCCTTGAAAACATCAATAAGATGAGAAATTATTTAGAAGAAAGGATCAACTATTAAAGAATTTTATTAATGATTTAAAGTAGTAGTGTAGAAGTTAGAGGAGTCACTAATAGAAAAGTAGAGGGTAGAATGGTTTATACATAAAATATTTCCATAATTAAGATCCTCTCTAGATAGAACATTTTTTAATAGCTATTTATATATGATGGAATTGGACGTAAATAATAGAGGAAAAATATTAGAGAAGAAAATATAAATAAGGAGAAAACTAGGAAATAGTAAAAATAAAGATAAAACTTGAATCTAGTAAAAGATCAAATAAGAAATCTTATCCAAAGGAGAGAGTCATTAGAAAATATTTAAACTAATGGAAAGGAAAATTTGATCTACATATTTCTCCAATGAGGGACATCTAAAAACTGAGTTTCTAGCACTGAAAGGAGAAAAAGGGAGGTACCATGAAGAATAGATAGGATACTAGTATCCTAAAAGTTAAAATTTTTATATTATAAAATTTATGGAGAATGTGACGACCATGAAGTGGATGATTGTCCATCCCTTCTATTTCAGCTAAGGGAAGGTGATTAACATGAACCTTGGTGTAATCATTGGTGTGAGGATAATAATAAAATGCACAAGGGACGACTAGATACAAAGGGTTGAAAGAGAGATCATTTTATACACATGACCATGGTTAGAGGAATACTCAATCAAGAAACTAATGCAATATTAATATAGTACAAAATACGATGCCATAAATTATGCGTAAAACCTCACTTACCAATTATCCCTAGAATAAAAATTTGGGGCTACAAAAATTATTATAGAGGTGAATGTAGAAGAGGCTAAGTACGACGATAAAGAAGAAGAGAAGAGGTCACTTCCTATAAGTGTGGTGACATGGGGCAATACTTAAATGAGTGTAGAGAAGAAGACAAAAGAATATGTAGATTTTGTGGTTCTCCTAGTCACGACTTTTTCAATTATCCATGAGTTGAGAAATACTATAAGCATTCAACAACACCTACAAAGAGTGAAGAGTTATAAGGATCTCATGTGTCACAAGGGGATAAGTTATGATGATAATACAAAAATAGAACCCCTAAAGTGCTAGGTAGTTCTTGAAAGAAAAAATTGATGAAACGAGGAAATGTAACAATCATCTTCAATAGAGGAAAAATAGTTAGAGAAAGAGTACAAGGAAAAGAAAGAGAAGCTTAAATAAAAGGCTCTAATAAAGTACAAGAAAAAGAATAAAGTTGTGGTAGTCACTGGTGGAAGAAAAGACATTGCTAAAGGGTAGATTCATGCTAAATATTTAGAGGATGTAGAGGAGTACTTCCTGACAAAATAGAAACATGATTTAGTAGTTGAAGAATCCTAGAAGGTTATTTTGGAAGAGAAAAAAAGGAAGATTATTGTAAAGCTTACTTTTTTGAAAAGGAGGCTCAATTATAAATGAATTTGACAAATCTTGCAAAAAAATAAAACATACTAGAAAAACTCAAATAATTCATAAAATACTAGATTAAAAAAACCATTAATTTAAGGCCACAAATAATTTTTAGTAAAAGCTTCTAAGAAATGGAAGAAGAAACCTATTATGATTGAACTACATGTTCATAATTTAAGTGGTTTAGGAATGTACTAGTAGATATTGGCATTGATGTTAGTATCATTCCTAAGAGGATATGGGAACAATTGGGTGAACCAACATTGTATGATACACCATATAATATTGCATTGATATAGGGGACTACCAAAAGTACTAGCAAACATGAAAAAATATAGAGATCAACCTCTTAGGAATAAGAAATATAATAGATTTTGAAGTTATTGAAATGAAAGAACCTTTTAACACATTCAACATCTAGTTAAACTTAGAGTGGTTTATGAATTGTAATGGAGTCCTTGACTCTCAGAGGGATGACTTATTATTTTGTGATATGGATAGAATAGTGCACATACCCCTCTATACAATCATGATTGCATATATCAAAGAGGTAGTTCAAGAAGGTAATCTAAGCGAGGAGGAAATAATAGAGTATTGTGTAGTGTCATAAACTATCACCCTTGATAATTTTACACTATGTTTGGCTCCCCCTTATGTGCTTGGACCTAATTATAATTATTACTTGCCAATTTTATTATCATTTAAAAAAAATAAAGTTAAGTTTGGGAATTAGATTCAATTATTTAATTAATGAGCATAAAAAATAAAAAATAGGTTTGGTCTAGGGCGCCCTCACCCTTGAACACCCTATGTTGGCCCAAATTTTAATATTTTATTGTTGACATTAATATGTTTAAAAATTTAAATTCATTTGTCGGCCTTTTAAAATAATTTCCTTGGTAAATGCTAATTTATGTATAAATATAAGTCTTTTTCACCATTTGAACATCTAGGCAATTTGAGAAATTTGAATATCAATTGAGCATCCTAAAAGGAAATTAAAGAGTAGAATAAGCAACATTTTTATAACATTTTCATAGATCAAGATTCATATTTGCAATGCATCATCAAGTTCATATCCAATCATAAGTAAGATTGTTTCATGTTTTATGTTCATTATCATTGTGAGTACTAACACTTACATGAACTTCGATCAACTATCAATTTATCCTTGCATGAGATGTGCATCATGAATTTAGTCCATCAAGGAATACATATTTGAATGGTAACTTGGAGCATTGTGATTTATCATTTATTTTTATCCATTTTGCCTCTACCCAACCTAGGGTAAGAACTCTTTATCCTACATCATCATAGTCATTGTAGAGGTAGAAACACCATAACGAGGTTTGATATGAAAGACCCTATACAACACAACCCTTTCTCTCCTCTTTTTCTTGCATGTTTTAGATCTAAAATAGATTTGGAGAGTATTGAAGACCTAATACCAAGATCAAGAATACAAGCACATTGATTCATCAAATTAGGCTAAGACCAATCATTCCCTAATAGATGAAGTTTTGAAGCTAATTTTGACAAGGAAACACCTACAAAATATAACACACTTATACATGTTCAAAGATTCTATAAACCCTAATTTTTAGTCTAAGGTGCCCATACCATTGACCAATCAACTTGATCTCATATTTGAATTCCAAGTTCCTTAAAATTTGCCCTATATTCTCCTATTTTCAGTTTCTATTTATCAGTTCTATATTTTTTTGAATTAGTGACAATTTATTATACTTGCATAGTTGACCTAGTTTACAATTACAAATCACACAAATCACATCATTTGATCCCTAATAAAAAAACTAAGGGGACCAAAACCCTAATCAACCATTCTATCTCTTGCTTGAGGACAATATCCAAGTGGTCTTTTATAATCATTTTTATGTCCTTAAATGATTTTGATTATAGGAAAAGAAGGCTTTGAAGGGGCCCACAAACTTGTACAAAAATATCACTTCTTTAAAGATAATCAAAACAAAACAAGCAACCTACCATAAAAAAACAAGCGAACAACCAGCCAAAAAATAGGACAGAACCAATAGGCAATTACAGATTTTTCAGAATATCAGTTGCTTCAATATCACTAGCTATGATCTTCTCATGCATATCCATTACCTTAACAACCACCTTATTAGAAACCCCCAAGTTATTCTTAGTCTTGTTGCACGTTTGGGTGTAGGGGCCCTTATCATTTTCTCCCCCCTTCATGTCTTTGAGGAGATCCACCAAACCAACAACAACTTCTTTCAGCACACCTGAAGAGTCCCCTTTCCACAGTCTAGCCTTTTCATTTAGAAATTGGAGACCCTCAACATTATTATAGAGATCAAACCTACTGACTTTGACCATAATTTCAAGATTCTCATAGGCCTTGGACATTTTTTCTTCCATAATCAAGATTCTGTACTCAAATTCCCTCTTCAATTTCAACATCCTATCAGTAACAATCTCGAGAACATCAAACAATTGGTTTACCTAGTCCTTAACATAAGACCCCTAAGAGTTAGTACTTGCCCTAATATTATTAATCAAATATTGAACCTTAACATTGGTAAGGTTTAGCTAATTAAATAACCATTTGAAAATTATAAAGAAGATGATTGAACCATCCTTCACCATGCCCAACACATTCGATAATTCTTCCTGATTGTAATTGAAGATATCCCTGTCATCAACCAAATTGTCCTCGGGAGCATCCTGAGTGTCCTACACTTCCTACAAAACTTCTTTACCTTTATTGAGAGTATAAAAACCATCAAGGACCTTAATTTTATGTTTGGATTTTTCCACCTCAATAGCATCAGGATTTCCTAGCTCCTTATCCACCTCAAGACCTTTATCAATAGACAACTGGTGCTCATCATTCAGATTTCCATCAATATTTTCACTAACATTATCCTCCTGAGGCCTATTCTTCTTGCTACTAGACTGCACCTTACCCTTGGCCTTCTTCAGACTATTACTACCATGCAACCACTTCTTCCTCTTCCACTCCAAAATAGGGGACTTAGCCTCCTCGCAAGCTTCATCATCCTCAACCGTCTTCTTCTTACTAGAAGAAAGTCCCTCACCCTTATCCTTCAACTTCTTAATAGCAAGGGCCAAGAATTTACCTTTCTTAACCTTTTGAGTTTTAGAAAAGACTTCAGGGATCTCATCCTCCTGACTACCGGTACGATACCCTTTCGACCACAAGGGTTGTTGAGAAATTTTCACCTTCTTTTTGATCTTTGGATCAAAGTACTCAGGAGGCTCTGAGAGCACCTCCATTAAGGAATTTGACCCATCTTTAGTTTCCTCAGATGCATAACCCATATCAAAATCCATATCATATCCAGACTTTGAATATTTAGGATGAATTTTAGTGATTTTCTTTGGTTCTTTTAGAATGGTGAAAGACTTAGCATAATCCATAATAAAAAAATTAAACCCTCGTGAAGAATGAGATTCTTGGCGTTCTTCTTAAAGTCCTCAATTCCATTTTCTAAAGAAGTCAACAAATAATACATGAAATAAACTCTCTTCTTATGTCTGAAATGGTTTAATAACATAAAATGGTAACCAAAGAGAATAGAAAGTGACCTTCCATGGTTATGTACCTCATTATCTCCATAGCGAGATCACCCCAAATGGGTTTTATGGAAATCTAATCAAAGCTGCCACATTTAGCCTTTTGCAGCTACTCCCTTTCCTTCCTCTTGAAGAAAGATGCCATGGCAGCATTGGACTCCTTTTTATCCTTGAACACCTTTCTACCCTCAATTTACAAACTAGTAATGCTTTCAATCAACTCCTTAGTGATGTTGAATTACAGACCAAGCACCCTACACTCTATTTTTCCATCCATTGACAAAGGCCTACGATACCACCAGATCAAAGCCATGAATATTTTCAATGTAAGGGGTAATACCCCCTCCTCCAAAATACCCCATATCTTCTTGTTGCTTTTAGTAGTATCACAGGAGATAGGCTCAATTCTATTCCTTTTGCCACCCATTTTGATAACATACCAGAGCCACAATAACTTCAAGAGAATAATGCAAAAGAGAACAAGCCTCGAGAAGGAAAAGGCTCTAAGACACTTAGAATCCATGTGGAAGTAGCAAAAAGAATAGAAATCATCATTATCCTTAAATGCAAATATTTTCAGATATAAACAACATCATTAATAAGAAACAATCTCACCTCAAAATAATCACACTACGACATGATATTACACATAAGAATCAACATGTGACATAAGATAATCATAAAGGAAATCCCCTCCCTAAATAGCTTGCATTTCATGATTGATTATAGTTTGAATATCAATGGGAAGGGGATATATCCTATCCCACACTCTAGGCTTAAGAACCCCAAAGTTTGCAAACTTGTCCACTAACCCATTACCCTCACTGCAAATATGAGAGATAAAACATTTCTCAAAGGTATTCAAAATAGCCAAAGCATCAATAATTATAGATTCAATAGACCAACAAGGAGGGTTAATATTTTTAAGGTAATTTATGACATTTAAAGAATCACCTTCAAGCCATACCTTCCAAAAGCCTTTAGACTGAGCTAGTTTTAGACCATGATAAGCAGTCGATGCTTCCACAAAGTGATTTTTCTAGGTTCCCAAAGGGATCGCCACTGTGAAAAAAACCTACCATTAGACTCACACAACACTCCCTCACAACCAGCAGGTCCCAAATTCCCTTTCACAGGTCCATAAAAATTAACTTTAACCCAACCAACAGGAGGAGCTTGCCAAACAACATCCTTCCTAGAAGCCTTACTTGTCTTCAAGGGAAGAGAAATATCACAGGGGAGGTTCCAATTCTAGGAGACAAGGGAGTCACAAGTAGAGACAACAACTTTAGGCCCATTTTAGAAAGACACCTCAGAGAGAAAAAAATATTTGATGGCAACACAAATCTTATAAGAAAGCCTGATAGGGGGAAGAGAGTCATCCCTAAAAAAAATGTTATTTCTCTCCAACCAAATACCCCAAGCCACATGAGGCAAAATGAGAAACCAAAGGAAGGCCAAAGCAGGATTAGAAGATGGAACAAACTATTGAGACCAAAGATCTCTAATAGAAGAAGGGAAGACCTAGCTCAAGTTCCAGAGAGAAAGCACATGGGCCCAAACATCCACCACATACTTGCAACCAACCAGAATATGGTACACATCCTCCATAACCTCCTCACAAAGAAAAAATCTATTAGGCATTATAAAACCCCTTTTCAAAAGGTTATCAATAGTGAGGACTTTTTTTTGGAAAAGTAACTAGATTAATAAATTCACTTTAGGAATTGACTTAGGGAACCAAAGAGACGCCCAAAAAGGAACAAGGAAAACAAAGGAAAACTAGTTAGAGAACGCTGAAGAAACTAAAATTTTTCCACTTGAAGACAACTACCACACCACCTTATCGGTAGGGGAAAATGTTAGGATATGAACTAAAGATAAGGCTTTAGAAAGAATCTCCAACCCTAGTTTAATATCACGAAGCCTTTTCCAAGAACCATCAACAATGTAATCAACAACATATCTTCCAAAAGAACGAATACAAAGCTCACAAAAGGAGAGCGCCCAATTCTCATATTTGAGGGGGCCATTACCAATCCACCAATCCTCCCAAAAAAGAATCCTCCTGCCATTTCCCAATTTCCACCACAATCCCTTAGAGATAATACTTCTAGACTTAATCATGAAATTCTATAGGGAAAATCTAGAAGGGGGGTAAAGCCACTAGTAAGGATATACCTAATATGATCCACACCATGAAGATATTTACTAGAGAAAATGCGAACCCATTCACTATTTCCAGAGATAAGGGTCCAAAGTTGCTTGACCATTAAGGTGAGGTTAAGTTATTTTATTTTTTGAATACCCAAACCTCCAAATTTCTTAGGCCTACAGACATCATCCCAAGACACCAAATGCATTCTTTTCTTCTCTTCAACCCCAGACCAAAGAAAGTATTTTTGGATACTTTCAATCCTATCAATAAACTTCTTGGGCATCTAAAAAAGGCTCAAAGCATAAACAAAGAGATTTTGGAAAGTAGATTTAATCAATTGAACTTTACCAAGTTGACTAAGTAAAGCTCCTTTCCACCCAAACAATTTAGAATTAAACTTGTCAATCAATCCACACCAGAAGGATTGAAGAACAACATTAGAGCACAATGGGAGACCCAAGTATGAAGATGGAAATTACCCAATCTGACACTGCAAAATCCTCATAATTTTGTGATGCCTTGGCTCAAGAGTATTGAGAAAAAATAAGGTACTCTTGGGAAGGTTGATTTTATGCCTCAAAGCATATTTATACTTTTGCAAAATATGCCTAATAGCTTTCACCTCTTTGATAAAAGAATCACCAAGGATGAGGGTGTCATCCACATACTACTGATGGGAGCAGATCTGATTATAAAAGAAGGAGAAAGACCTGTCATCAGACCATCATTAACCAACTTTTGGATTAATCTACCAAGAGATTCTACCATAATGATAAAGAGAAAGGGAGAAATAGGATCTCCCTGTCTCAAACCCTTCGAGCAAAAAAATAAAGGAGAGGGGGAGCCATTGATTAAGACAAAATTTGGAGTAGAAATTAACTGCCTAACCGACAACACCAACTTTTCCCCAAACCTAAATGCTTCCAAAATCTTAAGGAGAAACCACCAATCAACTTTTTCATAATATTTTAGGAGATCCAACTTCAAAAGAAAACCGTCCTTAAATGTTAAAGTGTTGAAAATTGTGAATTAGGTTAGCACTAGCCTTGGATGCATTTTTCAACAACACACATTATATTCCTTAGGTAAAATACCCAAAAAAGAATTTGGAGAGGATCCAAACTTAGAAGGAGAGATATTTATAGATAATAGCAACTATAACAAAAAAAAAAATGAAGAATCAATAGAAACTTGGCTTTAGGGAGAATTAAAAATAAGACCCATAAAAGTACTATGGCTTAAAAGGGCATGTAGTCTAATGAAAATTGAGAAATCAACCCCAAAACCCACCACAAAAGAAGAGAATGCATTGCAAGCTAAATAAACAAAATGAGATGATACACATAAAGAAGACACATTCCCCACATACATGATTCATCACATATCCAAAGGTGTCTCATATATCAAGATACCCTATTATTTAGGGGTAGGTAACCTATTAAGCTACATAGAAAATATGGAGAAGAAAATTGAAAGAGAAATTTAAAATTAGAATCCCTTTAAGACACTTTAATATCTAATACAACACGTTGATGGTTTACTAAAAATACAAATATTTTTACATGGAAAACATTTATAGTATTAGTTAGAAGTAGATATTTTTCAAAGGAATGAGATTGGTAGCTCACGCCAGAGTATTGTGGTACTATTGATCCCAAAGTCCACTTAGCAAACTGTATTATGAAATGAGACAAGATAAGAGAATATGGTGAGTGACTCTATGTACAATTATTTTATTAGATCTTCTCCCAAATAGTTAATATGTGATACATTAATTATGAGAAAGGAGCATAAACTAGAGATTTGGGGATACTATAAGAAGACTTTTGCAATAATTTTTTTATCTTATGTAACTTGTAGACCTATTTTTGATTTATTAAAAAGGATGAGAGAATTCATACTACTAGCAGATGAAGTTAGGGATTTTTTTGGGGAGAAGAAGGATATTTTAGCACTTCAAAAAGATAAAGAAATCTATAAAATGAAATAATGGATGAATAAGGAAAAGAGGATATCATCAAAAGTCTATTATAATAAACAAGAAGGGGTGAGTAGGAGGATGAAGAAGAAAAATTTAGCTGTGGAATCAAATAGGAGAAAAAATATCACACTAACTACTATAATAGGATCTAAATATTATCACCAACTACTAAAGAGAAAAGAGGAAAATATAACAATAGAGGAAAATTCCAAAATTGCTAAAATAGGTGACTACTAGGTGAAAAGGCAAGTTATGAAAGTAGGAAAAGAGCTCAGAGAGAATGAAGAACTATTTCCAAAAATAAATGTTGACCTAAAAGGAACAAAAGAAGAGGCAAGAATCATGAAATTTTAAAAAAGTAGATCACCAAGTAGGCTAGGTTGTAACTTCAAATGTGTAAATTGGTTTATAATCATACATATATAACCTCCATTGTTTTGTACTTCATCCTTAAAGTGAAATACAACACATTTTCCTAAATTTAACTCACAAATGTAGGCTCACCTAGTATTTGGTAAAAAAATACAATGAATTTATGTATATTGATAAAGCGTAATTAACAAATAATTTACTAGAATAGATGATGAATTATTTATAGGTGAAAGATATGAACACATGACTAAGAAAATAACTAGCACCTTGATCCATTATGAGATAAGCAAAATCCACAATAATAAGAAAACATGTATTACACATTCATCATTAAGAACTAGAACATTACATAAAAATTCATACTAGTCTTGTCGGATTTTCACTCAAACATTGAATTTAAAGACATTATGAACTTCACAAAATCAAAGATATTTCCTTATCAAACATGATCAATTAACTCCATATGACATTAATGAAGATATTTTATATCTATAAGTGACATAAGATTAACCAAAACATATAATTGACTAGTAAATATAGCCTTAGAAACTTGTTAGATTCCCTAAAATTAACAATCAAATATGGACATATTAAATATGAAAAATTATTTTGCTTACAAATAACTTCACATATTTACAAAATATAGTTAAAAACTCATTTAAAATAACCTAAGTTAATAAATTATTAATCTAGAACACCCTTATTAAAAAACACTCTACAATCCTTAAAAAAAATGATCAATTTGAATTATAAATTGAATGAAAAACTTTCTTATAGCAAAAATAAATTCATACTTGTTTTTATCCATGGTCTTTAGCTTTGTATTATTGCCACTCCCTTTACAAATTCTTTGTGATATTTTAATTTTAGCTTATTTTATTTCCATGCTTGCACTTTATTAGCCAAGATGCAATTGATATAACCATTTATGAGAAAGATCTCCCATGCATTTTGATGATGGAGGAAATGGGAAGCTAAATATAAGCTTTATTTTGTTCCAACACCACACAATGGATCATTAACCTATAAATGCTAAAATGAAACAACAAACAAAATTACACAAAAGCATTAACAAGCCTATTTTAATCCATTGCTCTCTAATTCACAAGATTTTGTGAATTCAAAATCACGTTCTCAAATTTTTAGCACTTTGCACAAAAAGCTATGTGAAATGGAGAAGGAATTATTTCTGAAATAATGACATTTACGGAATTGAAAGAACAAGATTGAATAAGTGTGTGAGAGAGAAATGTGTTGAGAGGAAAGGGATTTATAAGCGTTTCCATGAGTGATTTCCCATTGTGAAATGAATGTGGGATTAGTTGAAGGTAGTTAGAAATAGATTTATCCATTGGTTGAGTGGATGAAATGGATGTGAGATGAGAGGATAAATATGATATAGCATGGTTATGAAATAATAAATAAGATGAAATGATAATATAATATGATGAGGTATTAAATACTAAATAAGATAAGAATATGATAAAATGGAATGTAATGAATAATCAAATAATATGATAAATGAAATATAATGAAAAGTGATGAATACCATAAAGTATGAAATAATGATAGAATAACGAATAGAAATAATAGAGTGATGAATGATTGCAAATATGATATTAGGGAAATTTTATGAGGAAACATTAGGTAAAATTTTATGTGTCTACATTTTCCCCTCTTTGAGACAATGTAGCCTGTCGCGTTGTTTCAAAGAAAAAATTGAAGAATATTGATTGAATGATACATGCCCCAGAGATATCCTGATAAGGATTATGATAAGAATGATGTTCTTGATAAGTATTATGATAAGAATGATGTGCCCCCTTGAGAGATTGATCAAACCGATCGTAAGAAGATTAATCTCTCTATAGACCACAAGAAAAGGATTTGAGAATGATTTATATTACGCAAGTGATTTAAGGAAGATGTACATTTGATGAAAATGCACAGTTGATGCGTGTAATTGAACAATTGATGGAAATGATCAGTATAGCTAGGTTGATGAATTGATGAAGCTGATTGAGATTGATGTTAGCACAAGATAAACTAGTTAATGGGCGTTAGTCTAAACGAAGACATGAATCAGTTATATGAAGGGATTGATTGATCTCTAAGAAAGAGGAAATAAAGAAAGGAAATGATTAAAAAAATGGATGATGAAATACATGAAAAGAATGAAGGAAATGAAATGGATGAAAGTAATGAAAAATCTTATGCTTTTTTAAGTGCTTATATCATCATTGAGCTTATTATATTGCAAATTAGTATAAGCATCTAGATAACATGAGCTTCTAGATGACCTGAATACTATTTGTATTTTATTTAACAGTAAAGTATAAGCATCTAAGTATAAGGACCTTAGATGTGTTGGAAAATGAGCCTCAACTTGCTGGCTTGAGCCTCTGTTAAGGACTTGACGAATTTACTCTCCCTACTGCGAAGTCATTCCTTCTCTTTGGCGGTAGCACGTTGGACCTTGGCCTCATCGGCATAACGATCGCATATCGATGAGTGACAATGTGTTGTCTCACCGATATGTTGATATGCGATAAATTTTATGTTGGTGAGACTTGGGGTCATCGATGGAACCCGATCGGTAGTCTCAATGATAGAACGATATGCTCTATCGGTGTGACTTGGGGTCATCGGTGGAACCTTTCAGCGGGCTATATCAATGGACTAATGGCAGATGGAAGTGACTTGGTGGGGACCACAACGTAAGTGAACTGAGCGGAATCGTCTGAATGTATGACACTTGGTGGCATGCGAAGTGTGCAGGCTTCGAACACATGTTGTTGTTTCAAAAGTCTTTGTGGGAATATTGTTGGTGCTTTTTTGATTCCCCAAAATTGCACAAGATGTGTACGCATGTCTTGGTGGACTCTGGCAGTCTGGAAATCAGATGGTTATCGCCATACCGCGGTGGTTGTTAGGCCATGCTACAGTAGCATAGTAGGAGAAGCTCGGGGCATAGTTGACCATTTCGATAGTCAAAGTGATGGATGAATGGCATGAAAACACGTGGCGCAATCTCATTTGTTGATTTTACATCACTGTTGTAAATCAACTGTTACTGGTCGAATGTTTAAATCTATGAAATCGATATGTGCATTAACTGTAAGATCTAATT
Organism: Sequoiadendron giganteum; assembly: GCA_007115665.2. Taxonomy (NCBI): domain Eukaryota; kingdom Viridiplantae; phylum Streptophyta; class Pinopsida; order Cupressales; family Cupressaceae; genus Sequoiadendron; species Sequoiadendron giganteum. The sequence goes on along the minus strand of CM021106.1, from coordinate 602,308,464 downwards.
TGGTGGTTGACATAATCCAAATATAGGTAATTCTTTGTAATAGAATTAAATGTTTGGGTGGCCCAATGCATGATTGTAGGGTGATCTGATTGGAGATCTAGTTGCTTGTCGGTGAAGTATGGAATTAAATTGGCACCTCCTTTGGTTGTTGGAGAGTGATAGGCATAGAGACTAAGGTGACGGTGAGAGATGTGATTCATTGTATACTGGTATAGCATTGTAACAGTGAATGTGTCTATGAGGAGGTTGATTGGAATGCTACTATGAGCGAACATCAAAAAGTGAAATCTATAGCTATGTATGTAATCTGTTTACTGTAATACAAAGTGATTTTGCTTGGTGTGGTGGGTTTTTCTCTTGTAAGGGTTTATCTCTATGATTATGTTTTTTTTTTGTTTTCCTTGTTAGACTATGTTTGTTCATCTTAGACTCTTAAATGTTTTAAAACTGGTCTTTGCACTTCTCCTCTATGGTTTTAGTGTTAGGAAAGAGTATTTCGCACCTTTGATTTTCCTTTCAAGATGACCTGAATACTTATTGCATAGAAGAAACTTATCAAACAAGGAATGTTCTTACCCACACTAGACTCTTAGGTCCTCGATGATTTTAAACAACCGTGTCTTAAGACGAATCATCATGTGAGTAAGAAACAATCCACATGTAGCAAACAAATGAACATGCCCCATCCTCGCCTCTCTAGTTCAAAACATCCTCAAGAAGCTAAAAGACATGTCACCAAAGATAAAATCATAAAGTAATCAAAGATTAACAATCAAACAGATATCATGCTTTACTATAAAACTTTGAGTTTCTATTATAACTTGTTTGTTCATACGAAAAATTGTAAACGTGATTGTCAATCTTGGCAATGGTTTTGATTTTGTTTGAAGTTCAAAGCTACGTAGTAGCAATCTGAAAGTGTCGATTTTCTTTTGAAGTTATTTGATTTATTTTTTTGGATTTTTATGCTTTTTAGGATTTTTTCTGAAATTTTTATGCTTTTAAGGATTTTTTCAAGACTCTTTATACTTTTTAGGATTTTTTCAAGACTTTTTATGCTTTTTAGGATTTTTTATGCTTTTTAAGATTTTTTCAGGACTCTTTTTATGCTTTTTAGGATTTTTTAGAGAGCTTGATGGAACGAACGAATTGCAAACAAGATGACAGACATGGAGAATAGTTCTTTTGATCACGAGATGCCTTAGTGAGGAATAAGATCAACCTAGTATGCAAGAGCAATATTGTGTGCCAACAAAGGAACACCAAGCAATTCAAAATCCACGGTGAGGATGGAGAGGCTATTATGAAGTGGAGAGTGAATGGAGATGGTAGGGAATGATCAGGCAAAGCGCTGAAGGAGAGAGGAGCGAAGTCCCTACACATGGCGCCGGTTGCCTGATTTTCACCATGGTACCTGCCCAAGGCGCCTGTTTACCAAGTTTTCACTAGTGGACGAAATTATTTCTCTTTATTTTATTTTTTTCTTTTCCTCTTATTTTTTTCAATTTTTTTGTATTTTCTCAAAATTTTCATTTTTTTTGTATTTTTTCAAGATCAGAAAAGAATGCAATCTTTGAAGTAATCAAGTATAAAAAATTCGAAGATGCATACTGTTGATAGGATCACTGAGCAATTCACCTTCAAGAGTAGATAACTGATATGCCCCTGATCCATACAAAACAGTGATAACATATTGACCTAACCAATTAGGTTCAAACTTACCTTTCTTCTCTCTATCTTGTTGATTTTTAGGATTCTCCATAAGGACAAGATCATTGATCTCAAATGTACTGCGTGGTTTCAATTTCTGATTATAACTTTGGCTCATTCATTGTTGATATGCTCTAAGATGATCTATAGCAGTTTGTCTTCGTTCATCCAGTAGTTCCAACTTGTGCAAGTGAGAAAATCTATAGTCTTCATCACTGATCAAATTGCGCAAGGAAAATCACAAAGAGGGTAACTCAACCTCAATGGGTAAGATAGCCTTAGATCCATAAACAAGAGCATATGGGGTAGCACCTATGGGGGTGTGGAAACTCGTGCAGTAAGCCCACAAAACAGGATTCAATTGAACATGCCAATCACACCCAACTTCATTGACCATATTTTTAAGAATTTTGAGAATAGTTTTGTTAGAGGCCTCAGCTTAACCATTACCTTGAGGGTAGTATGGTGAAGAAATTTTTTGTTGTATATAGAATTTCTCACAGAGTTCATGGACGTCTTGATTTTTGAATGAACGACCATTATATGTGATAACGGATAAGGGAACACCATAATGACAAATGATATAATTCAATATGAAAGTGGCAATTTATTTTCCAGTGATGTTCATGAGAGGAACAAATTCAATCCATTTCGTGAAATAATTTGTGGTGACTAGGATAAACTTATGACCGTTGGATGAGGGTGGATGGATCTTTCCCACGACATCAAGTCCCCATTGATGAAAGGGCCACGATGTAGCAAATGACTGAAATTCCTGTGTAGGAGCATGTATCAAGTCTGCATATTTTTGACACTGCTTGCATTTTTTAACAAAATGATAAGTATCGCTTTCCATGGTAGGCCAATAATAACCAATACACAAAAGTTTCTTAGCTAGTGTAGGACCACTAGAATGTTCCCCACATATACCTTCATGCATTTTTTGTAAGGCAGTGTTGGCCTCGTCACGCTCAAGACATATAAAAAAAGTACCATCAAGACCTCGACGATATAGGGTACCAGCTAAAATAACATAACGAGAGGCTCGACGAATAAAGGTTTTGCAAGAATTATTAGAAAGATCAGATGGTAATATATTGTCACGTAAGTATGCATAGATATCTCCATACCACTGAGAATTAGGACCAATGATAAGGCATATCATTTTAGATTGTTGAAAACTATAAGCAGGTTCCAAAAGAGGCTCAACCAAAAACTCACAGTATTCAGTGTTCCTAGGCATTATGACAAGTGAAGCTATGGTAGCCATTGCATCAACAACTTTATTGTTATCCTTGGGAATTTGTTCAAATGTGATTGTGGTAAAATAACTTTTGAAATCATCTACCATTCACTTATACAACATCATTTTCTCATATTTTATTTTATAATCATCATTGACTTGTTTGATCACAAGTTGAGAATCACCAAGAACATGTAGTTCAAATATTTTCCACTATATAGCCATGTAGAGTCTAGAAATTAAAGCTTCATATTCTGCAATATTGTTGGTACATGGAAACTATATCTTGTAAGCTTTTGGAATACAATCACCTTGTGGTGTGACAAAGAGGATACCAGCACTAGAACCACCTTGTGTGAAAGAACCATCAAAATATAAAGTCTTAACACGTGAAGATTCTACATTGAATATTGACTCATTAGGTAACTCTATGATAAGTGGATGATCATCTATTATAGGTGCATCTGCCAGTTGATCTGCTATATCCTTCCCTTTGATTGCTTTTCTTTCAACATATTCAATGTCAAATTCGCTTAATATCATAACCCATTTAGCCAGTCATCCAGTGAGAGTTGTTTTCTGCAAAAGATACTTGAGAGGATTGATCTTAGCAATTAGCTTGGTCTTATGTGTAAGCATGTAATGGCACAACTTTTGTGAAGAAAAAACTACAACAAGACATTCTTTTTCAATAGAAGTGATTCAATTCATAGCCTACAAGAGTGCGATTGATAGAATAGATAGCTCGTTCTTTTCCTTTTGAATCATGTTGTGCCAAAAGTTCCCTCAGTGCGATGGACCTTGCAGATATATAAAGTAGTAAAGGATTATCATTTGTAGGAGCTACTAAAATTGGAGGTGACATTAAATATTCTTTGATTTGTTGAAAAGCTTGTTCAAATTTGTCATCCCACCTGAATGGAACATTTTTACACAACAAATGTTGAAATGGTTGACACTTATCTACAAGTTGTACTATAAAGGATGGATAGACTACAAATTTCCTTGCAAGGATCACAATTGACGAATATTCTTTTGTGGTGGCATTTCTAATATCGCTTTGACTTTAATAGGATCAACTTCAATTCCTTTGGCATAAATGATGTATCCAAGGAGCTTCCTAGAGGTTACCCCAAAGGCACATTTCTTTGGATTCAATCTTACTTGATATTGCTCTAGCTGTGTGAAAATTTTGTCCAATATTTCCAAGTGTCCTTCTCTAGTATAAGATTTTCCCAACAAATCATCTACGTAATCTTCCAAATATGTATGCATCATGTCATGAAAGATTATGTTCATGGCGCATTGATAAGTAGCTCCAACATTTTTTAATCCAAAGGTCATAACATTCCAAGAAAATTTCCCCAAAGGAAAGTGAATGCAGTCTTAATTTGATCCTCAGGAGCTATTTTTAATTGATTATAACTTGAAAAACCATCCATGAGGGATAACATCTCATGTCCTGTCATTAAATCCACTATTATATCAATGTTGGGAACTGGAAAGTAGTCTTTAGGGCAAGCATTATTCAAATATCAAAAATTAGTACAAACACAGACACTTCCATCAGGTTTTGAAACCAGAACTAAATTCGATATCCAATATGCATAATCCACAGGCCTTATTAATCCTATATCTAACAAATTTTGTAATTTTGCTTTGACTAATAAGGAAATTTACGGATGCATCTTTCTCAATTTTCGTTTCATAGGTTTTGTTCCGGGTGGCAAAGACAAGTGATGCATAACAAGATTAGGATCAAGCCCTGACATATTTTCATAAGACCAAGCAAAATTAACCTGTTTTTGTTTGAAAAATTGTATGAATGCCTTGTTCTCTTCAGATGATAATGACTCCGCTAGATGTATAAGCTTTAGATTTTCTTTTGTGCCAAGATTTTCTGTAACTATGCTTTCAACCAACTAGGATGATTTTTCATGAGAAGAGGTTTGGGGAAGTGTGTCAAGTCTTCCATCCTCAGGTGCCTCAGAGAGGTTTTCACCTTTGGATGCGTCCTTTATTTTTTCTTTTTCTGAGTCTAATAGTGCTGCAAAGTGGTTTTCACTAGAAGACCTATTTATATTTTCAATAATTTTGCAATTGAAAGGCTTGGCACCTTCTACGAAGCAAGCTGCACTATTAAGTTCTATCATAAAACCTACTTTATGATCTCCAAGAGATATAATTTCTCGTGCTCCTAGAAAATTTATGATTGCCTCATCATTTTGAAATTCATCTAGCTATGAAGGTCCTTTATGATCCCAATCAATGAGTTGGGGATGAACCAAGGATAAATGGTCATTTGGGTCAAGATTTTGAATGGATTCAATGGTATAATTGGCATGAATAGGTTCAAGGGTAAATACTTCTTTACATTCATGGATATCAATGAAATCGTCAAGTTCATCGATGGTACCTTCCTCATCAATCTGTGTTGCATTAGAGGCCTCTCCTAACTTACTTGAATTTCACTTAGTACTCGAGGTCTTATCATTCTGCGCATCATACCCTAAGCCATAAACTTTATGTTGGCCAATAGGTTGAATTTGTTCAAGAATGCCTTTCTTCTGCAAACCCAGCGGACTCTGACCATCATATCCATATTGTTTCATTATCTTAAGTCCTTTCCCATACCGATCAAATGGTATATTCACTTAAGATTTTTCAATTTTTTCTTTTTCTTTGTCATCATCTTTATACAACCAGCCTATGAGATCCGCTTCTTCTATTTCATCATATAAAGCACCCCATTTTTTGAAAACATTAGGTTTATAGATCATAGTAGTAGTGTCATTGGTTATAGTTTTAGTCATTTGTGGTTTGCCATATGCTTGAGGAGATAAAGGTAAATTTCCAATGCATGGTGCACAACTTATAGATTATTCTCCTACCCCTTGTTCTTTCACTTTTATTTTAACTTTGGTCTTAGCAAATTTTGAAGTGGATGCTTTTAAAGAATCAGGATCAATATATGCTTGAGAGGAGGGTGCTTCCCGATTACTTGGTATTGTTGATTCTATTTTGGGTTTTAATTCATTTCAATACATGAAAGGGTTTTGATCTCCTGGTATAGTAATCTCAACACCATTATGTGGGAATTTGATACACCGATGATATGTAGAAGGTACAACCTACATATCATGGATCCATGGTCTTCTAAGGAGGATATTATACATTAAGGTGAGATCAAGGACTTGGCAAACCACATCCCTCACTACATGACCAACTTTGATTGGTAATGTGACATATCCTTTAGATGAATGTTCCTCTTCATCATATGCTTTTATCGTAATCCTTTTCCTTGGATCAACTGCATGTTTGGAGAATCCTAATTCTATGATCAACTTTTGAGTACAAATATTAAGACCTGCTCCTCCATCTATCAAAACTCGCTTGATCTTAATGTTATGGACAAAGAATTTTATGTGTAAGGCTGCATTATGAGGTTGTTGCATGGATAAATCATCATGTTCTGTAAAATTGAGAGTAGGAGAAGTGGTGATATGACCCACCATAGCTTGAAATTGATCCACATATAAACCAATAGGTACAATAGCAGTAGCAAGAGATTTGTCAGGAATAGCTTTATGTTCAGGAGATAAGCCCAAAAGCTCAAGTATGGAAATTTTTGCGAGCGTTTTTCCTAAATTCTCTATAAGGTTATGTTGTGAAGCTGATACAACAGGTTTAGAGTTAGCGGATTTTGAGCCAGGACCTTTAAGAGTAACTATTCCTCTGCGGGTTGTGGCATTGCAATCATGATTTTTCCCTTTTATGATGAAGGTATTTACATGGTTATCAGCTTCACAAATGTTGTTTATAATATATTCATATCTATCAGTGGTATAGTTTATCCCATCCCTAGATTTAGGAGTCTTTCCTTTATCTTTGTCATGCTTAGGGAAAGGATTTTTAAACATCTAACGATCATAATTACCAGAAGGAGTATGTTCGTCAACTGATATTATTTTGTCATCAATAAGATCTTGTATTACCTCTCGAAGCTTATTACATCTATTAGTTTTATGTCCTTTATGTCTGTGATAATCACAAAAATCATTGTCATTCCACCATGGGGGTTTCTCTCATGCATTATATTCTCTTGGCTCAGGTAGTGTTATGACATTACTTTCAAGAAGTTCTTTTAAAGAAGATTCAAGTGATTTCCCCAAAGGTGTAAAGTTTCATTTGGGAAAGGTTATTTGTTTTTCTTTTCCTTTATCAGAGGAGGACCCTTTAATATTGTAGATAGGTTGTAAATATTTAGCTATTTTAGCATCAACAACACCATCATTAACTATATTCTTGTTTCGAGCCCAAAATGGTGTCCTATTACTATTGTTTGAAGTTGAGCTTGTTTTATAATCTTTGTCATTATTTATCTTGAGAACACCATTGTCAATGAGAGTTTTCTCAACTTGAAATCCCATCTCTACCACTTCCTCAAAATCATCAAACTTTTCAAAACAAAGCTCTCGTGCTATGTCTTTGATTAAATTGAGACAAAATAAATCAATCAGTTGTTGATCAGGAATGGGATATGGTGCTCATTTTGTTAAATGTCTCCATCATTGTAAAAATGACATGAAGGACTCCCCTTATTTTTGCTTGGTATTACACAAGTTTGTCACATTGATTTCACGCTTACAGTTATAAGCATAATGTGCAACAAATTTGTGAGCCAATTCTTGAAATGACTTAATAGTAGGGGGTAATTGTGAAAACCATTCCATAGCAATTCCACCAAGGCTACGCTAAAAAATTCTCATAAGATATATTTCTTCATGTGCAAATTCTAATGTTGTAGTGGAAAATTCCCTTATATGGTCCTTAGGATCCCCTTTTCCTCGATATTTATCAACTTTTGGTAATTTTATATTGCTAGGAAAAGGTGGCATCGATATGCTAGGATCAAAAGGATAAGGACAAATATCCTCAAGAGAAAATTTATAGCATGATTTCTTTGCATTTTTAATATTATCCAATTCTTGTCTCAAAGCTCTAAGTTCATCCAAGATAGGATCATTTGTAGGTTTTAGTGTTGTTGTCTTTTTAGAACTTTTGTAGCTTGGTTGTAAATAAAATGGTCTATGATCCTTTACTGTACCTTCTATTTTAGAACTTTTGGGCTTGTTTGATTCAACTTTGGTATCTGTAAATAGAGATGCATCCATGTTAGAAGGTATTTTTATCCCCTCGTCAACAATAACATTGAAGAAATGTTTTGGGTCACTTTTAACCACTTTCTTGAAGAATTTATAAAATTATTTATTCTTAATTGCTTCTTCCACATGTTTGTCATCATCACTACTACTACTAGTGGTATCATTTACATCTTCTTGCTCATTTGGAATGTCAAGATGTTGGTCTTCTTGTTTATCAAGGGATTCAACTTGGTTCTCTTCTTGTTCATAAAGGGATTCTAAATGTTTGCTAGCTTCTTGTTCCATTTTGGTTTGTTTCCTATTTTTAGGTGGCATGAGTGATAGTTATGATCTTTGACCTATATGAATGAGACTAAGATGCAAGTCCTAAGGTGTAAAATGAGATGCAAGGTGAAATAAAAAGGACTAGACTTAGAATGGATTATGAAGACAAATGGTTATGAATGTTTTGCTATGATGAAAACTCCAAGATAAACTAAAGATAGTTCTAGCTCTGAGAATGATTTGCAAGCAAGGTATACTTGTGTTACAATGGATGGACACAAGGATGAAAAATCAAGAGAGGATGCTGCTAAAATAGGAGATGGTTAACTCCAAGCAAACTAGCCTACCCAATGATGTTGGAGGATTCCCTAACTCAAGGATGATGAACCTCAAGTGATAAAGGGCAAGATATGAGCAACTTTTGATTTCAGGACTCAAAGAGAATAACTTAAATGTAAACTAGGAGTTGTTCTTGACCAAGGATAAATATGCAGATGGATATGACTAAGGTGATATGTCCTAAATATGCAATGATTGGAAGTTGAAACCTAAAGATCAGAATCAAGGATGATGCCAAAAGACTAGGATGGTTATGTTTTGGTTTTCTATTTTGAAAGTACAAACGATAAGATATGGATGTTATGTTCAAAAATGTTGGTTGATGTTTAGTGTCAATTTAGTTTTCAGTGTGATGTTTGGTTTAATTTGGAAATGTATTGTTTGAACACACACAAAAAACACAACAAACAAGGTGTTTGTTTGATTTCTCAAAATGACAAGCATGTACAACCTAGGCTCTGGAAAGGACAATATTTGTCGGATCTCACTTGGATTACTCTAGCTGCACTTACTCAGTGGATTATTAGAAGCTTGGCCACACTGGCTCCCCCTTACATGTCACTCACTTCTCGGGTCAAACAAGCTTCAATTCTCATGAGTCTCCCATGAAATTTTTTTCATCTCGACTAAAAGCCGCATGAAATGTGAGACGACATCAAAGGTGGTCCCTCTTGTACGAAAAAATAGAAGGTTTTGGGCCTCTAAAACAAAAGGTGTCTAGTAAGGGCACTCGTTCAGGCATCCATATGTGCTCTCTCCCATGGGAGGCTTCCTTCTTGTAGAAAATAGGTACTGGAGAATTCGGCACAGTTAGACAATTAGCACTTGTTGCTATGAATTTCGTCACAACACGTTTTATATAGCGACTGAGAGTGACTTGGCGTTAGCCCGTTACCGCTTAGGGTCATCCCCTTGGAGTGAGTAATTTTTCCCACCAAGGCAAGCCCTTCTAAAAGAATGTCACCATTTCTCTTGCACCCAAGATCCATGAAGGCGAGGGGAGAGGATACATGGTAACACCTTTGGGATTAAAAAAAATGAAAAATAAGACACAACAAACAATGATTCTTTTTAAGCACCAAAACCAAATGTGATATAATCTAAAAGCAAGCAATTTGTTTCAAAATCATAGTGTCTTTGACAAGCATCCTATATCACACAACATTAGTAGTTTCAAGATTATAGTCTTTGACAAACACATGATCATCCCCCCCTACACAAATCAAAACAAAAATATTAGCTCTTGAAATCAAAAACAAAGAAAATCCAATTAGCCACATAACCTATTAAGCTTAAATTAATTAAATTAAATTTATTCCAATTTAAAACTATTCTAACTATTCTAAAAATAAAAAATAAAAAAACTAATTTATTTCAACCCATTCTAAATTAACTTAATTAAAATCTAAATTAAAAGTTAAACTAATTTAAAAACTAAATGAAAACTAAATTAAAATATAATTTTAAAACAAAAAAAACTAATTAAAAATCTATGTAAAAAACTAAATTAAAAATTTATTTTAAAAAACTAAATTGAAATCTATTTTAAAAAACTAATTAAAAAACTAAATTAAAATCTATTTTAAGTGAGAGAGAGAAATGTGTTGAAAGGCAAGAGATTTATAAGCGTTTTCATGAGTGATTTCCCATTGTGAAATGAATGTGGGATTAGTGGAAGGTAGTTAGAAATAGATTTATCCCACATTGGTTGAGTGGATGAAATGGATGTGAGATGAGAGGATAAATATGATATAGCATGGTTATGAAATAATAAATAAGATGAAATGATAATATAATATGATGAGGTATTAAATACTGAATAAGATGAGAATATGATAAAATGGAGTGTAATAAATAATCAAATAATATGATAAATGAAATATGATGAAAAGTGATGAATACCATAAAGTATGAAATAATGATAGAATATCAAATGGAAATAATAGAGTGATGAATGATTGCGAATATGATATTAGGGAAATTTTATGAGGAAACATTAGGTAAATTTTTGTGTGTCTACACATTTTTTTTCTTTTATCATAGTATAGAAGCTTCCCCTTATACATTTTACTATTCTAATTTTAGATGTTCATATATGGTTATGCCTTGTCAACCATATTTCACCATGCTTGTACATTTGTTGTGTAACTTTAAAAGGAAACATTTGCTTGTGATCCCAAAAGTGAAGAAGTGCTCAAAAACAGTACTTCACTAAAAATTTCAGTCATTTACATTTTAATAATTCCTTGGGCCCCACTTAAAAATATTAATAAATGGAATAAACCATTCATAAACACATTTGTCCCCCTCACAACCTTTTAATATGGGCCCACTTCAATTAAAACATTATTAAACTACTCTTTCCACCTTTTTACAAATGAAATTGATGGCCTTATGTAAGTTGATTCATTCAACAATTGATCAATAATAAGAATAAAATTATGTTTTTTCTTTGTAAATCACATTATTCAACAATAAAGTTTATGATTTAATTGTTAGTCCCTACCTTTAGGGTAGGAGACTAATGTTTTGGATTGACCAAACAAAAAATATATTTGTGCATTGGGAACCACATGCTGGATATAATGCGATGTTAATCCTAAGTTTTCATTATGCATTTATTTTGTTGGAAAGAAAATTACTATTTATCTTCGTTTTGATTGGTAGGTGTGTAATTTCTTGGGGGTTTATATTTTAGAGCATTAATTTTTAATAGATTATCCAATCATTTGGAGCGGGCAAAGTATTACGCTTGTTTCCCTAATTTTTTGTTATTTTTTGAAAGAAGGCCACATGGAGTTGGAAATAGGCACGTGGCTGGTTCATGCATGCACATTTTGCAGAGGGGCATGCTACATGGTGTTTGTATTAGGTGGCATTGTTCATGACAAGTACATCTATTGTCTTGTTGTTTCATCGAGCACACTTTCGGAGGAGACCTGCCTCTAAAGCCTGGATGCCCATGCCAAGAATGATCGTCTAGCATTCATGTGCATTGGCTTGGACTGGAGCTAGGGTTTGGAGTAGGTTTCAGAATTGTTGTCTGGGGGAGTGACCATTTGACGGTAAAATTTTTCATTTTTTGTTTTGGGTTTTTGCTTCCCTTTCAAATTTAGGCTCTCATTATCATATACATTTACCTGGACTGCAAAAAGGGCATTTGAATCCTTGCTTCATTCAAAGAATGCATTCCTATTTTTTGCCATTTTGGCCTATTGTGCAGAGTTTTTCAACCTGTTTTATAGGATATATTGGCTAATTTGGCCCATTTAGAGTCAAGACTCCATTCTTTTTGAGGTATCATCTAGTTCAAAGGCAAAAAATTGTAGAGATTTGGCCTAGTTTCTCAAATTGAGCGCCATCAATCATGCTAGCATTTATATATTCTTTGTTTTCAATTTAGAACACCTATCAATAGTGTGGCACCATAGACTTGCAACTTCTCACCTCTTTAAAGTGAACAATGTTCGGCTACCTAAGAGATTGTCATGAAATTCCATCATGATGAGACAACATTTCTTTGAGACATTTTCCCAAACAGTTCACCGCCTTTTCTATGCTATAGCTTACTATTATGATTTTATAGATTTTTTCCAAGCATCCATAGCTTGTTCGGGAGCACCTATTTTAGGATTTTAGCCATAGTAGCAAGGCAGTTAACTATTTGGGAATATGCCTTAGGACAAGACAACATTTTTGAAGGTGTTCATGTGCGTTGGCTTGGATTGGAGCTAAGGTTTGGACCATGTTTGAAACTTTCTATTTTTTTTTTGCATTAACCATTTCTTCCTCTTTATGTCTAAAAAAACTATCAACTTCCATTTTCTTCCTCTTTAGGGCATATTAATTTCACATTTTAATTATTATTCAGAGAACTGCATAGTTGTAACAGATCATGCCACACTAATCAACTTGTGGGTATGGTGTGTTTCACTACAAATTTAACCTAGCTAGCATATTAGAATCCATCTGATCTGGAAGAGCATAAAAACATCGATTTGAAATGCTTTTACTTAATTTTTAACAATCCATTGGGCGTAATGTACAATCGAATTCTTTCAAAATTTTCATCCCCTCTTTCATATACATAAATGCACCTTCGTCAGGTTTGGTCTCTCTATAAGGCAAGACCTCTACACCCACAAAAATACATTGCAACACCTTCAAAATTGCTCTCTCATTCTTAGTAACATGGTGCCTAATGACAAACCCCAGTAGAAGATTCATAATTCAAAAAGAACCCGCAATGACCCCTATTTTAGGTCTCTTGATCTGCCAAGAATTTTCCAATTCTTCAAACATGACTGTTTCTTTTGATTGGGTACAATAGTAAAATTCCCTTTTGGTGTAATGTGTATCAAAAAGTTGTTTCTTTTGATTGGGTAAATTTCCCTTTTTGGAGAACCATGTACTCAACCACCATAGTAGTGGAGAGTTGGAATTAAAGGCTGAGTATATTACACCATCTCATAGGCACTCCAACTACTGATAGGAAATTTTATTTATTTATTTATTTTTCCTATCATCCTTTTCAGTCCCAAATTTTTCTGCAACCTATCTCTATGTAAGCTTTCTCTTCCATTATGTTCAAATTTCTCACATTTGGGGGGAGAAATTCTATTGTGGACTTGAGAATTTTGTAATACATCAAGAGAGTTACAACAGAAAAAGAGTATAAAATAAAACAATAACAAAGCAGACAAACAAACAACATACAAAACTTCTAAACATAACAATAACATGTCTGAGATCTGAGCTGGTCATCACTATAGTCAGGTTAGTCATCTGTTTTTTTTCCCGATATATTGTGTGAACTGTTTATCCATTTTTAAGTTACTTTTTCATTTGAATCAATAACTGTTTATTCTTAATCCTATAATCAAAACAAAATAGATCTGAAAAAAAATCATATATATTTGTAATAGTCTTGACATATGCTCCTTTTGTTATATATTTTAAATTATTTATATATCTGTAACACACCAAGAAGTAGGTCCTTTTGTTTTTAGTTTTTTGGGGCACACGTTACATGGGCCACCACATTGCTCATCTGTGTTGCATATACATATATTTCAAAGGATGGATATACATTTCTTATACAACAAGTTCAGGATGGAGGCTTTCTTTCAAGATGGGCATTGGAGGTTTCTTGTTTGTTTTTCAGAGTCAAATCCATTCCTTTTACTTGTATACAAGGAAAATCATATGACTAGAATAATGACAAAAAAATATGATTGTAATGGTGGAAATTGTAGGTTATTTTTAAATTCTAAATGGTAACTAAATGGGGTGTAATCTTACTTTATGTTTTATTTTCATGCAAATCAACAAACTAAGGAGGTACATGAGATCTATACAAAGTTATCAAGATTTTATAATGAGAAATTTAGGTATTATAACAATGTTATATAGTTAGACCAATTTTATCTCATAGATTTTTTCAAAAGAAATCATGTAATTAATGCCTATGATTTTAGACATGATGCTATATTTGAATGCCTTATGTGTATGTGTGCCTATACTTTCTTGAAAACATATTTTTTATTTTTAGTGGTTTGCTGGTGGCAATGGAAATTTTTGGTTAGCTTGTTTTGGGCGCTGCCCTATTGCAGAGGTGTTCATCGTTAGTCAAGGTTGTTGTAGGGCATCATTAATATTAGTAGTTCAACCTTAGTTTCTTAATGTTAAGAAGGTGATCCAAGTGAAGGGAAGTTGCCAAATTGCAAAAGTCTCTTCACAACACAAGTGTCTCCATGAATGTTGGTATGTATCAGGGAATTTGTATGCCATGCTTGTCCTTGAGGCCACACTTACTGGTCTGGTGTTGTAATGGTTAGTTAGTCTACACAAGGACTTGAAACCATATCAAAGTGCATTTTATGCTACTCTTTCTAATGCAATATATGGGTTCACTTTTCTCATCACAGATTATTCAAAGAGGCTTTGTTGTGTATGCTTTTGATTATATAATGGAATATTTTTAATCACACAACCTAGCTTATGGTTTATGAATGCATTTCTAGTTCCTATGTTGTGTCTCAAAAACATGATTGTATGTAAGGTTTGGGACTTGTCTTAGTTTCCCAAATGATAAAGGACCTGTCTATTGTAGTTTTTTCATCCATCACCACTTAAATCATTTGAGAAGCATATTTTATCTCATTATTATTGATGGTGTTTTATGCACTTCTCAACACAGGTAATACGTAGGTGCATTACCTCTCTTGAAAGACAATCTTCCACAATTAAATTGCAGAACACTATCCCAAGGTCTCTCGGATGTCAGGTCATGATGATGCTTGGAATATTTCAGTTGATTTACGTGATTTATTGGAATCACAAGGCAGCCTTACGAAAGTTAAAGCTTCTTGAGAATCAGGTTTATGAACGGAGTTTTTCAGATAGGAAATTACTGCACTCTGCTGCAGGTTCAAACAATAGTCTAGAAGTCCATTGTTTCGTCGGATTTGGCTTTACAATGTACAACGAACCTTAGCATAGGTTATTTCCTAAAAAAGGGGAAAAAAGGGCAGGGAAGAAGGAAGGTTCTTGGACCTGCAACTATCGATGAATGATGATCATGGAGGTTCCTGCTATGCACAGTTTCCTTAAAATATGATTTCACTTAATCATAATTCTCACAATATCATGAAATCTATGTTATCTTTTAAGGACTGCAGATATTCATTATTCATTCACCATGTAAATGTGAACAAAGAAAAATTTTAGGGAGCAGCTATGGAATTACAGTCCAGACTAACTTTACACAGTCACCTACAAGCAACAAATGACCAAAAGTATGGACAAGGAAAGCATACACACAACAAAAAACTTCATAACCAAAGACAACATACTAAATCTACCAAAATCATAGGATAACAAAATAACTTAAAGTAAAGTTTTAACTAAGGGGAGAAGAATCATGAAACATGTGGAGAAACCCAAAATACACCAAGAAATGACTGTATTTTCTATTGCAATTTCTGCAGCATGCCTTTACAACAACTCAACTCTCTTAAAATGAGAGGAGGAGAGCCCTATTTATAGTTTTCAAAAAGCAAAATGAGTGGCCAAGATTCAATTCTATTGTGTGGCCAAGATTCACTTTAGACTAGGGTTTCACCTACCCCCAAATATATTACATTTTAAAAACATCTTTAATCTTTTCCTTGTTTTGTCCTCTAGTGGCAACACTGTAGCAGTTTTGTCTTTTTGTTGTTTTCCCTTTGCTACAACTACTCCTTTAGGAATTCTTCATCGATGGCAGGGTTGCCCTCCTACTTCTTCAAAGATGCATACCCCATGAAGCTCAAGATCAATGGCCGAAGCTTGTCCACTTCCATGATGTTGGATCGTAACACCTGGTAACTCCATTCTTGGGAGTTGTTAATGAGCTTCTTCCAATCGTAATCATACTTGGCAGCATTACTTCTGAAAAGCTCAGACTAGGTGAAGGCTCAAGCAACAAAGCTCATGAAATCCATGGTAACCTCTGCTGACATCCCATTTTCCATGTTCTTCAAGAAATGAGGCTTTATGTTTTCTAGATTAATTTCAACAACAGGCAGCTCGTACCCCGCTATCAGCTTGAGGTACCAAGCACAATCTCCCCTGGCCTCCTTGGCCCATTCGATATCCAGAACTACTCATTCCAGGATTTGCTCTAGCCTTCCCTTTCGATGATCAAAATATCATTTCCATACATCCACTAACCAGTGATCATCATCCTTGAGGGCAAGGTCCTTCTCCCACACCTCACTCGACAGCGCAAGGATAGCCTCTATCTTTGGGTAGGCAGCTCTGTACTTTTTCAGGAACTCCTCGCAAACTCACCTTGTGCCCTCAAGAGTCCTTTGCACCTCCAAGAACTATTTTTTTGTTCGTACAACCAAGTTGATGCTTGTGTTCCCCATGTCTAAGACTTGCTGAAACCAATTTTCCGTAGTCTTATCCAAGTTCCTGGTTCTTTCCAGCTTATTGATTTTCTCTTGAGACAACAATTAAGGTGGGGCCAACGACATGGTGGGCTGCTCATCCGAGGATGACCATTATTGAATGTAGGCCGTCAGATCGGCCACCTGTGCTTTAAGTTCCTCATTTGAAACCTTATTCTGCTGGATAAGGTGCACCACTGTGGTGACAAATTCCTGGAGGTGGTCGACCTTCTGCTCCCTTGTGGCCACTCCCAAGTAGATGTTGGAGACGTTATAAGTTACTTCTTGTTCTCCAACCACCGTCGTTGCTATTTGTACTACCCTAGATCCAGAGGCATCCATGGTTACTTTTGATCTAATTTTTAGCCTTTTCTTCTTCTTAGTGCTTATCTGTGCTTTGGCCAATATTGCTTGTAGCCTCGCCTTAGGATCTTTCAGGGCGGGAGTCTTTTGCCTGAGCTAATTTCCTAGACAATCAGGCATCTGGGGCCCCTCATTGGGTGATTCATGTTGATCCTTGCTGCTCTCCACCTCAAGTTCAATGGTTTTGACAACACGAGCCTCCTTCTCAACCCCTGCATCCTCCTTCTCCTCATTGGAGTCTTGTTTGAGCGTTACACATTTAGTGGGAGACTTGATGAGCAATTGCTTTTCAGAGGGATCTTCCCTTTCAACATCTTTTTCCTCTTCATCTTGATCATACTCATGTTCCTTGGGCTTATCTTCTTGTTCATCTTCATGGAGGGATGGTTCCTCATCGTGCTCTAGGGTTTGATCATGTCTTTCAACCAGAGACCTGCCAGTCTCAGTCTTCAGAGCAGTAGATACTTCAATCATAGGCTACCCTACAACCTCTTGGTCCTCGATCTCTTTGAGTTGCTTGTTCCATTCTTCTTCAAGCTTCGGGTCAGTTGTTTCTCGGGTTAATTCCATGTCCAACTCCTCGCTGCTTTCACTGGAAGATTCATAGGCCACCTCATCAATTTCTCGGTGCTTGAACATCGGGTGCTCATGGTATACAAACTCTTCATCTTCGGGCCTCTCGGCAACCTCTAGCTGATGTCGCTCGAGCTTATCTAAGATCTGCCTTATTGCCTCCATTCTAGGTGGTTCGGTAGGTGGAGGGAGAGCTGGAGCATTAGCCATAGCTTGGGAAATTGTGGCTTGTACTATTGGATTTGTAAATATCGCTGAAAGCTCAGATGGCACATTTTACATGTATTTTATGAAGGATTCGGGGAGAGTGAGGACAGGTATAGCAGCAGTAGAAGCGGACAGGAGGGAAGGAGACATAGAGGATGAGGAGACCGACGAGGTCGTGGCAGAGGATGAATCCACTGATATAACCTGCACGATCAGAGAAGTGGAGGCAGTGGTAATAGTAGTAGATGGAGACTTCGGCGGGTCAGCCTCTTCCTCTCTGCCCTCAAGGAACGGATCTTCAGGTATTACAGGCATGTCCACAACACCAGATGCTTTTTTTACTTTTTGGAAGGCTTTCCCTCTGAAGCCTTTTGAGCATAAACCTTTGGGTTACGTAGCTACTCACTAGCTTCCTTTCTCTTCTTAGTTTTGATAGATGGTGGGGATTTGGAAGTTTCCCCAGTTGTAGTAGTGGTCACCCCACCGTTAGAGCCGCTTGGCTCACTTTCGAGTCCCTTAAATGTTAAAGCGACTCCTTGTTGTTTCAGTCGGGCCACTTGTTGGTTGATCTAGGCCTTCGTTCGAATCTCGATGGGCTTGGTGAGTACATCAAGGTCATCAACCTCTTGCTTGTCCCAATCAATCATGGACAACGACATATTGGTGACGACACTATATCCCGAATCGATCAGCGTGCTCTCATCCTCTTCAAGCTGATCTAGAACCGGAAACAAGTTGACTCTTTGCACGTAGAGGGCAGTCATGCACATATAGTGTCACAGTCATACTTCAAGATCGTCTGTGCAGTTGGCCCAGAAATCCTCAACATTGTGGAGGTGGGCATACTCAGGTCCCAGTGCTTTTCTGATATGACCATATGGGTCCATTTGTGACCGAGTTGTATACTACCTGAAGTGGTACTCAGCCAGCTCCTTTTCCGAATACCCCACACATTTGGAGGTATGAATCTTGTACATTCCCTGGCCAAGGCCAATAGGATAAGGCGACCCTGCCAGATGTTTGCTGCTCAGGATATTATGAATGTGTCCCAGTTGCTAGGTCAGCTCTAATAGTATGATCTAGTCATTGGGGTACCAGGGTAGCTTGTTCAGCCTCTGTGTGAATCCTTGGGCATGAATGTAAGTGAACTTAGGGAACTATATATAGAGGAAGGCGCTGATGAGCCCAAATATGCTTATAATTTGAATATCATAATGCATTTTTAAATACCCTTACTCTTTTTAATGGTTGTTTTAAACTCTATGATTATAAAATTTTTATTTAAAAATGGGTAATATCCTATGGCAAGCATTCCTATATTCCTATAGCCTAATATCTTTGTATGTCTATATTCATGGCCCTGTTTGACCTCCCAATTGACTGATATGATGCATGTGGTTTTTGGATAAATGAGATGAATTTAATGTGTGTGATTAATGAATGAGTATCGTGTTATTATATGCATGCCTTCTTTCGCCTCTGTTGCCATGTGTTTCACAGGTTGTTGAAGTTTCCATGAACGAGTCAATGCGCAACAAACCTCAGTCCTATAGTGGAGACCATTTCCACCACGACATCGAGGAAGTTGTTCCAGCGAAGACTCTCTGTCCGGGTCATTGGGAGGAGATCTAAATGGTCATCAATCTAGGAAGAGTGGAATGCTAGATTCTCTCTGAATCAGTTGAATAGATATGATTTCATTTATGGAAGTATGTTCCTTGGAATTAGGAAGCATCTATGTCCGCATCTTTCTCTGTTAAGTTAGTTAGTTAGTTGTTTTTCTATAAATAAATGTTCCTCTTGCGCGAGTGAACAAATTAGAGAGATTAGACTAGACTAGAGAGTAGAAACAAAACAGAGTATGTTAAGAGCAATGTTATAATGAGAAATAGAGTTTTGTGTTAGTTTTCTTACAAGCAGAAAGTTTATGAATAAAAGCTGATGAAGTTTTGAGTTCAATTCTTGCATAGTTTGGTTGATGCTTGCTAAGGGGGCCCACTTAGTAAATATCTATAGTTAGTTGTTTATTTCTTGTTGTTTATGAGTTAGAATTTCATTCCAGGAAGTTTCAATGCAAACTCAATCTTATATTGTTCCTGCAGCATAAGGAATCCATCCCTGTGTCTGTTCCTGCAGCATAGGACCAGTTCATGGTTTGTTTCTCAGTAACAGTTGTCATGATTTATGCTTTAACTAAGTTATGCTTAAGTTGATAAGACTTTGCCTTACGTTCTTGCATCAGAAGTAGAATTCCTTTCACGTATTTATTTCTAGTAGGTTGTGGCTAAAATCGGTTCTTAGTGCACATACAGTGCCGCTCCATTTCAAGTATACGTTCCCTGGTTTGACAAAGTAAATGAACGACCATGAGAAGATGTTAGTCACCTGCTAGAATGTCCAATTCCTAGGTTAGGATTTTTCGTGACTTTTATATCCTTTTGTGGGCGACAACCATTTTTGGCGCCGTTGCCAGGGATGGTGTCAAGCTAAGAACCTGTCATAGTCATTGTTAGTAGTAGTTTAGTGTGCTTATTCAAGAATTTTCAAATCCTTCAATTTTCAGTTAAGTTCATTAAATGCATAGAAGAAGAGACGCTCTAGGAAGATTCCTCCCACACCCTTCCTTCACTAATAACGATTTTGAACCAGCTTATAATCTATTTGAGGAAGGAGGAAACCAAGATATCAATCCATTTGCTGAAGACCCACTCACTGAATTTCCCTTTGACCTAGCTGATGAAGAACCTTAGGAAAATCCATTTGCTTTGATACTTCATCAAACAGATATGGCACAAAATCCACCTAATCGACCTCCTACTTTTGAATTCCCTATCATGCCCCAGCAAGATAATGATAACCTCAAAAATATTCCTTCTTCATTACTTCCCAAGTTCTATGGACTAGTTATAGAGGACCCAGACACTTTCTTATTTGAGTTCGACATCCTCTGTCGAAGCTATGATTACACCATAGATGCTCACAAGCTGAAGTTGTTTCCTGCTACTTTGAAGGAGGGAACTCTAAGATGGTTCATGAGTTTGGGGAGGAATGCTGTCAATAGTTGGGCAGTCATGCAAACAAAGTTTCTTGAGAAATATAAGGAATATTGCAAGAGTGGTAGTAAGGGTGATGATATATTCTGAATTCAGCAGAAGGAGGACGAAAGCCTGGAAGACTATATCTCAAGGTTTTTGTTTTCCTTGAAAATGAATTCAAACCATACTCTTAATGAAGAATATCAAAAATTACTTTTTCTAAGGGTAATCAATGATTCCTGTATTGATGCTCTGGATCTGATGGGAAGAGGAGATATAACCCAAGTGCCTTGGGATGATATTAAGTCCATATGCCACAACTACTCTTGAGCAAATGTCAAGAAGGGAAGAGGTCATTAGGCCATAGTGGGAAAGTCTTCTACTAATGGAGTTTCATGGATGGAGATTTCAAATTTGCTGTCTGATTTCAAGCAAGATATCATAAACAATATGGCTACACAGTTGGATACTATGCAAGCTTGAAAGAAACATGAGGAAGCTGAAGCAATCTTGGCCGAGTTTTGTCCACATTGCTGACAAAAGAAGCATGAATGCAGATGTAAGATGGTGGCTAACTTGGAGGCTAAGCAATTATCTACTGACTTTAAGGCAGTAGAAGGTGATGATGACCAAGTATTCTACGTTTCACAAAGGCACCCATAGGCTCAAAGATAAGGTATGCCTCATGACCCTTTGAATTTTGGTAATCCTTACTCTAATTATAGTAACCAATGACAACCTACATATGGCCCATCACCACCGTGGAATATCTCTCAACCACAATGGCCATAAATCTTGCACAAAGAGACATGAATCAGTAACGTTAAACATGGAAAAGCGGCCTTAGAAAAATCCCTGCACATCAAGGTTAGATCCACGATCGTCATTCATATTTGATAAACTCCTAACAGTTGATAAAACACCAGAAGGAAGCAAAACAGGCAATCCGGGTTCCCAGGGCCGGAATTCCCTTGGCAGAATATCGTTTGGAAGGGCAAACGAGGCGAGATTCTCCAAATGACTTTTTCGGTCTTGGATTTGGAGGTCATTTGAGCCCTCATTTCGGTGTTCGAGTTTCAGCAGTAGGAAGGCCATTTGGAATGGCACAGGGAGGACGACACTCTGGGTTCCGAGCTCCAGAGTTCGGATTTCTGGGGTGGGACAGCCGTGTAAAATGGCGAAATGTAGACGACAATCCAGGGATGGAAGTCCGAAGGGTAATATCCAGAGACAAATTTATCAGTCAGGAAAGCTTGGCGGTGAATCAAAGGTCCAGGCCCAGGGACCAGAAAGATTGTTAGGTTTGGCCGTTTGGAATGACGAAATCGAAAAGAAATCCAGGAGTCTAGAGTCCGAACAGCGTATGGACATTATGCTTCTGTTTAGATTTTATGCTCGGCAAAAAGGGGACTAGGGTCCAGGAGTCGAAAAGATGTTCTGAGACAGCCATTTGGGACGTGAAAGCAACACGAAATTCCAGACATGGAATCTCGGAGGTTGGGGTCCAACAACAATTTGGACGTTTGGTTTTCCTACAAGTTTTGAGATGGATGTCTCGTGGCTAGGATTTGAGGGTCGGGAAGATGCTCGAGGAAAGCCATTCAAAACAGCGGAGGTAAAACGGAAACCCGAGAAGGGAATTCCGGAGGCCGGGACTCGGGAGCGCAGTGGACACTGTCATTTTTTTCAAAGTTTTGAGTTTGTGCACCGACGGCCTCGGGGAGGTTCGGGCCCGAGAGGTGCTGTTGACTATTCTGAGGAATAGCGACACAGAGATGAAGCTTCGGTTTTTGATTTCACCCGCCAAACGATGGATTTTTTAGTTTTGACTTCGTGGGTTTTTTGGCTAAGGTACTATTCTATCAGGTATTAGGTTCTTTTTAGGTTTTTTACTTGATTTTAAGCCATGATTTTGAGGAAATGAAGACAAGGCACACAGATGGTAGACATACCTCAAAACCCCAAAGAAGACTTCTACTGAATTCGCATGGAACGACGAAGGCAAGGTTCGGGCGCGGAGGCAGGATTTGCTGGGGCGACACTGTCTTTCTCAATTGCGTCTGTCATGTGAAAATGACAGTTTAAAATTTTTTTATATAACCCCGACGCCATTAATGTCGAAATAAATGCTTGGTACGACAGTAGGTAAGGTAGCTGAGTTTAAATTCCCAAAGTACGGCGGGAGGATCGGGGTCCAGGAAGACGCGAGTGGATGGCTGTTTCAAAAATATGTCGAGTGAAATGCGAATGATGATAGGAGATCTGGGGTTCGGGAAGACAGAGGTGGATGGCCGTTTTGAAAATATGTGGAGTGAAATGCGAACGACGACGGGAGATCCGGGGTTTGGCGTCTAGAAAGACGTGGGCTGGCGGCCGTTCGGAACAGCAAAGTCCAAAGGGAAACCCGGTAGGTCAGGCCCGACAGTCTGAAAAGACATTGTGCAGCTGCCATTTGGGACAACAGAACAGAAACCCGAGGGTCTGAGCCCAGAAGGCACCATAGACGTCAGAAAGGCAATCTAACAAGGGAAACCCGAAATGGCTAAAAATTTGGCATTTTCAAGAGGGCCAATTTTGGTCAAACTTAAAATATGACTTTTGAGAATATGTTGACCTTTTAGGGTGCAAAAAATGGGCATGCAAAACAAGGCAAAGAAAAAAGGACCCGACAAGCAAAAGAGGGAAGAGAGGGTCCCTGTTCCAAATGATGCATGTGTGCAATAGGCACAATAAATGGTGACTCTGCTAGGAGAATGCTCCCGGCATTCTAAAGATAAATATTCATTTTGAACCCAAGATCTCTAGTTTCGCACGCCAAAGCTGATTTTCAATGCTGAACTAAGAGCATGTTAAGGCAAGATTGAATCATGCCGCAACATCATCATGGAAGTGTGTGCATGGTGAGTTCATTACTCCCCTTGGAGATAGCATGAGCAACCACTGATCGGGAGAGATAAGCTACATAGTTCGTCTGGCCCCAAAATTAACCCGAACATTGCTCCGTTGCCAGTCAGGCATCCATAGGCCTAACAAAGTTGTCGCTGTGACCCCACGAACATAGCTCTATTGCCAGTCGGGCATCCATAGCCCCGATAGATATATTTGCATACCCATACAGTTGTTATTTTCATTTTGTCGATTCTTTTCATTTGATATTTATTTTTAATATTTTCCTCTTTTCTTTTTGCCGGGAAAACGAGCAAAACTGAAGGACAAAGCAAGAAACCTATTCTAACCTATGTACAAGTATTTACACAAATAGCTCCGGAAGAGCTCAGGCTTGGAAGTAATGCTTGAGGTGCTGCCCGTTGATAGGCAACAAGACATCTTCACCAGTCAAAGTCTTTAAACGAAAAAAAAATTCTCCAAGGATTTCAATAATTTGAAAGGGGCCAAGCCAAAGCTTGTCGAATTTATTATGTCCCCCTTTCTTTTCATGGGCCTTGTCCTAGTAAAGGACTAGATCGAAAATTCAAAAGGCCTTAATTTTGGCTCGTTGGTCGAACCATCTTTTGACTACACCCTAATGTTTGGCAAAAATTTCTATGGCACAGTCTCATACTTCTTCAAGGTGCAGCAGCTTGGCCAGGCGAGCTTCTCTGCGGTCTCCTCCATAAAAATCATTGATGAATTAGAGGATAGGTATTTTCAAGTGTATGGGGAAGACGGGCTCCAAGCCATAAACGAGATGATATGAGGAATCTCCGATGATAGCCTTGTGTGGGGTGCGATCCGCCCAAAGGATGAAACAAAGTTAGGTATGCCAATCCTTGGGATTTCTATCTAGCAACTTCTTGATCATAGTGATCAAGTTCTTGTTGGTCGATTCAGCAAGGCCATTGCCTTGAGGGTAATAATTGGATGAAAATTTAAGGGCGATACCATAATTGAAAGTCCAACCTGTGAATTTTAATGAAGCAAACGCAGGGTCGTTATCGTATACTAGAGTAGAAGGACAATCAAAGCGATTTAAAATGAAACTTTCCAAAAAGTTAATTATTACTTCAGTTGTACATTACCTACAATCTATTGCTTCTGTCCACCTAGTACAATAATCAATAGCGGTCAGAATGTACCTGTGTATAGTAGATGTTGGAGGGCTTACCGGGCCAATGAAGTCAAGACCCCATTGCGCGAATGGCCTTACCTTCAAAACAGGTTGCACTGGGACAACAAGATTCCTCTCTTGAGTGGTAGCAATCTGACACATGTGGCAGGTTCAGACATGACCGTGGGCATCCTTAAAAATGGTTGGCCAATAGTACCTAGCTCTTAATATCTGATGTGCATTTGATAAACCAAAATCGTGACCAGTCCCAAACTTATCATGGAATTCCTTGAGAACACGATCAACCTCTCCTTTACCGAGGCATCTCAAGTAGATACCTTCATGATTCCTCTTGTATAGTATGGAACCTTGTAGCATGTAGTTGCTTCTTTTCAACCTAAGGGCTCACCTTTGGACTCCTTTCAGATGAGCTGGACATTTATGATTCAACAGGTAATATACTATGTCGTCATACCATTCCCCTGGAGAGACATCCTCCAGCTGGTACTGCTACACTGTGAGTTCGGGTCCAGCATCAATAACCACCTCCGCTATTGTTTTGGAAACTGCTTGTCCTCTCACTAGATTCATCGGTTGGATCTCCATATCAAACTCCTGTAGCAAAAAAATCCACTTTGCCCTTCGCAACTCATTCTGCATAAGCAGGGTCTTCATAGCGGGGTCAGGAACGATAGTGAACACCTTGTTGCGCAAGATATAATGTCTAAAATTTTTGACTCCTTTAACAAGGGGATAGGATTGTTTCTCGACGTTATGATAGCGTAGTTCAACATCCTTTAGAGGGGTGCTCATGAAGGTGATCAGATGTTCACTCCCCTCATCATCCTTTTGTGTCAAGATACTGGCACAACAATGATCTGAAGCAAAAGAATAGATGTAGAAGGGATTTAGGTAATTGGGGCTGACCAACACAGGGGCATCAACAATTGCCTTCTTGATTTCCCCAAAATCCTGCTTTGCTTCTAGGGTCCACTCGACCTTAGCGTCCTGTTTTAACATAGCGTTGAGTGGTTTGATGATCTCCGCAAAGCCTGTGATGAACTTGCGGACAAAGTTAATCTTTCTGAAAAAATATTTCAATTCATTTTTGCTACTTGGTAGCTGGATCTTCATGATTGAATGGAAACAAACGGGGTTGATAGAAATTCCTTGTTCTGACAGGGCGTGTCCGGAGAGCTTCCCCTCAGTGACACCAAAGTTGCACTTCTTCGGATTAAGGGAAACCCCAAATTTGTGGCACCTTTTAAAGACCTTGCATAGGTCAGTGACGTGATTACCTCATTGCTTTGAGAATACTGTCAAATCATCCATGTAGATGATTATGCATTGTTGGATCAAATCTTTGAATACAATATCCATGGCATGTTGGAAAGTGGCACCGACATTGATTAGTTTGAATGACATTCATCTATAGGCGAAAGTTCCCCATTTAGTGTTGAATTCCGTCTTGTGTCGATCTTCGTACTGTACCATAACCTGATTGTATCCTGAATATCCATCCAAGAAGGACATCATTTGGGAGCCATTTACTATCTGTAACACCTCATCCAATGAGGGTATAGGATAGTTATCCTTTTATGAAGCTCAGTTCAGATTGCGAAAGTCGATGCATAATCTGATTTCCTCATTTTTCTTCCTAATAGGAACCAAATTTTCCACCCACATAGAGTGTCTAACTGGGAAAATGATCCTAGCTGACAACAACTTTTGTAATTCCTTGTATATTATTGGTTCCAGCAAAGTGTTGACAGGGTGCTGTTGCTGTCGAAATGGCTTTGCATCTGGTTTGAGCGGGATGGTGTCGGTAATGATGGATGTATCATACATCTTGAGATCCTTGTAGCTATAGGTGATGATGTCATGATACTTATGTAGAGCCTCGAGTATAACTTTTCTTTCCTTAGGAGCGCACACCTTGCCAACAAACACATTCTTGGCATTCCCGACCGTTCCTAGATTGTAAGTGTCACATTAGTCGTTGATGGTATCCTTCTTACCCTATTGATCTTGATCTCTGATCTGGTCAAGGTCAAAGATTCACTCCAACTGGACCATTCCCTTAGGGATGGTGTTGGTATTTAGGTTGTTAATACCTTCTATATCTAGGTCCACCTCTTGAGGTGCGACTTCATCAATTATCTGCGTAGCAAACACATCTGAATTGGTGATAAAATCTAGAATGTGTTTATCATCATTGAATACCTGGATATTGGCTACGTTATTCGGCACTGACATGACAGAGGTGAGCTCCACCATGAATCTTCTGAGGCCAAATAGGGATAGTGGCTGTAGCATGCTTGCTGCCTGCGCCAAGGCATTGGCAGTATGATTATAAGTGCATGGGATCAATTGAATATTGAATGCATCTAACCCTTCTAGTAGATCCCATAGTGGTGTCTGTAGTTGGTGAGTCTTCTGTCATAGCAGGAATAAAGCTTCCTGACCTGCTTTATGACCAACTCCAAATCTTCATACACTTGGAGCATTTTGACACCATTTCTTAATTCCATTAAGAGGCCCAAGACTAAAGCCTCATACTCTGCTATGTTATTGGTACAGTAAAACTGAAGTCGATGAGCAGCAAAGTATGACTTACCTTTGGGACTGATCAATTTGAAACCTTCCCCAGCTCTATGCTTGGATTTAGACCCGTCAAAGCGCAACGTCTAGAATCCAAGAGAATCCTTGAATGTAGAACCCATAGATCTGATTTTTGCCTTCGGTGGGAACTTCATTTTAGTAACCATTCTGGAAGGTGCAGGGACGGAATGTGTTTGTTCGGGTGGTGTAGACCCCACTTTCTCCTTTGGAGTAGCCTATATTTTAACGTGTTCAATCGTTGCCTGACACAAACAGCAGTCGAACTTTGAGTGGGCATCATTATGTACTCTGCACCAATTGGGGAGCAAGAGTTCCTAGAAGTTCGTTCGGGTCCCTAGACTAAGATGGTCCTGAACACAATTTTCCATGAAAGCTTGGAAGCCATCCATCAATCCCTGAGTGTCATCCTCTCCTAGCTCTTCATCGTTGGATTCTATCAGCACTTCAGTGCTCTAAGAGGAATTGACTAAATTGGCAGGTGGGCTGCATAGTACGAGGAAGACCTCACTTGTTCCCTCTTCTTCAAAACATTCTTGCTCCTTCAGATACGATATTGGGGAATAATTTCCCAAGTCAATTTCAGCATACAACACCTCGTTCGTGTTGTTGTACTCAATGATCATGAATCTCATCTGTGGTTCCCGATCGATCCAAATCTGATTCGACATTCCTTTCCATGGTAGCCACATGTGTGATTAATCAATTGTAGCGTATCCATTCAATGCCCTTGTGAAATCCCTTCCTAGGATTATACGATACATATCCGAGATATCAGCCACCTGAATGTCTATGGTCTGTTGGATTTGGGGATCAGTAGCAACCTACATGGGTATTCTGTTAATTTCCCCCACTATGATGATCTCAGTTTTATCAAGTTGTGTCACCTTTTTCCGAGAGGGAGTTGGTGTTGTTCCAAGTGCCTTGCACATGCTCAAGGGCATGACATTGGCCGATGCGCCCGAATCTAGCAGGCAGTTGTGGAGGTTTTTCCCAAACATGCGGATGGTGGTCAGAAAGGGAGGAGTTTCAAATTTTCCCTGAAACAATCCCCAAGAAACGTCCACCTAGGTGACTTGTCCCTTGTCTTTTTCATTGCCCTTGCTTTGGGTTGGTACCTAATTAGTTACTATGTCGGCCTGCTTATTTGCTTGCTGACCTGCTGGCGGGTTAGCCTTACTATTGAATATTTTCCTAACGACCGGCTCACTTTGCTAATCGTCAAAGGAGACCCTCTTTGCGGGAGTTTCTTGAGCTATCCCCTGTGACGAAGTCCCATTTATCATTCTAAAAAAAGGTGTTCCTGATGGCAGGCACCTTTAGAAGTTCGAATGCGGACACACTTAGCTTTACCTTTTTGAATTCCTCAGTAATATACTCCCCCATCTGCTCAACTTCTTGGTCACAGGAAATGTTTTGGGAGGAGCTGGTGGCTTGGCTTTGGCTGTTGTTCTACTGTTTATTTTTGCTGAGATATCATGTGGGTGTATGGGGAAAACCCAGATTATTACTTGCATTTGGATCGAGAGGAGTGCTAAAATTATTCGGAGGTGTGGAGGTTGTAAAAGGGCCTCCAACATGCCCACCAGCATGTCCATATTTGAGGTTGTGTGGGGTAGTCCATTAGTGAAACATCTGGACTTCATCTTCCCTAGGCTCTTCTTCATAATCTTTAGGACCATTATCTATTGAATCAAAAAGCTGAGCCAAAGGACCTTCAAAACTTGCCTCTTCTACTTTACCGTTGATGTTCGAATCGAAACCCTCTTGCTCTGGTGTGTTGCACTCCACTCTTGGGAAAGGAGTATGGTTCAAGACCAACACCGAGGAGTCGTATGGGTCAGACGGGACAATGTCTATGCATCCCGAACTGTCCACTGCATTCTGAACTTCAACTTGGAAAATCTCAGCTGCAGTTTGGAATTTTGGACAATCCAGCTCGGAGTGGCGACTCATTTTGTGTATGCGATGCCAACCGGATAGAGAAGCCTCCACCAAGTAAACTCTGCTTGCAGGGTTCTCATTGTTGTTGGGCTGATCAAGGGGTGTGGGAACACCGCCGTTGTTGGGTTTTGTGTTCCATATCCGATTTTTCGTTTGGAAGGGCCTTCTGTCAAAGTTTTGGCCTGAATTCTAATTTTTGTCATAATTCTGCCCAGATGACATGCTAGTATCCCGATTCTCCAGATTTTCACGATGATCTCGGTTATCATGATTAAGGTTAGCTTGGATGTTCTTTTGTGATGCTTGCAGTTGGTTATTTTGATTTTTTAAGTGCGTCATCTCTATGGACATCTTCTTGATCATTTCTGTAAGCTCGTCAATCCTGTCTTTTTTGGCATTGTTTGGTTGCTATGTGGCGTTCTGAAGGAACACGGGTTGTGCAACCGACTAATTCTAATGAGCAGGTGGGAATTCAGTTGCCTGGAGGTACATCGACACCTAGGACGGTTGAGGATGGGAATGTTGTTGTCGATGTAGCAAGTAGTGAGGTACTAGATGTGCCTAATTCATTGGCTTCCCAAGGTGCAGAACCATAGGTAGCTACGGTACTGGATTCAATAGGGGTGTCTGATGCTGCAAGGCTTGAGTAAGCCCTTGAATCTGCACCGGGTGCGTGGTTTGCCCAAGAGAAGGCAATGGACCAAAATTTTTTTGCCCCAAATTTGTGTTGGCAATAATGGCCTTAACGTATGCATCGACCAACCTGGCAGGCAGTGATCACATTCTCTTCACCAGAGCTGAAGTGAGGTTATCCAATGCTGCATAGTAAATTGGTAAGATGGTGTCATTGAAAACATACGGGGCTTGCAGCCGAGTGTATGCTCTGTGGAAAATATCATTGAACGAATTGATCGGTTCATTAATCTCCCTTTGAACCAACATGAAATACTGATATGAATCTATGGGGCTAACCGAAGTCTTAAATTTCTGCAGAAAAACATTTTTCAGAAGGTCCCATGTGCTGATAGTTCTAGCCAAAAAATTGACATACCAGTAGAAGGCCTCTTCCCCTAAGGAGTAGGGAAAGATCCTACAAGCCACATCTTCGTATATGATTTGCATAGTCCTCAGGGCAATCTCAAAAATCTTGACATGCTCCTCGGATGTCCTCTGTGGATCTCGGGAGTTGAACTTCGTGCAAAACTTCTCAGGATTCTTTGCCATATCATGGTAGAGGTTGAAGGCTAAAGGAGACGGGTTATTGCCCAACCATACCATTAGAGGGGGCGGTGGAGGTGGTTGTGCCAGATTGTCTTATAATTGCAAAGGGGTAGCAGCAACTGATAGGATAGCAGCAGGGTCGGTGACTGTGTTTGGCTGAAAGGCAGTGTTCAACCTAGATGGAGTGGCAGCTTGGAAGGCTATTTGGATTGGGTGAGTGGAAGGTGGTACTGCCAATGACGATGGAGGAGATAGAGGTGAAAGAGCAGTGAGCTGGTCGGGTGAATCGACGGTGGATGGTTCCCTTTGTTTAGCTCTTTTAGCTTGAACAGGGGGCTATAATTCCTGGAATTCTCCCTTGTTCGGTGTAGATCTAAAGACTCGATGAAATATCTCAGGGGAGAATGACCCAATTCGATCCAACTTTATCACCAAAATTCCCTCCTTCTAGTGCCAGTTTTGTTGATGGTTTTTTATGCACTTCTCAACACAGGTAATACATAGGTGTGTTACCTCTCTTGAAAGACGATATTCCACAATCAAATTGCAGAACACTATCCCAAGGTCTCTCGGATGTCAGGTCATGACGATGCTTGGAATATTTTAGTTGATTTACGTGATTTTTTGGAATCACAAGGCAACCTTACGAAAGTTAAAGCTGTAGGAGAATCGGGTTTATGAATGGAGTTTTTCAAATAGGAAATTACTGCACTTTGCTGCAGGTTCAAACAATAGTCTAGAACTCCATTGTTTCGTTGGATTTGGCTTTACAATGTGCAACGAACCTTAGCATAGGTTGTTTCTCAAAAAAGGGAAAAAAAGGGCAGGGAATAAGGACGGTTCCTGGACTTGCAACTATCGATGAACAATGATCATGGAGGTTCCTGCTGTGGAGAGTTTCATTAAAATATGATTAACCTTAATCATAATTATCACAATATCATGAAATCTATGCTATCTTCTAAGGACTACAAATATTCATCATTCATTCACCATGTAAATGTGAACAAAGACAAAGTTTAGGGAGCAGCTATGGAATTATAGTCCAGACTAACTTTACACAATCACCTACAAGCAACAAATGACCAAAAGTATGGACATGGAAAGCATACACACAACAGAAAACTTCATAACCAAAGACAACATACTAAATCTACCAAAATCATAGGACAACACAATAACTTAAAGTAAAGTTTTGACTAAGGGGAGAAGAATCATGAAACATGTGGAGAAACCCAAAATACACCAAGAAATGAGTGTATTTTCTATTGCAATTTCCGCATTATGCCTTTACAACAACTCAACTCTCTTAAAATGAGAGGAGGAGAGCCCTGTTTATGGTTTTCAAAAAGAAAAAGGAGTGGCCAAGATTCACTTTACACTAGGGTTTCACCTTCCCCCAAATATATTACATTTAAAAAAAATCTTTCATCTTTTCCTTGTTTTGTCCTCTAGTGGCAGCACCATAGTAGTTTTGTCTTTTTGCTGTTTGCCCTTTGCTACAACTACTCCCTTAGAAATTCTTCATCGATGACAGGGTTGCCCTCCTGCTTCTTCAAAGCTACATACCCCACGAAGCTTAGGATCAATGGTCAAAGCTTGTCCACTTCCATGATGTCGGATCGTAACACCTGGTAACTCCATTTTTGGGAGTTGTTAATGAGCTTCTTCCAATCGTAATCATACTTGGCAGCATTACTTTTGAAAAGCTCGGATTGGGTGAATGCTCAAGCAATAAAGCTCATGAAATCCGTGGTAACCTCTGTTGACATCCCATTTTCCATGTTCTTCAAGAAATGAGGCTTTATGTTTTTTGGATTAATTTTAACAGCAAGAAAATCCTACCCCGCTATCAGCTTGAGGTACCGAGCATAATATCCCCTAGCCTCCTTGGCCCATTCGATATCCAAAACTACCCGTTCTAGGATCTGCTCTAGCCTTCCCTTTCGATGATCAAAATCTCATTTCCATACATCCACTAACCATTGATCATCATCCGTGAGGGCAAGGTCCTTCTCCCACACCTCACTCGACAACGCAAGTATAGCCTCTAAATTTGGGTAGGAAGCTCTATACTTTTTTGGGAACTCCTCACAAACTCACCGCGTGCCCTCAAGAGTCCTCTGCACCTCTAGGAACTTATTTGTTGTTTGGACAACCAAGTTGATGCCTGTGTTCCCCATGTCTAAGACCTGCCGGAACCAATTTTTTCGTAGTCTTATCCAAGTTCATGGTTCTTTCCAACTTATTGATTTGCTCTTGAGACAACAAACTGAGGCGGGGCCGACGACGTGGTGGGCTTCTCATCTAGGGATGACCATTGTTGAATGTAGGCCGTTAGATTGGCCACTTGTGCTTTAAGTTCCTCCTTTGAAACCTTATCCTGTTGGATAAGGTACACCACCATGGCGATAGATTCCTAGAGGTGGTCGACCTTATGCTCCCTTGTGGCCACTCCCAAGTCGATGGTGGAGATGTTATAAGTTACTCCTTATTCTCCAACCACCGACATTGCTATTTGTACTGCCCTAGATTCGGAGGCATCCATGGTTACTTTTGATCTAATTTTTGGCCTTTTCTCCTTCTTAGTGCTTATCTATGCTTTGGCCAATATTGCTTCTAGCCTCGGCTTAGGATCTTTCAGGGCAGGAGTCTTTTTCTTGAGCTAATTTTCTAGCCAATCGGGCATCTAGGGCCCCTCCTTGGGTGATTCATATTGATCCTTGTTTCTCTCCACCTCAAGTTCAATGTTTTTGACAACATGGGCCTCCTTCTCAACCCCTACATCCTCCTTCCCCTCGTTGGAGTCTTGTTTGAGTGTTACACATTTATTGGGAGACCTGATGAGTAATTGCTTTTCAGAGGGATCTTCCCTTTCAACATCTTTTTCCTCTTCATCTTGATCATACTCATGTTCCTCGGGCTTATCTTCTTGTTCATCTTCATGGAGGGATCCTTCCTCGTCGTGCTCTAGGGTTTGATCATGTCTTTCAGCTGGAGACCTGCCAATCTCAGTCTCCGGAGCAACAAATCCTTCAATCATAGGCTACCCTGCAACCTCTTGGTCCTCGATCTCTTTGAGCTACTTGTTCCATTATTCTTCAAGCTCTAGGTCAGCTATTTCTCGAATTAATTATATGCCCAACTCCTTGCTACTTTCACT
This sequence comes from Sequoiadendron giganteum, assembly GCA_007115665.2. Lineage (NCBI taxonomy): Eukaryota > Viridiplantae > Streptophyta > Pinopsida > Cupressales > Cupressaceae > Sequoiadendron > Sequoiadendron giganteum. The sequence goes on along the minus strand of CM021106.1, from coordinate 602,274,636 downwards.
GGAAGATTCATAGGCCACCTCATTGATTTCCCGGTGCTCAAACATCGGGTGCTCATGGTATACAAACTCTTCATCTTCGGGCCTCTCGACAACCTCTAGCTGTTGTCGCTCAAGCTTATTTGAGATCTGCATTGTTTCCTCCATTTTAGGCGGTTTAGTAGGGGGAGGGAGAGATGGAGCATTAGCCATAGCCTGGGTTATTACGACTTGTACTATTGGATTTGTAAGCATCCCTGAAATTTCAGATGGCACATTCTGTATGTATTATATGAAGGATTCGGGGAGACTGAGGACATGCATTGTAGCATTAGAAGTAGATGGGAGGGAAGGAGACATAGATGATCAGGAGACCGACGAGGTTGTGGCGGAGGATGAATCCACCGATATAACCTACACGATTGGATAAGTGGAGGCAAGGTGGACAGAGATGTCCACCGTGGGCGGAGAGGTAGCATATATTGCAAGCAAAGTAGGTGGGGCAGTGGTAATAGTAGCAAATGGAGACTTCAGCGGGTTAGCCTCTTCCTCTCTGCCCTCGAGGAGTGAATCTTTGGGTATTACAGGCATCTCCAAAACATTGGCTACTTTTCTTTTCTTTTTGGAAGGCTCGCCCTCTGAAGCCTTTCGAGCATAAACCTTTGGGTTAGGCAATTGCTCACTAGCTTTCATTCTCTTCAGATGGTGGGGATTTGGAAGTTTCCCCAGTTGTAGTAGTAGTCACCCCACCATCAGAGTTGCTTGGCTCACTTTCGAGTCCCTTGAATGTTAAAGTGACTCCTTGTTGTTTCAGTCGGGCCACTTGTTGGTTGATCCAAGCCTTCATCTGAATCTCCATGGGCTTGGTGAGTACATTGAGGTCATCAACCTCTTGCTCGTCCCAATCAATCATGGGAAGTGACATATTGGCGACGACACTATATCCTAGATCGATCACCGTGCTCTCATCCTCTTCAAGCTGATCTAGAACTAGACACAAGTTGACTCTTCACATGTAGAGGGCAGTCATGCACATATAGTGTCGCAACCGTACTTCAAGATCATCTTTGCAGCTGGCCCAGAAATCCTCAACATTGTGGAGGTGGGCATACTCAGGTCCCAGTTCTTTTCTAATATGACCATATGGGTTCATTCATGGCCGAGCTGTATAACACCTGAAGTGGTACTCTGCCAGCTCCTTTTCCGAATACCTCACACATTGGGAGGTATGAATCTTGTACATTCCTTGGCCGAGGCCAATAGGATAAGGTGTCCCTACCAGATGTTTGTTGCTTAGGATATTATGAATGTGTCGTAGCTGCCAGGTCAGCTCTAATAGTATGATTCGATCATTGGGGTACCAAGGTAGCTTGTTCGGCCTCTCTGTGAATCCTTGGGCGTGAATGTAATAGAACTTAAGGAACTGTATATAGAGGAAGGCATAATGCCTTAGGAGGGCTTTGGCACTGTGGGAGACTCTTTTCTGGAAATCACCTCCAAGCAGCTGAATGATGTAGGAAATGAATGCATCATTTACCCTGCAGTGTCTCTCTTGAAGTTTCTATATTACAATTGTGGATATTTGTCATAGGGCTTAAGTTCTCTTCTTGGCGCCTCATTAGGCATTGCAATTAATCCATGGTAATGCCACCTATAAGAAAGAAAATAGACTAGGTATGATGTCATGTAGAATTTTGATGTCTTCTTCACATTGATAAATTGCTCATGAAAGGAATTGCTAATTATTTCCCCCCAATAGAAGGAAGGATCAGTCCCATGAAGGATTTGCTCCAAAAAGTATAGCATCCACTCTTGAAAGAAGGCCGCAGTAGGAAGGCCCATTACCCTACTTAGTAGGGTGACAAGGTCGTGGTAATCCTAGAAGAAATCACTACGAAAAATCTCCTGAGGAACTTTGCCAGCACTCACCCGCTTATCCTTTAACTAGTATTGATTAATCAGTTTCTTGCATCTCATGAGATCCTGATCCCCAATGCCTTGCATTCTTCTACAGTTGGAGTCTCCATGTTTTCAAAGGCGGGGATGTGGAAAGTTGTAGTTATCCCTAGAGGGGACATATCTGCAAGGATGTTTCTGTCTCTATCTATTATGGTTCTGGTTTGTGGTTGATATGCTTCCCAGCATGCCATTACCAACTCGGGGGCCACCAAAGATGGTGGGAAGCCTGCAGCCTTGGCAAGTCCACTGCTGCTGATCAACTTTTCATTTTCTGTTTTCGGACCCACCCTGACCCTCCGTGTAAATTCATGAATATCGACATGCCCGATATAGGTATCTGTGATGTCTCTCCAAAGAGTGGTGATTCTGGAGTGTAGCGGAACTCCCTAGAATTTGAACTTCATTTAACCCTTGTCCTCCTTGAATCGAGGTGCCTTGGCAGTTACTTTTCCCTTTTCCTTGGTGGCAGTGAAGGTTTCTGCACCGGATTTCATAAATCCTGCACAAAGAGATGTGAATCAATAACATTAAACATCGAAAAGCAGCCACAAAAACATCCTTGCACATCAAGGGAAGATCCACAATCGTCATTCATATTTGATAAATTCTTAACACTTGATAAAACACCAGAAGGAAGCAAAATAGGCAATCTGAGTTCCCAGGGCCAGAATTCCCTTGGAAAAATGTCATTTGGAAGGGCAAACAAGGTGAGACACTCCCGATGAATTTTTTAGTCTTGGACTTAATCAAACAAAAGTTTGGCATGAGGAAAGGCTCAATTTTAGCAAGTGGGTTGAAGTCCGTTTTGGATTTGGAGGTCATTTGAGCCCTCTTCGAGGCATTCGGGTTTCAACAGTAGGAAGGCCATTTGGAACAGCGTAGGGAGGACGACACTCCAGGTTTTGAGCTCCAGAGTTCGGGTTGCCGAGGCGGGATAGCTGTGCAAAATAGTGAAATGCAGACAACAATCTGGGGTTGGAAGTCCATAGGGTAATCCTCAGAGACAAATTTATCAGTCAGGAAAGCCTGGCGGTGAACCAAAGGTTGAGGCCCGGGGATCGAAAAGATTGTCAGGTTCGGCTGTTTGGAATGGCGAAACTGGAACGGAATCCTGGAGATGGAATTCCAAAGTCTGGAGTTCGGACAACGTATGGAAGTTATGCTTCTATTTAGATTTTATGCTCGGCAAAAAGCGGACCGGGGTCTGGGAGTCAGAAAGATGCCCTGGGACAGCCGTTCAGGATGGCGAAAGCAACACAGAATTCCAGACATGGAATCCCAGAGGTGGAGGTCTGACAACAATTTGGACGTTTGGTTTTCCTACAAGTTTTGAGATGTACGTCTCGTGCTTAGGGTCTGAGGGTCAGGAAGACGCTCGAGCAAGGCTATTCAGAATGGCGGAGGCACAACGGAAACCCGGGAAGGTAATTCCGGAGGCTGAGACCCGAGCACGGTGGACATTATCATTTTTTTCAAAGTTTTGAGTTTGTGCATGGACGGCCGTAGGCCCGAGAGGTGCCGCTGACATTTCTAAAGAACAACAGGGGAGAGGTGAAGCTCCGGTTTTTGATTTCACCCACCAAACGATGGATTTTTCAGTTTTGACTTTGTGGGTTTTTTGGCTAAGGTACTATTCTATCAGGTTTTAGGTTCTTTTTAGGTTTTTTACTTGATTTTAATCCATGATTTTGAGGAATTGAAAACAAGGCACACGGATGGTGGACATACCTTGAAACCCCTAAGAAGACTTCTGCTGAATTCATGTGGAACAACAAAGGTGAGGTTTGGGCATTGAGGCGGGATTTGCTGGGGCAGCGCTGTCTTTCTCAATCGCGTCTGTCATGTGAAAATAACAGTTTGAAAATTCTTTATATAACCCCGGTGCCACTAATGTCAAATTAAATGCCCAGTATAGCAGCAGGTAAGGTAGCTGAGTTTAAATTCCTAGGCGGCGGTGGGAGGACCGGGGTCTAGGAAGACGTGGATGGATGGCCTTTTCGAAAATATATCGAGTGAAATGTGAACGGGGATGGGAGATCCGGGGTCCAGTGTCCGGCGTCCGGAAAGACGTGGGCTAGCGGCCATTTGGAATGGAAAAGTCCAAAGGGAAACCCGAGAAGGGAATCCTGGTAGGTTAGGCCCGACGGGCCGAAAAGACGTTGCACAACCGCCATTTGGGACAACAGAACTGGAACAAAATCCCAAGAGGGGAAACCCGAGGGTCCGGGCCTGGAAGGCACCACGGACATCAAAAAGGCAATCTGACAAGGGAAACCCGAAATGGCTAAAGATTTGGCATTTTCAAGGGAGCCAATTTTGGTCAAACTTAAAATATGACTTTTGAGAATATGTTGACCTTTTAGGGTGCAAAAATGGGCACGCAAAACAAGGCAAAGCAAAAAGGACCTGACAAGCAAAAGAGGGAAGAGAGGGTCCCCATTCCAAATGGGGCGTGTGTGCAACAGGCACAACAATTATTAATGTTAGATTCTACTCTGTTTATGTACATAACTCAGCCTTATAACTCTTATTAAATCTTAAGAAAGATTACACTTGAACCATACATTTAGATGGTTACACATATAGTATTTCTGCCCACATTTATAATCCATTGTAGTAACTTATGCCAAAGCGTAAGAGAGCCAATTTTTGATGAACAAAAAAGAAGATTATACATATGTAGTTTCAAATTGTAAATTCAGTATGAAATAGTAACAGACTCATCTTAGGTTATACAACTTATTCTACATCCTTGGTGTATATGTTGCTAGTCCTTCAATCTACTCTAGTAGGTCAATAAAATCTTGTGCTTGCAACTAGTGTAGTGTTGGTCCACTATGACTCTGGGTATGGTTGTAAGGGCCTTATGCAGTTTTGCATTTCTCTTTAATTGGCATGTTTTATGGCCTCTAAGGACCGCCCTGCAGGGTTCAACAAAGCCTAAAGAAGATGAAGGGTTGGGCTCTAACTGTCCATCTGTTGTTGATTAATCCTACTACTTTGCACCAAATAGCCTTGTGATATAGTTTCCTCTTTCTTTCATGACACCAAAATACACTGGAAATAACTTTCTCTGCAACATTCTTTTATTAATGGTCACTTATATTTTATACTTATGCATTTCTTTTGTTCCATCCAGAAACTACTACACCTACTAATCAAATCTGCTTTGCCATTCCAGGTGACTGGTACCCTCAAGCCAAATAATGTTCACCTCCCACCATACCAACCGGTATGCATGAAAGCTTTTCAATAAATGATTTTTGTGCATATCCTACAATCATTGCAAGCCATGAGACTATTGGTTGAAAAGTTTGTCAACTTAAATACAGATTGATTTTTTATCTTATACTCTTCTCTCTTCTCTTTCCACCTTCAAACAAAACTATGCACTCTATGTCCTCTTTTGCCAAAGTTCACTATTTTCCCTACAAATAGACAAGAAAACAAACCTGCTCAAGGCAAGGACTCCAACTCATGTAGAGCGCTTGTTCAATTAAATTTGGAAAAAGAAAAAATACTAAGAAAAAATAATCTCATAACTTTAGTGGTGAATTAAAAGCTTACATTGGTAGGGTGTTGCATCAAAAGAGGATATGAGTTATCATTGTAAGTATGATAGATCTTTAATTTTTATTGGGATCCCTAATTTAAAAGTAAGATTTTTAATTTTGTATTGTAAGTTTATAAATTGACCGAATTTGATGTATAGCCTTGGATTTCTATAATATAAATTGGATGATGTGGTTAGAAAGAGTGCGAGATTAAAAAAAGGAGGATATCAAGAGAAAATGAAAAGATAGGATGATGATGATGTTGTGCTCAATGAATTTTCCATGAATGTAATAAATGTTTTATGAAAAAAGGGATACAATTCTATTATATAACAATATGTTTCCAACGAATTAAAATGACCAAATATTGTATCTCCTAAGATGAAGAGACACTGAAGAGGTAACCCCTTAGACCATGAGTAATTTCCTATGCTTCTTAAGACAACAAAATTTACTATAGAATATATTTAGTGAGTCATTATGGGAAAAGGTAGAGAAAGTTTGTGAGTTATTATAAGAAGATTTTGGGGAAATATTTCTTTGATATTTAATTTCCAAGAGATAAGGGCATATATAAGAAAATAGTGAAAAAAAAAGTGTAGTAAGAGTGTTGTGGTATTGGAAAAGAAGAAATATGCAAACCCAAAGACAAAAAAATTAAGTCAACGAACAAGTGTGGAAACTCAATTAATAATAAAAAACTAGTGAACCCATCACTAATACTATGGACAATAATATAAAATTACCAATTGGAAAAGACACCAAAAAAGCCTTTGCACATATTTATCTTAGAATCTACATGGAGAAGAAATAGAATTTGAAGAGATGCCCTCAACATGATCAAGAATGACAAAAAATTAAAGATAAATTGCTTTCTAACTTTGAGTCCCTAGACTTGTTTCCTTTAAAACATCAATAAGATGATAAATTATTAGAAGAAAGTGTTGGAAGCTTGAGTTGCTTGGGTGTTGTCATTTATGTCAACACAATGTTGTTGGTTTTTTTATTCTTGTCAACCTACAATATGTTGTATTTTGTTTCAAGCCTGATTTGGTTAGGGAGATTGTTGGTGTGTGTTGCACTATGTTACATGGTGTTGTCATCAGTGTTATTGATGTATGGAATGAGTAGGTGTTGCAATTGCAGTTGGTTCACTTGGTTTCCAAGTAATTTTGCGAAAATTTGAATAAAAGAGTGTGCAGAGTGACATAGGTTTGTTCAATGTTGTGCTCCATATTTCTTCATGGTTGAAGATATGTTCATGCAGTTTAGATATGATGATCAAAGGTGTTCAAATTTTCTATATTCAGAGTTTTAGGTCTTGTATCATTCTGCAATGAAAGTTGTGTTTGATAGTTTGTTTGTCTATATAGTAGGTTGTCTAGGAGAAATGAGATTGCTCTGCAATAAAGTTTCATGTCTTGTGGATTTGGGAATGAGCTTATATTTTCTATACCTTCCATCCCTTGAGGTTTCAAGTGTTGAGGTGTTTCACAAGGTTGGTTAGTAAGTTGTGTTTTGTGACAATGTGTCTGGTTGCAAAGAATAATGGTGATCTCAATTTTAAGTGATTATGGAAGAGTTGCAAAATATTCAGATGATGGAATATTTTGAGATTTTGTATGGATCTTATGAAGTGTTGTTGTGTGGTCCGCATGACCTAGTCACTTTTAGTGTTAGTTGAGGTTTGGCCGAACTGGCGTGCTAGCGTTATTTATGAAGGTACTTTGTGCATTATAAATGTATTGTGTAGCACGGTGATGTGGATTTGGGTCCTAGTTAACTCATGGTGTGGTCATCCTTCACTTCTTTCCACTACAAAAGTGTCTGGGTTTGACCTATTTGGTGTTGCATGTTTGATTTTTGGAAATTGGAAGATTGTCATTGATGTCAACATTTAAAAAGAAGCATTGGTAAGATGGTCTCTAACTATTTAGATTGGGATGGTCTAAGACCAAAATGGATTGACTTCAAAATGTTTTTGAATAATGCTATTCTGAGGGTTGGTAGATAGCCGAATTGGGATGCTACCTTGGACTTGTTGTTTAGTCTAATTGGGAATCCTGACCTCTTTTCAAGAAACAAAGTGGATGAATGGATATGGACAAAAAATGCTACCGGGTGGTTCTCTGTTAAGTCAGCCTATGAGGCCATGGATTTGCAACCTCTTAACATGAGAATTTTTAATTGGAATAAGGTGTGGAAAAAGAACCCAATCCCTAAAATTAACCATTTCTGGTGGGCTGTGATACACAGTAAGGTTCTCACAATTGACAATATTAAGAAAAGAGGCAGGTACTTAGTCAATAAATGTTACCTCTACAATAGAGATGAAGAAACTATTATGCATTTGTTCTTTCAATGCTCTTATGCTCAAGAAGTCTGGGCTTTCTTCCTAGAGATGCTTCAGGTTGAATTAGTTTTCCTTGCCTCGGTTAAAATGTTTTTTGAAGGGTGGTGCTTGAGCCCTTATTCTCATAATATAATCCTTGATTTATGGGGACAAGTTCCTCCATTTATTACTTGGGGTTTGTAGAAAGAAAGAAATAATAGGGTCTTTAGGGATGTTGCTAAGAGTAGTAAGGAGCTATGCATGGTTATAAGGAGATAGATTCAAGAAAATATTGAAAGTTGTAAGTACAACCAGTTTAAGCAACGACCTACCTATCAAGAGTTAAGACTAAAGTAGCAATGGGAGATTTCCCATGACCTCAACAATGTGATTTGGGCTAAAGAAATCATAAGAAAAAGTACTATTTGGATTCCCCCTGACCCAGGATGGGTGAAATGTAATTTTGATGGTTGCTCAAAAGGAAATCCTGGGTTGGCAGGAGCAGGAGGAGTGATTAGGGATGCAAGAGGAATTTATCTTGCTGGATACAACAAGGGTCTAGGAACAACAACGAATAAATTTTCTGAAGCCTATGTTGTTTGGGTTGGTATTAGTTTTATCAAAGACAATGGGTACATGAAGGTTATTGTTGAGGGAAATTATAAGATTGTTATTGACTATCTTAACAATATAGCTGAAGCACCCTGGGAAACAAAAGAACTTCTGGATGACTGCAAAATCATGTTACAATCTTTCCAAAATTATAAGATCCATTATAATTTTAGGGAGGGTAATATGGTCGTGGATGCAATGGCTAACTTTGGCCTTAGACAAGAATTTTTAAAATATTGGGAATTATCTAATCTATCTAATCAATTAAAAGAAATATTTGCTAAGGATAGATTTGGAGCTCGAATTAATTTTGGAAAGAGTAATAATGATTAAAACGATTGGAGGATTTAGGAGTCCTACTATCATGAGGAATCCTTGGTGGCATCTTAGCAAGTTGACAAGATGGATTGGGTAACACGAGGGAGAAGGTATGCCAAATCCTAAAGACATAAGAGGAACGAAATGGAAAGGATAGTGGATTTGGATTGCATTATACTTCAAAAAGGAAGGCTTAAATAAGGAAATAATGAACACAATATGCATCAAAAAAAATATAGATTATGATCTTGGAAAAGACATGTTGACATGTGTTGAGGCAGATGGAAAGATGAGTAATAAATTAAGTATAATCATGACTAAGAAGGGTGGCGGAGCTATCAGATTTAATTATGATGGGGCTCAAAAAGGTGATAACTAACTTTGCTTCATTTTCAAACAACCTACCAAATGTTTTGAGCCATTATTTTCTCAAATGAACAATCACAAGGTTTTCATTCAAACTGAGTTTTTTGAGCTGCTAATTGCCATTGTCGAGAATGACGACATGAAAAAAACAAGTTTCTTCTCCTTCCAAAAAATTATACCTGCAAAGAAAACACTAGGGGAGGCCCAAGGAAGAGAATAGAGCCGTGTAAGTATGATTCTTTGTGAAAAATTTAGAGCTATGGGGTCTTTTTGAAAGAGTTGGGTTTACCTCGTACTTTTCTGCCATGGATGGGTATAATGAAAAGATGAGTTATAAGTTTTCCAATTCCTAGAAGGACGACGAAGTGCAGATGGGTGATCTCTATCTAAAAGTGGATGCGAAGCTTATAGATAAGGTGATAGGACTGGTCTATGAAGGAAAAAAGGTGGCAAAGGTAAGTAACGGTAAATACCAAGATTATATTGATAATTTTTTTGAGGATAAAGAGAAGGTTGAGAGATTCCAGAATGGTTATTCTAGAGTTTTACTTCCTCTTGAATACTATAATATGTGCTATTTTGTGATGAATTATTTCACACTTGAAGGCCGCTTCTAGTCGGTTCATGGCTACCATTTCCCAATTCTTAACCATATCTGACACCTTGAGAAGATTAACCTACCTTTCTTTCTCTTCTCATCCCCGAGTCAAACCTTAACCAATGGTGAAAATCCACCATTACACCAGGGCCTAATTTATTCTATCTATAAATATGTGCTCACCACATCCCCGTACAGTAATCTTTCCCTCAATATGACTGAAAACCCTACCCCTAAGAGCTCTGTGAAAATTGAGCTCATTGAGAGTCGCCCTCATACCCCATCTAAAAATTATGCTAAGACTTCTTCTAACCTTGAGGACCCTTCATGGTTGGATCTTCTTAAAGCCACTCCTGAAAAATGGATTGTTGTGTCTATTGGCCCTGATGTGAATAAAAAGAGGAAAATTCTAATCCGGGAATTGGGGGTTGACCCAAACACTATCACTGTCCCAGATGACAATGACAATCCTGGATGTTCTACTCTGGTGGGCCGAAGGTCTACAAGGCTTGCTTTGGCGGCGTCCAAAGGGTCGGGTAGTATTAAAAAGTTAAAAAAATTAGAAGAAAAATGTGTCTTTGGATCTTAGGATAGTAAGGGGAAGAAGACAGTAAAGGAAGATTTGGATTCCTCTTTGGAGGAAATCATGGATAGTCTTGGTGGTGGGTTTGTTGAAGAGGAGGATTTCAGCAAGGAAGGTGATTCGCAGAAAGAAGAGATTCAGGAGGCTGGAGAAGATAATGATAGGGTTGTGGATAATGAAATTGCTACACGAACCTGAAGGTGATGGAAATTAAAAAACCCTAGTGAAGAGAATGTAGTGGGTTTTGACACTGATAGAATTAGAAGGGTGGAGGAGAGGTTGGAACTGATGGAAAATATGTTGCAAGTGAATGATAAGGATAGAATATTCCAGGCCCTTGAAAAGGCTATGAAGAGTTTGTGCACTGTGGTGGACATTATTATGAAAAAGGTTGTTATGGCTACAGTTTCGAGTCGAGGAAAAATCAAGAAGCAACATAGGAGAAAGGCGACGAAGGGTGAAGAGGACTTATCTAGAAAGATGGAGCTGAAGGAGAAGGTCGAAGACCTACATAAAGCTTGGAGTTTGATCGAGGATGCTTAGTCCTTGGACTTTGTTTTTCTTTTTTGTCTCTCATTGTTATGGTTTTTTGTGTAATTCCTGGTGGTTTTAATACTGGTACTGGATGGTGGTGCTTGAACTATCATATGTTAAGATGTAATTTTGTTAATAGTTTTAGTTTTTGCATGGACACTACTTTAAGGTTATTCGGTTATAACCTCCTCTACTAGAGGGATTTCAAGAAAAACTGGTTTTATTTTTTTGCTATGTCTAATAGGGCTATAATGTTTGATCCAGAAGGTATTGGATAGGTTTTTGATTGTTGGGTAGGGGAAGTGTCTTAATCTATAAGGGTCAGGGCCCTTTCCCTACTTACTCAATAAAAAAAAATTTACATCAGTGTTGGAAATTGGAATATTTTTATTAATGTCAACATTAACATTAGCATACCTTACTCACATCACTTGTGTAGATCAATAGTTGCTCTGATAATAAAGGTTCGAGCTATACTTATCTGGTACCAAAAGTTTGTTGATTCGATATTTTGGTCTAGATTATCTTATTTTGTAAGATTCATTCATAAGCTAATAATATGTTCTATCTTGACATCATGCGCATCTACTGACAAGATTTCAGTTGGCTTAGTCACACGGTTGGAAAGCTATAGTTACTAGTTGTTTGGTAATTAGTGTTTTGTTTATCCATTGGTTCAATGCGTCAATTTTTTGGTCAAGATTCTACCACAATGAAAGATATCACTGCAGTATTTTGTACATAGATTCATGACTATGAGATTCATCTTACCTCAAAGTTTTACGATGAAATGCGAACACACACATAAGTTATGAATAACAATGTTATGTTATGAGGATTATAGTAAGTTCATGTATAGCTCATTAATGTGGGATATTGCACATTTTCCCATGATTAACTGTTTTGTCTTGCAAAGTTGAAGATAATTTATTTGATGTTGTCTAAAGGAGAATTCGATGTGTTAACATGTTTTGGTGTTACACTTTTGGAAAATTGCATAAACATTTTTGATGTTTTAGTTCTAACTCTGGCCAACCTAATTGTGAATTTATGTTAAGAAGGATAAATATGTGTTGTGAATGCTAAAGGGATCTCTCTTAGGTCCATGTCAACTA